>JAZDUA010000323.1:0-90000 GCA_038098605.1 Gryllus longicercus | reverse complement strand
AAAAATCAAACATAACAATTATAAAAACGATAAACGGTGGTCTATTGATATCTCCTGTAAGCTAGAATTAAATGTAGGCCTACGTAAAAAAACTCTTTTTCTCATACTTGCGAAAGTAATTGAGCAGACATTAACAAGTTCTTTTATCTCGAAACGCAGTTTTTGTACTTGAATTGCACTTGCATACAGAAGATTTACTAATTTGCTTAGTGCTCTCTATCCTTCTTTGTGAAATAATAATTTAAACTTTTCATGTCTCGCAATAACCATAGTGATACAAATGCATTGTAGTATGGGTTTGTTTTCTAGGCAAAGTTGATAAATAATAAATATTTTACGAAATATAGTTAATATGTGAAACATTAACAAAGAGAAAATAATATTTTAGTGTAGTTTATCAGAGGGTCGTGCTACCACCAAATGTATTTGATTGTGCTAAACGAATTTTATAAATTCTTTCCAAATATTTGGTCCAGGTTTGCTGGCTTACCCGTATTGTGGAATGTAACATTTATACAATCTGGACAATGCAGTAACCTATTCCTTCCGGTAAACCTGTATTGCGAGTTCTGAGGCATTCTGTTCACAGTGCAATAGTAAAGTGAAATACGACTGAAATCTCACAGCTCTCAATCCTTGTAATAGAATTTATCTCGGAAACTATTAAATTCCGAGTTACAGCATGACACTAAATCGGAAATACTACGTACTAAAATGCGGTAACCTCAATGCATCTCGCACGTCAGTGCTTCAAATATGAACGTTATTCTTATCAAGGGGTTGGAATTTATTATAACAAATTATGTACGGTAACGTGAATGTACATAACGTATTTAAAATCGTTGGATAAAAGCATTTTAAAATGTATGGTCCCAAAACATGTTTGAACGTATCACAATGGATTCTGAGTTGCTGAATGATATACGTATTCAGAAGTAACAATTATTGGACACAACTGCTGAAGTTCAAATACACCTTATTTTTTTCTTTGAAAATTTGCAGATTATTTTAAGAAATAAACCAAAAAATGCTCACTACGCTTAAAATGTAACACTTCTTATAACAACTTTATGGTT
This sequence comes from Gryllus longicercus, assembly GCA_038098605.1. Classification (NCBI taxonomy): domain Eukaryota; kingdom Metazoa; phylum Arthropoda; class Insecta; order Orthoptera; family Gryllidae; genus Gryllus; species Gryllus longicercus. The sequence continues at coordinate 88,924 of JAZDUA010000323.1, read as the reverse complement.
ATGATGACTCTTGTTTTACTTCTTGCATCTTTTATGTGATCTTACTACGCATGATCACAAGATATTTTTTTCTCGAAGAAGGCCGAGTCTACGGCGATGAATAAGCGGTCAATGGAAAGGATTGTCGCGGTCTTTAACGATATCACATTCATTTTACGGCGAACACATTATTTTGTTGAGTATGTAAATTAAAAGAAAAATTACGTGAGTCGTAAACACGCAGGTCGTAAAGGAGGTCGCTGAGGAAGCGCATAGCATCCCGACAATGCGCCGCTGGAGATCAGAAGGTCAGGCTGTTCCTAAGGCGAAGAACGCGCGTGGAACGCGAGCTTAAATTTCACCGATGAAGCGATAGCTCGATGACAGCGTGCGTGCCTTCGAACGCGAGGCTGCGCAAAGTAACAAAGGATGGCCCCTTGATGGCTGGTTGTCAGTGATTACGGGCGCGTCAACTGATAAGGCCATTAGTCCCGTAAGTGTAGTGCATGATTTTTAATATTTTTTTTTTTCGTGAGGTGACGGTGGGAGGCAAGATCCGGCGCTGAACTATTGAATTGAATTGAATTGAATTGAATTGAATTTGCCTTATTTTACGTGGCGAGACTCGGGCCATGAGGCCCGCTCTTCCGGCTGACCACGCAAATTTCGCTACGCTCCTTTCATTTAGCAGAGAAAGGAGGTATTTCTTGGGCGAGAAACAGGCGATTTTGAATTTAGCTCAGAGGCGTCATTTAGGCTTGAGGATCTTTTACATGCAAGTAAATCTACTAACATGGGACAGCCGGCTTTACTTCCCCTCCGAAGGAAGGCGTACGAAGGATTTTGTCGCCCTAAAAATCCACGGCTTCGATCGGGTTTGAACCCGCGAGCTTGGGTATAACAGTCCGGTACGCTAACCGTCCGGTACGCCGCCGCATCGACTATCGTCGGCTACCAGGGTTTTCCCCAATCAGGAATCTCCCCCCTTCAGAGCACTGCCCCAGTCGGGACCAGCTCTAAGCTTCCGACCGGCCTCCTGGCATGTGGTGTAGTGTGGTGTAAGTGTGCGTAAGTGAGGGATAAGGGGTGAGGATAGGGTAAGGAAAAGGAAGGAAAGATCTCTCGCGGGCCGTTGCTCGTTTGTTAAGGCACTGCATCAGCATTCGCCTGGTGTCGATCGGAAAACACACGGCAAACTATCGATCAGAGCAGCCGGCCACCAGAATTCTCCTCCAGACAGCGACTGAATCAAAGTGTAGGGGATTTAGGTTAGGGATCCCTGAACCCAAACCACAGTGCACAGAATACGAATACACTTCTTCACGCAGTACGCCTCACACAGTTTAACTGTTTCTGAAGTCAAGATATCTTTTTCTAAAAAAAGTGAAAGTCTACTGCGATGAATAAGCTATCAATGGAAGGGATTGTAATATCTAAATAAATAAATAAAATGCACTCTGTCTCTGCCAATGTTTCGAAAAGTTTTACTGTTTTATTATCATTGAAAGCGCGTAATATTTTTGTTTTGTAGTATGTCGCCCTGCAATACTTGGTGTACTCAGCGGTTAATTAGTAAAACATTTTTGCTAGACAGTTCCTACGAGTGTAGTGAAGCAGGTCTAATTCACTCGTTTCTAATTCGCTAATTCACTAATTCACGCGCATATTTCGTTTTTTCTCAATACACAAAGAAAAGTTCTGTGTATTTCTACATTATCCCTTAATTGACTGTTCCTACACCAGTTTCGTTCGAGTAACCTGCAGGATTATAAATATTTCCTAAATATCGGAAACATGCTTACCGTGACTCTTTTCGTTTTTATCACTGTCGAAATAAATACAGCTCTGCTTACTGTTTTTATTGCATGTAGTATCGTGTAGTATAATGCATCTGGATTTTACACATCTACAGTCTGACTATTGGATTTAAATATTTAACAGTAATTTAATGTATTTTACACTTTTTAAAAATAAAATGAGGATTTGGAAACCATTAATATTCTATAATATGCTTCAGAAATGAAAACTACGCAATGTATGTGCACGAAAATGTATAATTCATTCCGTATCGTCAAGCACAAAAAGTTTCTCAACGGGGGTACGGGTGTGGCTCGTGAGAACTCAGCACTCCCCAAAAGACAATGATATATTCACAATTTTTTTTTAATTCTATAAAAACGGAAGTCATGAAAAGGTCAATTGAATACGTAATCAATAAATATAAATCAACATATTCCAATAAATTCTAAATGAATAATAAATTAATAATTCTTTATTAGGAAACAATAAGTAGGCAGGATTCTACCCCTATTGTCCCCCTCCACACACACAAAAATCATGGCTGCGCCATTGATGACAGATTGACTGAAATCAACAATGCACACAATTTTTTCGTTACACGATATTGGGGAAACAGATTTTCTTGGAAAAGACAAATCACCTTCTGGATTCCATTTTACATTCCTATTTTTGTTTGTATTATATGCTGGGTATTAACAATTATGCAGATTTTCAATAATTAAGTTCAATAATTTATAGATCGTGTCAATGCAAAAACGTCATCTTTGCGAAATATTTTAATATTTTAGGCAATTGTTATGTAATGGATATTACTGAGAAATTTTTACGCTCTTCATTAAAATTTTAAAATTATCATTAAAGTTTTTTGATTCCAGTCTTCCTGCCTGTCCTTCTGCTAGGCTCATTTAAACTTGGCAAAACTTCAAATCCCTTTTCCAAATTGAAAACTCGTTAGAGATCTTCTACGAGGTCTTCTATTCTTCTCATTTATTTCATTCTCGATTATTTGTTTCTTCACGGTTTGTGGCATGAGTATACACATTAAAAATTCGAACTTTTGTGTTGGACACTAAAAATATTATTAACAAAACTATGAAATGTTAATTAAAATTCCTCCTCTGGATCACCATCGATACATAGAAAGTTTTTTTGTTCAAAACCCTTGTAATGCAATAATTGCCGAAAATAGAAAACACAATTTTAAAAATTATTTTCCAAGAAGTAGCACGCTCATTTCTCAAGAACAATAAATCAAATACATTCACGTAACACTGCAATAAATAATTACATAAACGCAACACGTTATTAGAAAATATTTAGAGGCAGTTAACCTCTTCCTTGGAGCCTTGCTATCGCGTCCCTTCAGCAGTATCGTTAGCGGCGACGCATGCAGTATTAATTCGGTTTGCGCAGACTGAGGATAAAATACTGCCTTTTTACAGTCAAAATCGAAGCTCATTCGTTGTTTTGGGATTTTTCCAAAATCTTAAGTATCGAACAAAACAATAGTCACATCTCACATGGCTGGTGACTACAAACTTTTCTTTAAATTTCTGAGCGCACTAGAAATTAGTAATATACATTTCTATTGCAAGTTCAACTACTTTGTGTACTTTTTAGAAATGAACTTAAATATGTTTGTATTTTTTCCCTAAAATGTAATACCAAAGAAGTAACCAGAAACTTTCTGAAATGGTGCGGTACATAGGATAGGTCGACAGCTCATAGGAACGAATCCTATACAGTCGTATTAGGAAATCTCACTGTTAAAGACGCAATAAACTAGTTCAGAAGGGAAATTAATACAGTATTCTAATTACTTACAAACATTAATTACGTAGTGTGTGAAAGTTATATCATATATTTTTTGATAAACGTAAAAATAGTGGGATCAACACTGTTTACAACTTGTTAAAAAAATTTTGTGCAATGGAATATTGCATCGAATATGTACGCTCTACAAAATGTTGTAATAAGAATATGAAAACATTAAAAAAAGAATTACATTTTTGCTTTAATTGCGTTTGGAATCATTTTCAATTGTTTTTCTGCCTCCAAATCCCATTGAAATGTTCACTTATGTGCATTAGAGGTACAGATGAGCTTAGAATTGCAATATTTTTCGGCGTGCATCTTGTACCTCGAGGTGGCGCGTGTGCTGTGTGAACCAGCTTCCGTGTCGCCTGCAGCGCTGCAGCGACCCCTCGGCTTCTGCTCGCAACTTCGCGACTCAGGAGCTCGTCTGTCTCTGCCCCTCCTCCACCTCCACTTCGCCTCCGCCTCCGCCTCAACGGCAGAATTCGCTGCTACCTCCACTGCCATCTCTCTGGCTCCGTCCGCTGGTGACCCTTACCCGCCGACACTGCACCGCCGACATTGTTCCGCCGATACCTCACCGCTGTCATTTCACCGCTGTCACTTCACCGCTGACACTTCACCGCTGACACTTCACCGCTGACACTTCACCGCTGACACTTCACCGCTGACACTTCACCGCCGACACTTCACCACCGACACTTCACCGCCGACACTTCACCGCCGACACTTCACCGCCGACACTTCACCGCCGACACTTCACCGCCGACACTTCACCGCCGACACTTCACCGCCGACACTTCACCGCCGACACTTCACCGCCGACACTTCACCGCCGACACTTCACCGCCGACACTTCACCGCCGACACTTCACCGCCGACACTTCACCACAGACACTTCACCACAGACACTTCACCACAGACACTTCACCACAGACACTTCACCACAGACACTTCACCACAGACACTTCACCACAGACACTTCACCACAGACACTTCACCACAGACACTTCACCACAGACACTTCACCACAGACACTTCACCACAGACACTTCACCACAGACACTTCACCACAGACACTTCACAACCGACACATTTATGAGGTCACATCTCCGCCCGCGCTTTCCCGCTGAACTTCCCTGCCGAGACTTCTCCCTCGCCAATTCCTCGCTCTCAAATCTTTCCTGCCAGTACCAAATTCACACGTCCTCGCCAGTCGTTTCCGCGATCTCCTCTGCCCCACCTCTTCACAGTCAAGACGCTCTTCTGGCCGCGTCCTTACCTTTCCCTGAACTTCTTCACTGTTTCCTGCCTCCAAATCCCCGCTCCAACCAATCAGCCAACACTTGCCAGCCATCGTTTTCCCACTGTCATCTCCCCACAAACTAGTCCACCCACCTCGCCCCTCACGCCATCTAGCAGGCCACCGACGCTTCTCGCCATCCCCTCTTCCCCACCTCCTCACCGCCCTTACTTCCCCTCCAACCTCTTCACATCTTCCCTCTTCGATATCCTCCACCGACACTTGAGAAACCACCACCTGCCAGACTTCTTCGCGCTTTCATCTCCCCAATTCGTTCCAACTCTCACCTGCCTGCCATGTCCTCCCACCCTACTCCACCCTTCAGGCAACTGGCCTACGCGGCTTCCGCATTTCCCGTTTTCGGTCTCGACTCCACCTGCACTGTAACTTCCGAGCCCACCTCCTCTGCCGGCGCCGCCCTTGCCAGCGCTACCACCAACGGCCTTCTCTTCCTTCCTATTCCACCGCCTCCTTCCCACTTCTGCCGCCGCCACCACCGCCGCTGCCGCCATTTCCACCGCCGCCGCTGCCGCCTCAGTAAACACGGCTGACCCCGGCGCCAGCCGCCGCGCCGCACGGGCGGGGATCGATAACGCAGCCCCGTCCGGCGCCCCGCCGCCGCGCCACGCCACGCCACGCCACGCAGCCTCCGCGTACGCTGCCGCGTAGAGCAGTGCGTGACCTAGCCCTGCCCTCCCGCCCCCCCCGCCCCGCCCCGCACACTCCGGCCAACCCGCCCATACCACCCACACCGCCCAACCCGCCCAACCCGCCCAACCCGCCCAACCCGCCCAACCCGCCCAACCCGTCCACACCGCCCAACCCGCCCACACCGCCCAACCCGCCCAACCCGTCCACACCGCCCAACCCGCCCACACCGCCCAACCCGCCCACACCGCCCAACCCGCCCAACCCGCCCAACCCGCCCAACCCGCCCAACCCGCCCATCCCGCCCATCCCGCCCATCCCGCCCATCCCGCCCATCCCGCCCATCCCGCCCATCCCGCCTCGCCTCGCCTCGCCCCACCCCGCCCCACCCCATTCCGCTCTGCCCGTCTCCTCCCCAACCTTCCCCGCCCCTTTCCGATCCACCCTGCCCTGCCCCCTCCACCTCCAAGGCCACACTCTTTTTCCTATTTCTATTCCAATCTTCGTCCCATTCCACCACTGTCTGCTCCACCTTTTCTTGTCCGCTCGTCATCCCTCTCCTCTTCCATCGCCTCCTCCGCTTCTTTTCCGCGACCTCTCCTTCTCTACTGCTCGTCTTCTTCCTACTCCACTTCCCCTGCCCCTTTCTCTTTTTCTTCGCCTATGCCACCGTCTCACTATACATTCCCTTTCCTCCATCTCCAACTTTGTTGCCTTCTACTTCTACTATGCTTCCCCTTGTTCCCTTGTTCCCTTGTTCCCTTGTTCTCTTCTTCCTTCTCCACCTTGGAGTCTGCTTTCACTTCTATTTCCGCCTCTTATGGCCGGTGCCGCTCCGCCCTCACTGTTATGCCGTTATTGCCTGCGTCTGCACCCCCACCCTATCGCCGTCCCCCCTCCTCGCTCCCTCGAACTCTGGCTCCCGCCGCGACACATGTTCGCGCCACATCTCGATGCGGCTCTCGAGGGCTCTTCAACCCGCGACACGTGTAGACGCGCTCTGCCTGCGCTCCTATGGACCTTCTGAACCAGCAGCAAACTTCCGCCTAGGAAAACGACTGGGCTTGGCTTTGCTTAGGTCCAAACCCCAAACCCCAAACCCCAAACCCCGACTCTTCCCTCCTGTGGCCAATGGCATGTCACGATTTCAACCTCAGTCCTAACAGAGGAAAGCTGTCAGTCTGAGAACAATGTTTCTGGATGCCCTCCTATCAAATTAGGTTTCCCTTGCCACGTTTATTCTTCCTCTTTTCTTACTACTTGCCACGGAATTATTTGTTTAGATTGATTAATTGAAGTTACCGAGCTAGTCAACTGTTATGGTATTGAGTCCCGTTAGCGCAGTACATGTTTAACCCCGGGAGTTGGAGGTGATTCGTTCCCCACTCAATGGTGAGATCGTCCTGCTAATCTTCAGGGCAACTTCCGGGGCACAATTCTCGTCCCCCTGTGGGGCACCACCCTTGCCGAGACAAGCTCTGAGCTCCCCACATGTGTGGTAGTGTACGTAATGCATGTAAGTGAAAGTATGTGTAAATGGGGTGAGGATAGGACATGCGGTATTAAGGTAAGATTACGCGCTCTCTGTGGCAGGTGTTTCAGGGAACTGCTCGGAACTTTATATTTCTCTTGTCGATTCACTCTTTCGGTATTGCCAATCACAGCCTCCAGGTTAAATAATAGTAATTATTCATGACGAAGAGGGAGTACTTTACTAACTTTAAACTCTGCTTCAGAACTTTTTCATTTAATTGATTTATGACTTAATTTCATAATTATTAATGTTACTCGTTGGAAGGAGAATAACATCGAAGGACAATGATGTCGAGCGTTAGGGCTTTGAACACAGCTTCTATAAAACTTTTACCAAGTCAATGAAAACTTACTTGGATATAATAAGCTTCCGTGAAAACTTTCCTGCAGATTTATTCTAGGAAACTTTTGTATTTGTAAAGTGATGTTTAAACTGCACGGATTATTATTTTACTCGTAGTACTGATAGTTTGTGAGAAGGTCAAGCCTTTGAATCATAAAAAGTTTGATGATGATCGACATCACAATGGAAACATTAAGTTAAAATGTGGCAAAGTTTCCGGAGATCCCTTTGGAAATCGGAACAAACGACAAACGATGCGGACCCTATTGTGTCAGCCAGTGTAGACATTGCATTAACAATGCCAAATTCTCTCATCGTTCTTGCAATCTCTTTCTCTTCCAATGAACAATTCATATGTGAGATTCAAAGCTCAACGTAGAGATGCTTGCAGAAATCGCCTGAATGGAATTTCCTCACTATTACCTGCAATATATAAGTCTGAATATTATAGGATGACCTTTCCAGAATGTGATGTATCTCAGGTGGAAATTATACATTCGCCAAATACACACAAAAGTACATGAAGGTTGACTGAACTAGAAAGAATTCTGAATGTATTAACGTAATTTAAGATTCAATTCATTTATAGGGAAGTTCCATTTGAGTTTTGACTGAATTTTGAGACCTAGCAACTGTACTTTTAGCATGTGCTGTAAACGGTACTTCATTTTCAATGGGTAATGCGATTCTCTGATTGAAATGCAAAACTGCATTGAAACCATTCGTTTACTATTAATCTTCTTATTACGAAACCAATTTAAGTCATCGGAAATCGTAGTAATTATGGTTTCGCTTTTGCAAACGAAATTCGTATCATCAGCAAACAGAACAGTTAGTATAGAATTAACTTAAAATGTTGCTTCGTGAACCGACGTGTGGATAGACGCAGTACGATGCGCTCGTGAACTGGACGTTGTATCTCATGCGTTACTCGTCCGGGACTTTTTCCGCGTCTGTTCTCATTTTCTCACATGTCACCTCAAGGCTCAAGCTCTAATTATTCTCCCCCGTTGTTCTGGTAATGTCAGTCTCATCCTGGTTTGGTTTTCGCGCGACGTCTGGAATCCGACGCGTCCTCTGATACGATACAAACACTGTGGCTTCTGAAAGGTTCCACGCGCACGCGTTAGTTGGCTGCGTCATGAAATTTCCTGACTTTTTAGCGACGCTCGCTTTTTAATGCTCTGGATTATAAGTAGAGACACAATTCCGAAAGGGATAGCCTCCTCCTGCAAAAAGCCGTCCTCTCAGAGGACCTCTCGGCTCACGCTTTGGAAGAGGCTAATCCACTGGAGCCTGCCTACTAGTCTCCTTGCCGTGCCTGTCATACATACGTGGTTCCATACGTTTTCGGCCTGGCCGAAAAAAACGCTCATCTGTGGGAAAACCTTCTTAGCAGTATGTAGTCTTATCTTTAATTGTTGTAATTATATATATATATATATATATATATATATATATATATATATATATATCTGCAGCGGTCATTTCACTCAGTTTTGTAGAGAATGGTATTTGAATCGGGTGGGGTGCGTGAAATCGTATGGTGTTTATCCTGCTTCACGACAACGCAGCTGTGGCACCCAGCGACGTTTTCCATTTATCCAAACTGAAAGAAAAGCTTTAGGGGAAGAAGAGTTTTAGACGGGAGTGAGGTAAAAGAAGCAATTTTTTTACCATTTTGCGAACAAAATTCGGAGTATTTTATCAAAGACCAAAAACGTTAATATACATATGTGAAAAGTGCGTTGGAGTAAAGGATGATTACGTTGGAAGGTTACGTAACTTTTTTTCTTTGCATAAAAAAAATAGAAGTTAGTGAGGCCAGAAACGTATGAAATCTACCACACGTAAATGCGATCCATGGCACTCTCAATACACTTTTATATTGACTTGAGATTGATACCTATATTATTTGGCTGTCCCGAGTTACTTAAATCTGTTAAGGCACAAAATCAAACCAGATAATTGAATAGATTTTATGAATAATATTAAGATTCAGACAACACAGATTGCGAAGATAGTTCTATGCCAACACAACTGCTGTCTGGAGAAGAATTCTAGCGGCCGGCTTGTCAGATCGCTAGTTTTCTGTGGTTTTTCCGATCAACACTGTGTGAATGGTTGATCCTAATAAACGGGACACGGACGGCGTGCGATCTTTAGTTCTCTTCCTTACCATATCCCTACCCTATATTTGCACAAACTTACACTTAATATACACTACACTACCGCACATAACTGGAGACCTGTCGGAAGCTTAGAGCTCGTCCCGGCCGGGAAGGTGTCCCGCTGGTGGGAGATACCTGGTTGGGAAAACCCTACTAGCCGCCGCGTAGGTCGAAAGAAACGCGTCTGGAAACATGAAGTAGTTAATCATGATAAGACGAGATTTTTGGAAGGGATCACTTCACCCAGAATATGTTAAAATGAAATATTATTTTATTAAGATATTATTTTCTCACAGCAAATATTAGTAGAGAAGAAATAAACTTACAACTGGGATCTTTTAAGAATTCGAATTTCTATTATGATCTTGGCGAGTGTTCTAATAGTATTAAACTCACTTATAGTAGTATATAATTACGTTGTTAGCGTATTTATTGATTGAATTAGCATTTTTCTTAGGCTATGCATTCTATGTACATAGTTAGAAAACTTCTAGTGCAGAAATTGGAAGCTGAGGACCAATACTTTTCATGTATCAATAGTAAAAAATTGAACAAAACTGCATTTGATTTAATACACACATTTATAAAAACACGAGACTCGCGAAGGATTCACAGATTTTTTGAAAGCGAAGATAGGTTCTTGTTTTGGCCACTCGAGCGCCGGCGACGCGTTTGCATGTTGGAATCGCGCGGCTGAATGGAGTGCGCCAGACAAAAGGGCGCAACTGAATAGCGCCCGAGAAAGGTCCGACGGGTTGCGTGAATTGATTGGCTGTCGCTCGGACTCTCCAGTTACGAGGGCTGCTATCTCGAATCTCTTCCTCGGGCTCGCGTGTCTCCGAGCGAGTCTGCGAAATTAAATCAGCCGCGAAAGCATCTCCGAGGGGCCGAGGGCGGGGCGCGGGCGGAGGGAGGGCGACGGAAGAAAGAGCGGATGCGGGCCGGGGGCGGAGGGACGGAGCTCGGGGGTCTGGCGGGAAGTAAAGGGAGGACGGAGGATGGGCGTATGAGGTGCTAGGGCGGGGAACGAGGCAGGAGTACTGTAAGTAGGGAAGTGGAAGAATTAAAAAACGGTGGGAAATCTGTGAGTATGGAGAAGCGTGTCAAGAGAGAGAGAGAGAGAGAGAGAGAGAGAGAGAGAGAGAGAGAGAGAGAGAGAGAGAGAGAGAAAGAGAGAGAAAGAAAGAGAGAGAAAGAGAGAGAGAGAAAGAGAGAGAGAGACAGAGACAGACAGACAGAGAACGTAGCAGTGTGGCGCGACGGACAAGGATGAGATATGCGTGCTGTTACAAGGAGAGATGAGAGGGGAAGGGGAGAGACGGGGCGTAGTGTAGCAAGGGACGTTTTTTAAACAAATGGGAAGTGACACAGTGTGGAGGGGCGTGTGTGAGGAGAAACGCATACCGCAGCAAGGAGTGGCGGAGAGAGGCGGATGGGGTGAGTTCTAGCAGGGCGAGAGGAAGGAAGGAAGTGGCAGGAAGGCGAGAGGAAGTGTGTGACAGAATGGGGCGTGGGAGCAGGGGCGGAGAGAGGACGTGTCTGTGGTGTGGAGGGAATGGAGTACTGTTGTGGGAGCTGCAACGAAACGACCACAAGGACGAGGAGGTGCGTGGCGGCGCGTAGCGGCGAGGGCCGGGCGGGTCGTGGTGAGGCGTGTTCGGACAGCGACAGCGAGAGCGGGGGCGGGGACGGGGGCGAGGACGCAGCTGGAGAGCGGAGGCAGGGGCAAGGAGGGGCGAGGGGAGGCCGGAGGGAGAGAGGGACGGGCTCCGCTCTGAAAGGCTCTTCCTCAAAGGGGAATCCCCGCGTGTCCAAAGCCTCTGCTGTCATCTCGTGCGCTTTCAAGTTCGCCGGCGAGAATTTTAACAGCCGATAGCTTCTCGCCGCGTGATCATTTCCAACAGCTTCACAAAATTAATACCTATTATGTGCTGTGAAACGTATTTCAATTTTGAAGTGAAATGGTTGAACAGCCATCAGTAGAAAAACTAATCGTATTGCTTTGGGAACGATGGAAAGAGACATCGAATCTAATTTTTAATTTAAATTACCCAAATGTTTTAGAAACTTTTTTGTTCATTCTATCACAACGTATATTTTCTACATCTTAATTTAAACGTAGAAAAATAGTGTTAATAAAATATTCTAGGTATCAAATGTTAGTTTTATTATTTCGGGAAACGCTGTAACTTTTAGTTTAACCAATTCAAATTTTTCTGTCTATCCTCTCTCTCAAAACCACATCAATGACTTTTAAGAAAACAAATAATGACCATTTTTTTAAGATATGTTATAAGGATGTCATGCATGATGTTCAATCATTGGAGAATAATGCCGAAAGCTATCTGTCGGGATCTTGTGTGAATTTTACTTTTGAAGGTAAACTTTATGTTCCATATTAAATATCGTGTCTTTTTAATTCTTGTTGTCATTGTTTAAAATACTTAATCCATCTGGAAATTGTTCAGCATGCGTAAGTCGTTGAATATTAACTATCATGAACACTCCAGGACAATCCGGTCTACGAACCTTCAATTTGAAATTACTACATGCACTCGCCCACTCGATAGCTTTTCACCCAACTCCTCGAAAACAAAGAAGGGTATTTTGGTGGCCTATTAATCTTGTATGCCCAATCTAGTGCCCAAAGTACTTGACTGCTTATTACCAAATACGCTGATTACCAAAATTCTCAACTTACAACCAACGTATTGCTTTAAAGAATTCAAACCGATCACGACATCCATTAGCATTATGGTAGAACTATTCCGAAACCTCTAAGCTAGAACCTCTGGGTTTTGCTAGTGTTGCAAATTCGCAACCAGAGTCGATCTCTCACCATAGATTTTTACTACACATACTGATGACTAGAGCCTGGAACTTCAGGCATTTATTGGATTTATTTTAGGTAAAATAAGCAGACAGAAATACATTTATTTTTACTAAAGTAGGCTAAAATGATATCATTTATGTCTAATTGAATATCAAATTGGAAAAATTTTGCAAATAATGCATACATTGCAAATTTTAGAGGTTTATGTCGTATATTTATCTCCGTACTTGCATCAAAGTATTTATTTGCCAATGTTTTCATTGGTGGCCTAAATCAAGAAAATTAATTTTTTCACGTGAAAATTATTAATTGAAGCAAATAATAAACCTTTGTACTTTAAAGATCAGGATCAGAGGAGTAAACGTTGTTGACTTGTCAAGGAAATAAAGGACTGATAAGATGGGAAGACGATTCTCATATGAGAAAATACATAATCTTTATATCTATCTCTCAGAGAATGTATTTATAGCAAACTCCCGACAAAATATATATAAATATGCACCTAACACAATGTGTGATTTGTGCACCGAACACAATGTGCCATTCTGGAATATACAGTGATCCTTTCGAATAGGAGATAGAGCTTCTTAGGGAGTCCTGAGAACAGAAAATATGAACGAAATCTTTCTGATTTTGGGCTTCCAATGTAAAACATTATGTGGAGATGTAAATATATTTTCTCTTTCTCTCTAGATGTATGAATGGCATTATTAAATTCAAGTGTTTCTTCTAAATGATGTCTAAAAAATTCACATATTTCAAGATTATTGTGGCGTATAGATATTCGAGATCTAAAAACAAATGAACTACCCAGATGGCCTATTTCCAAACCAAGACAAAAATCGCGCATTGTTAGCGGATTGAAAGGTTCGCGGAAACCTTTAGCGCACGAGAGCAGCCCGCGCCTCGTTCGCGGCGGTGTCCGCTTGGGTGTAACGTATAGTGCTGCGTGGCTGCAATGGGAAATGGACTGCAGCGGTGTGTGTGCATGTGGGGGGGGGGGAGGAGGGCGCCGACGGCAGCGCGCCGTCCGCTTTGTCACGCGCCAGCCGTTGGGCGCCGCGCGCGGGAAATGAAGAGGCGGCGGCGGCGGCGGTGGCGGCGGCGGCCACGCGCAGTGGGGGACGGCGCACAAACAGCGGCCACAATTCCATCGCTACGCCCTCCGCCGATCTGGCACGTAAAACAAACACAACGCTCGCTATATATCGCATTTCATTGTTTATTAATTTTTTAAAAAAAGTTTTCATTATTTCTGTAATTAATTATCACGGAAATACATATGGTTAATTTATTGATTAGTCTTTTCGGGTACGTTAAAGGCTAATTCATTAGTCCCGTAAACGAAGTGCGTGTTTTATTGCCGGAGGTGGCACTGGTCTTCTCCCCATTGGATGGCGAGATCCGGCGCCAACCTACCGTCGACTAACGAGGTTTCTTCAAGCAAGTATTTCCACCTCCAGAACGCCGACCCAGCCGGGACAAGCTCTAAGCGCTCGACTGGTCTCTTGACAAGTGTGGAGGGGTATTTCATGTAAGTGTAACTGTGTCTAAGGGTCGAGGTTAGGACAAGGAATGGGAAGGAAAGATCGCGCGCGGTCCGTGGCCCGTTTTTAGAGTGCTGTGCTCCGGCATTCGCCTCATGTTGATCGGAGAAACCAAGGAAAACTACGAGACAGCCGGCCGCTAGACAGCGGATGAATTCCACCAAGCCTTATAACTAGTGTCGAAAATCCTTCCAACGTCGGGTCACGAACCCCATGACTTTCCGGTCAGGGGCACTGAAATGGCACCAAGTTTTGCGGTCTATGCATATCAGAGTTATGTGTTGTATGAAGATGCTACACATGATTTGGACGTGCTCTAATTCATTTCTCATATGTTTCGTACTTATACACGTCCTATTTTATGCACCAATACTGCATCAACATGGGACCAATTAGTTAAGTCAGTCCTTCGTCTTAATTCGTCAGTAAAATGTAAGACGGGTAGTCGCAGACTTTTTCCTGTGCAGTGATCTCATTGAGACGAAACAAAGAGAAAAATAAACAGATATTGCGTCAGTAATTTCTCAGTTGTGAGGGAGGAAGCTACATGTTCGGACCTCGTATTCATTTCGAGAAAATCAACTATCCGAAATGCGTGTATCTGCCACATAAAGCGCGACAAAGGGTTAATCCACGCACCATTAAGTTTTTGCTCTCTAGAGGAATGACCTGATGCTTTTGGCTCTCAGAAGTCATTCCCGGCGATGAGATACGTGGATGGCCACCGCTTCGGGAGTTAATAGAAATGCAGAGATCAAAGCCGTGGAGGCAGCTTCTGAATCCGCAACACACCAGGACTCGCGTGTCTCTCGTAATCCTTTTCCTGGGTCCTATTCTGTTTAAGCCTTTAAGGGCCGAACCGCCGCGGAAGACACGCAGCCTAAGCGGCATGGCCGCAGTGGAAATTTCGCGTCAAGGGTTGCCTTATGAACACGTCAGACCTGCGCGGCAGGCGAGTGTCGCGGCTGGGGATCGACAGCGTTTTATTACGTGCTAATTTTGGAGCACAATCGGTCGCGTTTCGACCGCTGCCACTTGAGTTTCGTGAAAGTCTGCCTCCTTGAGGAGTCTATGCTCCCCTTCCCGTTGTTTATGGTATGACGAAAACTGTCACTAAACGCTGATTCATAATTGACGCTCCGGTGTGAACGGTCCCGCGGATTCCGCCGCCGCGTTTAGCGAGAAGCGTTCCGCGCCGCACCCGCGGCGGATCTCCCGCGCCGGGCTGTGAAAGCCTTAAATTTTGTTTTCTCCAACATCTTTCTCTAGCCGGGAAGTCCTAGGGTTTGAGTCCCGACCGTGGCAGATTTTCGCCTCTAGCTGGATAGCTGCAGGTTGAATTCAGTTGCCGTCTATAGGAGAATTCTAGAAGTCCACTGGCATGAGCAGAAGTTTTCCATAGCTTTTTAGATCAATACTAAGGCTAGTGTCGGAGCAGTATCCTAAAAATTGTCACATAGGCTTACACATCTTGAGTTCATACCTTCCTAGCTGTCCGAGTGACGCCACGTCGTAGGCTGAGAGGTCGTCGTTTCGCCTATCGTGTAGCAGGCTTCCTCAGGGCAGTGACATATCTTACATACGGGCAACGGATCCCCGCTTTTTCACCTCCTCTCCCCTTTCACATCCATTTGCACTTACACGCAGTACACAATCACAAATTTCGGGAGACATGTCTGGCGCTTACACCAAATGCTTGTCCTGGTGCCCTCTGGCGGAGATAACATGGAGGAGCAACCGGGGAGTATGCACCTTCAGAAAAGTCCTCCGCATAGTTTGTTCAAAGACGGCACACAGACGGACTGACGTTTTGAAAACAACAAGAAATGAACACTTTTTCGGTATCAGGGAACCCGAAAACAAGGGAATTCCACTGATGTCTCGAATTCGATTTTCCGCAGCGTTACATAACTTTCTATATACTAACTCTACTATTACATATTACACTACATTCTCTATACTTTTACACTGTTACTATTACACTACTTTCACTATACTATTACATAGTATTATCTATACTACGAATATTACTCCGTAACCTTAAATACGAGAACGTAACCTACGTATACGAGAAAGTTAAAAAAGTATATTTGAAAAAATGTTTCAGTTAAGAACTCGCAACCACAAACGGTAGGTCATCGGTTTCCCAAGGCCGTGGTGCGTGATCGTCGGATTGGCACCACTGTGCCTCACCGTCGCCTCTGCGGCGCGTGGCCCGCGGGGATTAGCCGGCGTAGTGGCAGCCCTGGGCGCCGCGCCCCGCCCAGCGCCCCGCCCAGCCTCATTACGTGCATTGTTGGCGGGCGTCGGCGCGGGAGGGGGGGGGGTCGCGCATCGCACTCGTCCCTGCGTCTGGCGTCGCTCTTGAACGGACGCGTCGCCCCCCGATGCCAGCCACGCTCGGGGGGCGGACGTGCCCCAGATGCCTCGGCGCTCACATTGCGGTCGAAATGGGTCAAAGGAAGAACATACCTGCATTGACCAAACACCTGATATTCAGCAATGAAAGAAGATGAAGGAAGCGCTTGATAGTGCTCACAAACCATGGAAGCTGCTTCGAAAAGTTGAAAGCTGATTCATTGATTCTAATTGTTGAATGCCATTTTACGGCTCATGCGAAATGATCTCATTAGTTTCATTGCGTAAGTAATAATAATAGTAATAATAGTAATGATAATAATAATAGTAATAATAATAGTAATGATAATAATAATAATAGTAATACTGAAATTTCTTACAAAAATAGCAATTGATATTTTGTTTATGTGCAAGTTAACGAACTATCAGTTGTATTAACAAAATCCCAACTCCGTGTCTTTCTGATATTTGCTAATTGATATTGCTACGTTAATTCGCTTGAAGCCTACCCATGACACATTATCAAGCTACGTTGTCTATCAGTTCGTACTGCTCGATCACATGGGCTTTTGTCATCCCACATTATAAAATTACACCGTGCATCAGCTGCTCTCTGCATACGTCCGTTACACTGACTATTACTCTGGCGGGTCCACATCAACTTTTGCAATTTTCGAAAAATCCGGGTTTTCAACGATCATGAGACTGGTACCATTCTTTTGAACGTCCTCGGCTCCAAACCGCCGCCGCCGCCGCCGCACCGCACTGTTGTCTTTCGATTTGGGCGCCGCGCGGTGGCCGCGCTGAGGTTTGGAGCGCGAGGGCTGCCGGGCGGGGGGGGGGGGGGGGGGCGGCGGGGGTGGAGGGGGGGCGGGCCCGCGCGCCTGCGTCGATGCACCTGTCGAGGTCACGGCCACCCTCGCTCCCAAAGCGCAGCATCCACGGCCTCCTTTCGCGCCTCGCTCTCGTGCTTATTTACCGTCTACGACTCGGTACAGACAGTTATGTTGAAGATCACGTGGGGTGCTTAGAAACCCCATTATATTATTTTATAATTTAATGTTTTTCTGATTGTAGAATTAGTTTTGATTTTCATCGCACTATACATAGTAGAGAAGAGGAGAAATGGAATCGGTCCGAAAATTCGAGGGCAATATTTCGTTATAAAATAACTAATATTGGCGGTTCCTAAGGCGAAACAAGAGGTTTAAACCTTGATGTCTTCATGAATGTATAAATGTGCCTGTCACGCATTACTTGGATTTTTTATGTATCTCGGTGCGTAAGTCAGGTCTATTAGTGGCGTTACCTAGATGTGAGAATCAGTCTCTCGTCGGTAGAGAGGATGTCCGCGCAGTTCTGTACCAAAACCAGTGCAAAATTTGCCACTTTACTTAAATTACGAGAGCTAGTTCATACCTTTATCCATAAGACTTGCTTGAGCATAGGTATTTGGGAAATTACATCATCATCATCATCATCATCATCATCATCATCATCGTCCTTTACGGATTTTGCATATTTCCTGTTCCAGCCTCTTTCCATCTCACTTTTGGCCTTCCAATGATTCTCTTTACTTTCAGCTTATAATTCAGGGCTTGTACTGCAAATCTGTCTTTGGTGCCCCCTATTTCCAATATGGGGCACCCATTGCTGATTCAATCCTTCCAAAAATCTCATTTCTGCTGACTCAATCCTCCTAAAATGTTATTGTTTTTGAACCCAGGTTTCGCATCCATACAGCAGAACTGGGAGGGCCATAATATTAAATTTTATGTGAGTTTCTTTTCGTGCTTTATTTTTAAACGTTCTACTTAGAGTTCCACATAACGCTTGAAATTTATGTATCTTGCTGGTGATCTCCATATGTCTTCCATACCCTAGGTAGTTAAAATACATCAATGCATCACTTCTTCTAAAACCATATTTTGAAGCACCATTTTCTTTATTTTGTAAGCCGCGAACATTTCAGATTCCTACATTTAGTACATCCGTTATTCCCATGTGCTTTAACCTTTTTCGATGCTCTAGTTGTCATCAAACCGGTACGACTGCTTTTCTTAAGGCTTGTCAGTGGCAGAAAACATCCCCCTGGCCGCGTTACGGGCGCTACGCGGGGTGAGTTCGGTAGAGGGGCTGCCTCCTTGCTGCCTCCGAACTTGCAGAATTCATTTAGGGGTCTTCGCTTAAACGGGTTGGTTTCACCTCACCTGAAGAGTCCATCTGCCCCTGTATGAAGGGAATGGAGAGGAAATCCTCAGGATCGGGAGCCTCAGAGGTACTGGATACACCCATTGGACCCGACGGTAGGGAAGGAATAACAGGCGCTGAAAGATGGATATTTCAAAAAGTGAGGACAGCGGTGAACTGCTCCCTTATATGTAGAAGAAACCGACGGAAATAACAAAGGCAAAATAAAAAAAAAGACCTGATGGCCCGAGTATCGCCACGTAAAATAAGGCATCAATTCAATTCAATTCAATATTGGCCGCAATATATCCGATTCAGCGCGTCGACATACATAGCAATTATGTGTCAAGTTTTTGGGTCTGACATTTTTTTCTATTTTCGTGTGCCTGTGTAATTGTTACTTTGTAAATGTTAAACTGTAAATGTATTCCGTTTTACTTCACTTCTATTCAAGACCACCCTATTGTCTTACTGAAAATTGTACAATCTTTGAAAAAAATTGCTCAACGTTATTTCATTTTCTTCGATTCATTACTATATCCTCCTGCCGTATTTAACAAATATGAGATGAACTCAGTAAGCAACTTATTCTCTTGTCATAAATGAAAATTACTTAAATGCACACAACTGTACTCTTAATTACATACCAAGTTGACATTAATGCATCTTGAAAAACCTTTGGGGATAGAAACAAATTATCACAATGAGCTGGACGATTCAGTAATAAATTCAAGGTGAAAACAACTTTAATAATGCAGTAAGAGCATATCTTCTTCTAACTATACTATCAACAAAATTAAACTGGATTTCTCATCAAATAAAAATAAACTAATCAGAGGAAACAATAACTTGTGAATTATTAAGACACTCTCGCGACTAATAACTTTTTTCGAAATTGGAAATTGTGACTTAATAGATTAATTTTCAGAGAAAGTATATATGACACAAAGAAAATATATTATTAGTATTCTCTAATTTTGTAATTAAAAATCTCTTTGAGGGTGTGAAAACTCCCGAAGTACATTGAGCACTGCAAAAAATATCCGTATTGGTTTTGTAGTATCGAGGTGCAGTTTACGCCTGTTGAAACAGCGACCATTGGCCTTGCCATTATCGTACAAGCTGTTTAGGAAAAAGTAATAACGCCATGACGGTCGTGGAGTATCGTATTCCGATCTTTTCGCAAGGTAACGTGAGAGATGACGCATGCACAAAGGCTTAAAATATAGGGCTTAGCATATACCATACCTGGTTCCCGGCAGTATAAAATCTCTTTAATTCTAGATAGATTATAGAATGCCGTTGTGTTTGCCCCTTCAAATAACAACGCATACGTGACGTTTGTTAGATGGAGACTAGTGCCAAAAATCTCCGAAATATTTCCTGGGTTGCACTACGTAAAATGCAAGGCTTTACTTCTCGCTTGGGCGGGGCAAGAAAGTGTCTTTAAGTCTTGTTGTTTTCTTACAACATTCAATCAGGAAATTCACTGTTACTGCGTACATTAGGGGAAAGCGTTAAACCATATCCCCGACATGTTAAAATGATCAATTTTAAGTATTTTTTTTCATAAAGTATTAGCGTTACAGCAACCAAAATTTTTATTAATGTATTCAGTAGTATTTTACATTTATTGGTTTATTTTCAAATTGATATTTCAAAAACATTTTTATGTAAAATAAAAAAATCAACATTTTCCTCCGTTTTGTAAGATATAATAGTAAACTAATGCCTTCAAATGTTAGATAGTTTAAAATAACTCAGTTTTTATAAGTTTGAAATGTAAAATTTTCAGTTATATCTTCGTAGTCCTGAAAAAATGCACTTTTCCACAAAAAATATAAAATTTCCGAAAACTGGATTTAAAATTTCAGAGTGATGGAGCCCCACAATCTGGATTGTTAGAGTCATCATTTGTGTTCCTCGTTAGTCAATTATTTTTTCTTGCGTCTTTAATCGGTCATCTGCTTCCATGTTGTGACAATTCCCGCTACTCTCAATCTATTTTTACTCCTTTTTAATTCATTTGGCTGGCTTAGTTGATTGATTGGACGCTTATACTTACTATCTCTGGGCTACGGCTGTCTCTTTCTCGGGGCTGAAAATATATCGTTCGTACGAGAATCCGGCTGGTGAGCACCTCTATTTATTTTAGGAATTTACTAA
The DNA here is from genome assembly GCA_038098605.1 of Gryllus longicercus. Classification (NCBI taxonomy): domain Eukaryota; kingdom Metazoa; phylum Arthropoda; class Insecta; order Orthoptera; family Gryllidae; genus Gryllus; species Gryllus longicercus. The sequence continues at coordinate 68,238 of JAZDUA010000323.1, read as the reverse complement.
TTTTGCTTGTTAACTAATTTTGAAATAACGCTTTCTTTACTGGATTAATATTCCAACGACATGAAGTGTTGCTGCAGCCCCTTGCTATTTATTTATTTAATTTATATTATCTTTCTTTTCTGATCAGTTTATTTACAAAATCTTATTCTTATTTAAAATTATTATTTTTACGTAGTGATGGCAAAAATTTATAATTATTAATTTTAGAAATCTTTCTCTCTTAATTGACCTTACTAGGACATTCTTGGCCTTGAACATTTACTAACTGCAAAGTATTTGTATTCTTAATTACTACATTTTCGTGGTGATGAAATACTTCTCTATTGGTGAGTGATGAGTAGAATATTGCGTCCATTAAGAGTCGTCCTTCGATCATTTCTTGAAGTTTCACACTGTGGCATTACCTGCTGACGTGTTTCATCCGTCCGCTTCCTTCTTGTTTTGCTTTGTGATTACTGTAAACTATACATTGTATATTTCACGACTAACATTTCGCTTTTTAAATCATGTTCCGTTCTGACTGTTACCTTTCTCTGACCGTAATAATATTATTTTTCTAAACGTTCAAGATTGCCTTTTCGCTATTGAACCTCATTCCGTTCTAACTTAGTTTATTCTAAATTAGTTCGTAGTACGTTCTAAATTAGTTAAACTTTCTCGCGCAATTTTTGCCAGTCCTACGTCCTACTGATACCAAATCGAGACATAACCTAATGAAAAATTTTCATTTATTAACTCAACTTGTTTTTTTTGTTCACATATTCTCATGGTTTCTGTCTAAATCCGATGCTAGTCTGGTCATCTGTTACTATACTATCTGAGCTCTCTTGACTGCCATAACAATGACTCATTTGCTAAATATAATTTATTAAAATATTTTTTAATATTTTAAATATATATGGGAATTCGTTTTTCTTGGTGTTTACTGAAGCCTTAGGTTTCCAACATTATGCAGAACAGAAATCATCTGGTCTGCTCATGGAGTCTTACTAATTGCAAGTATTGGACTTCCTAGGTTTGAATAGGCTGTAATTAGCATCAGTGCTTTTCTAATTAGTTGAAGATTGGAAACTGCCTGAAAGGAGAGTCTGGAAAGAGCTTTGATGATATTTTCTGAGAAACCTGCTCTACATCTACAGATGGAAGTCCATTTCCGTTCTTTGAGGAACAAAGGGTTCTCTTTCGTCTCATTTACGCAAGGTTCTCTTCAAAATTAACTTAGATGAATATGAGAGGGACAACTATCTTTCTTGCATCCTGAAACATTATTAAGTGCTAGTTGTAGAAATTACTGTCCCTTTATTAAAGAAAGATTCAATAAATGAATTTAGGAGGGATAAAAATTCTAAGGTATTCAAAAGTAATGAAAGGTCTAAATACATTTGTTCGTACGTGTGTGTTCGTGCGTGTGCGTTTTTACGCATTCATGTATTAATGTGTGTGTGTGTGTGTGTGTGTGTGTGTTGGCGTATGTAAGTGTTTGAATAAGATAATTACTAAGATCAAAGGATAAGAGTGAGATGGCGAAAGTGCAGGCGAGGCACAGAGACAGAATGTCTGTATTTTTAAAGTATGTCTTTATATTTTATAAGGATACATGCTTACAAAAAGTGAAAATGAAGTGATTGCGAATAAAAAAATGATATTATGCAAATGGGCAATTAGTACAGTTAATGCTAAATCGTTAGGTGTTAAACATATATCTACAAACTTATTTTTATTAAACGTTTGATTGTGATGAAGACTTCTTTTGTCATATATTAACATGACAATTCCAGAACTAGGCAAATATTCTTATTTAAACGTAATACTCTGCACGTTTATGAACAGAGAATTTTGAGGAAGAATACAACTTCTTGCAAACGCATTCTCTTAACGTGACTACAAATACATGCGATAATAAACTCACTGATATCTTAATTACATATTCTGGTATTCGTTTTCATTGGACAATATTACAATTTCCAACAGAAAGACATCTCTATCTCACTGCCTCTCACAAGCGAAATATGCTCCTTTCTGCGAACACAGCACGTGACAAATACACTTGCTAAAACGCTACATCCCTTTCTGGTTTGCGAATCCTCTGTCTCGTAGCGCTGTACAGGTTTGCTTGATGGGCGTCATGTACGTAAACCTCTGCGAGATTAACGCAAAACAGTGGCTGTGAGGGTCTGCTTAGTGGGGAACAGCGCTCGCCTATCCTTTTAGCAAGCCTTCGCGCAATTAATATGGAACCCCTGCGCAAATGAATTAGCAGGAGAGCGTTACAATTGACGCATGTACACGTATTTACACGATTCCATCAGGATCCTTTGCAAGTTAATTGCTTCGGAGCAATTTCAATAAATTAGCACATTCTTCATTTCTGTTGGTGGTGTTTATATTGATTCGTGAATGTTTACCTTCACTTTGGAAAATTTTCATTTTTAAGAGTGAGAAAATTTCAGATGGGTTTTGAAAAACAAGACACACTTGCAAAATACACTTACGGTTTTGATATAATTAGGAAGATTAATAATCTCATATACTTGTTAAGTAGATCTCCATATCTGAAATTCCTTTAATTTTATCAATGCAATTGTTTTTTGCTGTTTTATTGAAAAAATTATTAAAGTTAATAAAATTTTTAATATTTTACTTGCTGGTATGAATTTATTTATTTGAACGATTCTGACACTTTGCTCCACTTTCAACAAAATGTATAAGATGTATCCTAATCAGAGTTGTTCATTGATTTGACCAGTAGATATTGACGGATATTTACCTTGTAGGTGCCTAATATTGTGTAATCTTCCTTTTTGAGGAATTGAATAATATGTGGCTAAAACGTAAATATTTGTCAGCATCTGTAGGTAGAATTTACGAAATTTTTTTTCTCTATTCTTCGTACCACAAAGAACATAAAAGAATGATGTAACAACATAACGTTTTGCAAACCTTCTGATACTCTCAATTCTATAAAAATATGCCCAATTATCTTCTTGATATATTATTGGCAAATTGGCTGAGAAATTATTATTATTAATGATAATATTAAAATAGTATTATTAATAATATTATTATTTGAGAAAATTAAAATAATAGAGAATTTTATTTTGCAAATGAAATCGATCTAAGCAACTAACTTAGTCTACAGTTTTTAACAAACCATTTGCGATAAAACCAATTTTCAGATGAAACAATCGTAGTAATTGTTTTTGCATATAAGCATTTTGAATCTGAAATCTCGCGATTGATATCAAAACATCTCGTGAAAGCGTTTTAACGAACCTTTGTTAATTTTGAGCATGGAAATGTTGGGTAAGAAAATGGTGAGGAAAACGATTCCAAAACCGAATCATTAGACGTTCTAGAATATTTCGAATTTTTAATTCTCGTCCGTATGTAGTGACGCTAAGATGATGATTTTTCTACAATGCGAGTGAAACGAAAAGTATTTTTAATGTCTAATAATTTTAATAATCCATTTTTGTCAGCATTATGTTGTTCATTTCTCTTTTCAATCATGATTTCTTTTTAATAGCTAACATAGCTACACGTAGCTAGGCTCAGAGAATGCTAGCTCACCTGGGTTTCAATCCCCGTTGATTGTTGTAGAATTTCGGGTTTATAAAGCAGGTTCCGGCAGGATTGTTCAGGAGTTTTCCACTTCGCTCGCTTTTTATTTCACTTTTAATTCCATCTTTTTTTCTCCTTATTCCCCAATTTCTCCTACATCATCGTTATCATAATTACGCCTCAACGTTAATGCCTCTGGGGAGATCCGGCGACGGCCGCTTTGAGACTGTGGCTGTTGAACTGCGAAGTTATCGGAGATAATGTCTGGTACTGAAAGAATAATTTTTTGAAAAGGTCCTCTGCATGTCAAGATATTGCTTTCTGAATAGTCATGTAATGCCAAATGTAAACGATATGCTTAATTTTTAAATTCACTCTTCGGTAACCTAATTGTCCTAGAAGGTCAAGGATATTTTTAAAAAATTGTGATTTGCATCAACGTTTGTCTACTTTCTTAATTAATAATTAAGAGAAGAATATGGATAGATAGTTTTATAAAAAGGGACCGCTTTGACAGCTATTTCATGACTACTGCTGACATCATAACAATGGGTTATGTTCATGCGATCAATTTGTCAATGTTTTCATTTAGTTAGATCATTAGTAAAAGGTTTTCATCACCATCTCTTGCAATTTCATTCCACTACATGACATTCGTTTACCGACCTGTCAAACTGGTCTCTTCATAGAGTAACTTCTATACACGATATGTTCTTATATGTTGTTTCTTCAACATAAACCACTGTGTGTAATGAAGACATGTTTGACTATTGACTGAATGATCATTCTTAAATAACGCTTATTTTAACACGCATATTATAAGAATATGTAATTGAGTATCCCAAAAGACTGGGATTATTTGTCTCCAGACATAATTGCTGTAATAATAAATGGGTACTAAGGGCGGTGCTTACACTTCATTTCAGTACATCCGTAAGTCCTCTAAATCCGAATTCACTACATTCAGATCGACTGTATATTGAACTCGCGGCAAGAACGATTAAACATACTCAACCCACAATGAAACAATTTCCATTCTTCGCATGTACGCCGTCGGATAAACGCTTCTAGCGAAACCCAATCCCCATTCGCGTTACATAGCATCGTTGAACCTCGCAAAACAGCGCCTTTGACGCGCACCGCACCCACGCCGCTCCCCACTCTCATCATCCCTGATGCGGCGTGGCGCCGAGGTCCCTGGGGTTAGCGTCGGGCGCTCTCCGCACGGGGCGGGCCGGGCGCAGCGGGGAGTGGGGGGGAGTGGCGCGCGGGTAATCAGAGCGCGTAGACCGCACACGCTTCAGGTCATTGTGTCCTATTTCTGGCATTAATATTAATGGTCGTCGCCGCCCCGCGCCGCCACGCGCCGCCCCGCGCCGCCCCTCCCACGCCGCCCCTCCCAACGCCGTCCCTCCCAGCGCCGCCCCTCCCAGCGCCGCCCCTCCCAGCGCCGCCCCTCCCAGCGCCGCCCCTCCCAGCGCCGCCCCCCAGCGCCGCCCCCCCCAGCGCCGCCCCTCCCAGCGCCGCCCCTCCCAGCGCCGCCCCTCCCAGCGCCGCCCCTCCCAGCGCCGCCCCTCCCAGCGCCGCCCCTCCCAGCGCCGCCCCTCCCAGCGCCGCCCCTCCCAGCGCCGCCCCTCCCAGCGCCGCCCCTCCCAGCGCCGCCCCTCCCAGCGCCGCCCCTCCCAGCGCCGCCCCTCCCAGCGCCGCCCCTCCCAGCGCCGCCCCTCCCAGCGCCGCCCCTCCCAGCGCCGCCCCTCCCAGCGCCGCCCCTCCCAGCGCCGCCCCTCCCAGCGCCGCCCCTCCCAGCGCCGCCCCTCCCAGCGCCGCCCCTCCCAGCGCCGCCCCTCCCAGCGCCGCCCCTCCCAGCGCCGCCCCTCCCAGCGCCGCCCCTCCCAGCGCCGCCCCTCCCAGCGCCGCCCCTCCCAGCGCCGCCCCTCCCAGCGCCGCCCCTCCCAGCGCCGCCCCTCCCAGCGCCGCCCCTCCCAGCGCCGCCCCTCCCAGCGCCGCCCCTCCCAGCGCCGTCCCTCTCCACGCGGCACAGCTCGAGGCACTGCAGTCCCGCCCTACCACCACCCGCGAGCGCCATAGAGCACGCAACAGGACGTGCCGAAATTGGGAGATGCGTGGACCCCGTGATAGGAAGAAGAGGAAGAGCGGACGCATGTGGAGAGAAGTACAGAGGTGACTGTAGGGAACGGGGATATCCTTCGACTGACAAATGTAGGAAAATTATCAAGCAGTAAGCGAAAAAAAGGCGGAGCCAGAATAGAAATGAGATTTGAAGGGATGGATGTGAGATCCTCGGTCGAAAAATCAGGCATGTCATGCGGGTATGAAATCGTCCGAAGCAGTGCCTTGCGCGAGAGGTAATAGAACAGAATAAAATGAAGGGGAGTGAGAAGGAAAGAGGGAGTGAGAGGGACAGTGGGAGTGAGAGGGACAGTGGGAGTGAGAGGGACAGTGAGAGTGAGAGGAACAGTGGGAGTGAGAGGAGAGAAAGGGGGAGAGAGTGGGGGAGTAAGGGGCGAGATAGAGTGGGGGAGTAAGGGGCGAGAGAGGGGAGAACTGGAACAATTGAGAGGTTGGAGAACAGAGGTATGGACCAAGAGTGGTCTGTGAATACGATCAAAGAGCGAAGCCGGGACGGCGCAGCGAAAACGGGACGGGTCGGCCGCGACAGGGTGAGGAGGAAAGGGGTGGAGCTGAACGGGCATTGACGAGATGCAGTGCGGTAGGAGTGACACGGGAAAGGGGAAGCGTGACATGAAGGGAAGGAGTGAGAGTGGAGCGGTGCAGGACACGGGTGGAATCACCATACAGTGGGAAGGGCGCGAGAGGAAAGCGGTTGGGCGGGGCAGAAAGTGAAGCGATACGGATCAAGAAAGCAAAGGGCGGGTCATGAAGGGTTGGAAAGGATGATGAGCGGTGTGACGAGAGAGCGGAAAGGGAGTGCGATGGTTGGAAAGCATGCCAGTGGGAGGTGGGGCTGAGGAAGGGCTGAGGATGGCAAGGACAGGGAGGGGCGGTGGGCGGGGCGAGAATGAGAGGATGGAGCAAGAAGGGGCGGAGTGATGGAGGGGGTGGGGAACGGTGCGGCTTCGGCGTGGGTGACTGGGGCTGTGGCAGCTGGGCACTACAAACCGGGCGGAGCGGGCAGGGCGGGCAGGCGGGGAGATGGAGATGGAGACGGTGGGGAAGATTTAGGTGGAGGAACGGACGGAATAGGGGAAGGGATAGATCAGAAATGGAGCGGCGGGAACGATGTCGAAAGTGGAGAAGGTGGCGAGGACAGGGACGGCGGTGTAGGCGGGGACGGAGGTGTAGGCGGGGACGGAGGTGTAGGCGGGGACGGAGGTGTAGGGGGAACGGAGGTGTAGGCGGGGACGGAGATGTAGACGGGGACGGAGGTGTAGGCGGGGACGGAGGTGTAGGCGGGGACGGAGGTGTAGGCGGGGACGGAGGTGTAGGCGGGGACGGAGGTGTAGGCGGGGACGGAGGTGCAGGCGGGGACGGAGGTGTAGGCGGGGACGGAGGTGTAGGCGGGGACGGAGGTGTAGGCGGGGACGGAGGTGTAGGCGGGGACGGAGGTGTAGGCGGGGACGGAGGTGGAGGCGGGGACGGAGGTGGAGGCGGGGACGGAGGTGTAGGCGGGGACGGAGGTGTAGGCGGGGACGGAGGTGTAGGCGGGGACGGAGGTGGAGGCGGGGACGGAGGTGCAGGCGGGGACGGAGGTGGAGGCGGGGACGGAGGTGGAGGCGGGGACGGAGGTGGAGGCGGGGACGGAAGTGGCGGAAGTGGAGGCAGGGACGGCGGTAGAGGCGGAGACGGCGGTAGAGGCGGGGGCGGAAGCGAGGACGGAGGCTGGGGCGGAGTTACGGGCAGCAAACAATGTGCTCGCTTTTGCTGACGCCTGGATGGCGTACGCACCGTTCTGTGCGAGCCTTAGGGAGTTGGTGCATCTATTGCGAAGCCCCACATGGCGTGGAAATCTTGTCGCCTCCCCTGAAGCGGCAGTTTGGGGGTCCTCCGGCTCCGCCTTCCGGGGGTGCACCTATGTTGGCCGAATTCTCCAAATCGTCAAATTTCATTAAAAAACTTGTGTGCTCAAAGGGTGATATTTTTACTGAAGAGAAGAACTAATTATAAGAAACTATTATCACAAAGTCAAAATGAAAGCATCAGCCTAATGAAACTTTTTATTATGTTAGCTGTAAAATAATTGCCACGCGTGGCAACTTCGCCGGCTTATAAACAATATGTTTGTCGCCCTGCTAAGTTTCTGAACCGACTAATAAAGCCGCTAATGTTTTCATCAAGACACAGACAGACATTAAAAAATAGACTCTTAACGCGTTTTCATCTTTAACAGTTGTTTACAAGTTTTTGTCAGATTTTTGTTTCCGGGCTGTACAACCAAAGTTTGTGGTAGTCTTCAAAAGTGTTTCTTTTTGTCCAAATAAAAAATACTGGTTTTGCTTAGTTCATGATGTAATACTCTTTAAAATACTTTCACATTTTAATTTTAGGTTGAATTAAGATTGAATTATAAATAAGTGATAAATTAGTAGTCATCTAGCGGGAAATAAAAATAGCTACATCACGAGATTGAACATTCACTACACTTATGGGATTAATGATCATAGAAGTTGCCATCAAGATAAACGTTGTGTGTGACGCTACAGTGCGCCTGCGATCAAAGTGATAGGCTTTATACACGACAGGCGTGTATAAAGGGTTGCGTCTCTTGTAGAAATGATTAATTTTACAGTTCCTCGTGACAAGCGTACCGCACCTTCCCATCTCTTCTCTCTTTATTGTGCGTTATGTTAACGAATGTTATTTTTCAGTACAAGCAACATTTTTCCTACATAAATATATCTCTTTTATTTAAACTTTACACCAAAATGGCGAGTAGAATATTAAAGACAATGTTCACTTTGAAGTTCTCTAATGCATCATTAAACCGGCACTCAAGTGAGCGGTCGAACGCAACATTCTCTCAACCTCTTTTATCAAAAGCAATTCCATCGAAAAGTACGAGTTGCCGTTATATCAACTGCGAACTTTTACGCGAACTATGTTGGCACTTCGCGCCACTTCGCCGATAGGTCTCCGCGTAACGACCGCCTGATAAGCCGACGCCGCCTACTCATCTCCCGCGCGCTCCTCTTCCCGCCGCGTGCGGCGTGCAGGCGGAAGCGGCGGTAGCAGCGGTAGCGCCACCGACGGCGGTCGGGGAGACGCGGCAACGCTGCAACTTCGCAACTTCCGCCCAACTCGGCGCCCGCCTTGAGAACGGCGCGCAGCAGCGGCTCGACCAGAGCGGGGCGGGGCGGGGCGGGGCGGGGCGGGGAGGGGCGGGGCGGGGCGGGGCGGGGCGGGGCGGGCGGGGCGGGGCGGGCGGGGCGGGGCGGGGCGGGGCGGGGCGTGGAGGGGCGTGGCGGGGCGTGGCGGGGCGTGGCGGGGCGTGGCGGGGCGGGGCGGGGCGGGGCGGGGCGGCGGTTGAGCGCCGCGGCACACGGTGTGGCGGGGAGGGCAGACGGCGGGGGAACGGGGAAGCAACAGCTGCGTTTAAGAATTTCGCGCGGCTTTGAAAACTTGCGGCGGCGGAGGGCAGGCCGCGATGTTTCCGCTGGAAAGTTTCGCGGACTTCGTAATAGATAAGAACAGTCGGTGGTGTTGTGACGGGGACAATGATGGTTGTAGGGTGGATGGGTGCTTGTACCAGTGAATGCAATAAGAGGTGTGAGGTACTAGGAGGAAGCTTCGTTGGTGTTGTGGCGAGACATCGGTTACTGTTACTTCATGGTATTCTATTCGATGGTTGAAGTTTTATGAAGTGTTCGTAAGAGCAGATACCACATCATACTTCTATTCAGAATGAGAGCGTTATTATAGCGTAGCGTGTTTAACTAAAAAGGTAATTTAAAAAATTGTAAGCGAAACTACATAATGATGATGTAAAATATATAACGAATTTTCTTAGTATCCCATATTTAAAATCCCTGCCTAATTTTGAGTCTAAAATGCAGGAGATGGAGTATATTCGTAATGTAAAATTAGGCAGGGATTGTAAATATGGGATACTAAGAAAATTCGTTATATTCTCTCTCATCACTCTTAAAATTTGTCAGCACCCACACGCGTGTCATATGACGAAATGGGGAATCAACAGCTGCATTTATAAGTTATTTCTCTCAACTTTGAGGCGGTGGAACCGTACTCGGAATATTTTACGGTCTCCATAATAGATAAGGGCGTTTGGTGGTGAGGTGGGAACAGTGACGATTGTATATTTGATGAATGCACGAACTACTGAATAGAAGAGCAGTGGTGAAGATTCTAGAAGGAGAGAATGTGGTTGTTGGCTCAGCAACAGCGAGGAAAATTTAATGTACTCTTTGCACGAGCAAATATACTTCTTAACCAATGACAAAATAGAGTTTCGTACGAACGAAATAGATAAGACAATAAAACATTAGGTAAAAAAAAAACTGCTTAATGGTGGAGTGAATAGGCTTTAGGAAACAATATATTCCTCTGAAACATCTTACTTAAAATTTTCACCTAATAATGTGTTGGACTGCTAGAATTCGAGTGTAATCGAACACACATCCTTATCACTCTTCAAATTTCCTATCTCCACACGCGTCATTTGACAGAATGGGGAGTAGACTCTTGCGTTTAAGAATTCCTTTCTTTGATTGCTTCCGGAGGCGGTTAGCTGACCGGGAGGTTTGCATGCCAACCCGTGGTGGGATTTATAATGGTGCGTGTGTGTGGTGGCAATGGTGGATGGCAAGAGAGTTGTCACGGATTCGTAGCAATGAACTGCATAGCGGTGTGTGTACACAGAAAGAAGAAAGTGGAGGTGGTAAAAGGGATGTTTAGATATTTGGTCCGTGTAGTTTTGGGTATATATATAGCTGAATAGCTGACTGCAGTAAACCGAACTCACATTTAAATATATGTTAGACACGAAAAACAATCAATCTACATGTATTGTTAGAACGAGACAAAACAAACTGAGAATTCAGTAGTTCTAGACAATTTAATTTTAAATGTATCGCATCAACCTACCTTATTTTTTTATGGGAATTTCTTATGCCGAAGTCTAAGGTTGTTTTTGCAATTAAGTATATTTTTGATTAAAAAATATAAATACCAAAGCAAAATAGTAATGTTCACTTATAAAATTGTATACTATTTCTATGTTTCTGTTAAGACAAGTTTTGAATTTGTTTCATTTTTTCTTCATTTTTCTATCATTGTAACATTTTTCATCTAGTAATTGTGATTTTTGTTCTTATGATCATGCTTCAAAGATACGTTATTGTACTAAAGCTTAATAATGAATTACATTGCTTTGACAACTCCTAGTATTAATGATTTATAACAGAACTTATAAAGAAAGATTGAAAATTTCATTGTTTGGAATATCTTACTTGGTCCCAATAGAAAAACAAGCCTTCTGATAGTATTACGGCACTCTCTTTTTGAATCTATTATTTAATTACCGACCACCACGTTCACAACGAAATTATTATTTTCGGTTACTATACGCTCCTATCATTCCAGGATTTTATGCAATGTGTTGACTTCTTCTAAAGAGTGATACCACAAATCACTGTAGTGAGAAGAATTAGAAGAAAAATAACTGAAGTCCCAGAATTTAAGTATTTCCGTGCTCAGTTTAAAATACCTAAGGATCATGTTTGCATGGTACAAAATGGTGGCTTTGATTCTGTTTGTGCTCTACGTGATAGAAATATATGCAAAGTATGCCTTTATGCTTTAAACTTATTTTTCACGAAAAGTGTATTTAAAGTGTATTTGCAATCAGCGATTCATATATTGTAGCGATACAGATTTCGTCATACCTTTTGAAACGAAATTCACGCCCAGAAAATAAAATTAAATAAACGGATTCGGCCACCCTGAGTAATACTGGGAACGGATTGCGACATGGCCTCACGTGCGCAACCCTGCTTATCTGACAGGCGTCTCCGCCTTCGGCGCATTAAGAGAGTAGTTACAAGGGTCAGGCGACGACAGATTCACTGTGGAGCACGTGTTCGCTTGGCCAGCTGCACGAACCTTCGAGATTACTTTTGAAATCGACATCAGTTCTTTCACGGACAACGCCCGTCTTGTGCGAGCATGTTCTCGAAGGGCAAAGAATATTTCTGGACGCTCACAGTTATGCAAAGAGTCGGATCTCCATTCACTACCCCTGCCACCATTGGTCGCAATAACGCAATGCGCAATTTCATTCGGCCAATGGCGAAGCAACTTTCTTAAGGAGCCAGAACATGCGAGAAAACTAGTGGGGGGTAAGAGTTAACCTAATAAGATTTGACTTATAAAATTGGCATTCAGAGCAGGGATTCAGGGCAGGGCAGTCGGGAGAGAATCTTCTCTGGGGAGTTAAGAATTCGTCGGGGAGAGACCAGCGTGTCTCTGAAAGACTTGTAATTTTTGTCGGAAGGAGCCTGAGTTCTAGGCTGAGGGCAGTTAGGAGAAAAGCTTATCTGGGGTGGGATTATTCGGGCGAATGTGCCTATGTGGGGTTTTATTATTTTGCTGCGAGTTTTGAGCATAGTGCCGGCTGCAGTGAACAGAGAAAATTCTCTGGGGGTGGGAATTCGTCGTGAGGCGAATGTTTCTCCGAAGAAGTTGTAAACTGTCCAAAGTTGTGTTCGACAATTATTATCACCGAAATTAGAGAGACGCATGGTTGACCACTACGCTCCTGAGAGATTGAGAATCTACCGGCTACTCCAAGTCTACCTGTTCTACCGGCTACTTCAAGTTACTACCAGCTCCGCTCCAAGTCTACAAGTCTACCAGTCTGCCAGTCCCGCTTCGAGTTACTGCCAGAATCTACCAGACAGCGCGCTCAGACTCCATTGAGCGCCGCAGACGCGCCACCACCCCTGGGTGACGTCACGACCCGACCGCCAGCCGGCGGCTCGGGGGGCATTGACCTCCGCCAAATTCTTCCGAAGGACGGCAGCCGTTTCCTCGCCCCGGCCGCGCCCCTCCTGCGAAGGCCGCACCGCCGCCTCCCCTCGACGGGAACGCGCCCGTTCCGGGCCCACAAAAGGGTATTCATCCCTGCGAAAATCTTGTAATGCGGTGTCGCGCTAAGACACAATAATCTGTAATATTTGTTACCATTGTGATGCTAACTATAAGTCTTCTTAATTTCTAAGCTTTATACTGGCTACTAACTTTTCATCCTCTTATCTATCCACCTAATTTTCAGATTTCCGATTCTATTTAATGTGTAACTTCCCTGGGGCATTTTGAATTATTTTGCCCAGGAATAAATGTGATTTTACCAGTGATCAAAGTGTTTCTTTCATGTTACCAGTATTTGTTAACAATTCCTTCCATCACCGACTTGAGCTACAAGGGCCGCTTACCGGGCGTTCTCTCACGAGACGACTGGGGGTGTTACAATATTTGGTATTTCGATTAACCAAACCATCAAAAATTGGAAAATATTGATATTATGCTATTTAAAATGGCATGTAGTGTTAATATTAATATTGATTAATGTATACATTTATTTTAAAATAATATTATATGCAAGAAGCATAGCCTTCATTTCGTTTCGTTTTAATAAATTTTTAAAATAAGTTCATATCTTAGTACAACCTCATTAAAACGAATACCCAGGGTCAACAATAATCGGCGTTCTTGTTATAAAAATTCGTGTTATCCTATTTTTTTTATATATATATATATATATATATATATATATATATATATATATATATATATATATATATCCTCAATATTACGTTTTTTCGATGGGACACAAATATTGTTTCCTTGACGACGAATTTCGTGTTAAGCGAGTTTGTGATAACAGGGATGTACTGTATTTTACTAAATTTTAAAACTGCATTTCATATTATAAATTTTAAAGAAAATAACAAAATTATAGTAAACTATAGATATTTTCCATGGTATAATATATTTTACACAAGAATAAATAAACTTATTTCCTCTGTGACAGTACTATATTGAGCTCTTAATAGGAATCAAAAAGGCAGGAAAAATCTTGTATTAATTACATGTCGGTATTAACATTTTTGGCATGCACGAGTTTAACGATGAACATTAAGAAAATTAAAAATTATCCTCTCCTGTCCTCGTTCTAATATGCGTGTAATGACAGTAAACGTATTATCCGCCACTATTGCACTCTTCCTTGTATCCAATCACATTCTCGCATGGCTATAAATATACGTAATACGAGTGCGCTACTTTTATCTGTACCGCGCATTGCATCTGATCCCTTTCCAAACTTGCAATGCACTCAGCGTTGGTTGAAAATGGTGTTCTGTTTGCCGATCAAAATTGATATTGCTGGAGCTCTGCTGATGAGACATAGAGGAGTTATTCTGAGCGTGCTCTGCGGTGAAGCTCAGCTTCTCTACTGACTAATGAGCACTGAGGCTCTCGGAGGTCGCGTGTTTTGAATGCACAACGAAGGGGTGGCAGCCGATTCAACATTTACTTGTTCATGTCATTTCTCACTCACGTCACGTCACATCTCACTAACGTCACATCAATTTGAAAGGGTGATGCGGTCACGATGCTGCTTTGAACGCGGCGACTGCGACAGGGGGCGAGAAGGAACACGCTAGAGGGGGTTGTGTTACGATTTTACGGAGGAGATAAATGAGATTGTAATGGATCGAAATGCAAAGGACAAACCGAACCTCTAGCAAAATAGGGTCAACTGAATTGAAGTTCAAAACTGGTTCGGAAGAGAAATACAACAATTATGAATCAGAGCTGAGATTCGGTCATTATATTTAGTGTATCTTTAAAAATTCGTCTTGAAACTCTTAGTGATATAAATTTATATTTTTTTAGCTTGTTGAACGGAATGCCGGATCAGTTTGGTCTCAATAGTAAACCCATTTTTGCATCATTCTTTTTAGCTTGGTCTTGTACAATTTTTTTTTGATGCGCCGTTTCTAAAACGAAAGAAAATATTTGAAACGATAATAATGTGGGTACCTATGATATATAACATAGGTGTATTATTTTCTTTTCTGGATATCGATTTTTTAACTTTGTAGGGCTGTATTTGGTCTTTTAAATAAAAGAGATAAGTTAAATAATAGAAGCTAATGATCTCTGTCCAGAGCACAGAGCGATAGAGCTACGAAATATTGAATTTAGTCATAAATGATTCAGATATTAATACTTGTAGAAGAATTGAAATTGGAGAAGTTAATAAAATAATGACAATTTGACACCAGATGTTTATCTAGTATCTATGGTCCAGACTATTCTTAACTAGGTTAAATAGAGTAATGTTCAAACACAGTGTATATTTGTCAGGCTGTATTTGGTCTGTTAATTTAAAGATAGAAAATTGTTTAGGAATAACTGTTTTACATAAAAATTGATATATAAAATATGATTGCAATATATTAATGTGATACATTATATATATATATATATATATATATATATATATGTGTGTGTGTGTGTGTGTGTGTGTGTGTGTGTGTGTGTGTGTGTGTGTGTGTGTGTGTGTGTGTGTGTGTGTGTGTGTGTGTAGGATATAAGATATGGCATTCATATTGTATTTTTATGTAAAACAATTATTTTGAAACAATTTTCTGTCTTTAAAATAGAAGACCTAATACACTGTGACAAAGTTGAAAAATCTATAGACAGAAAATAAAATAATAATAATTATAAAATAGTGTATATTTCGTATGTTTCTATTTATTGAAATGTTATGATAATCCATGTAAATTGTTTCTCATAAAGAATAAACGGTTTCTCACAAATTATTGTCGCTGTAGAAAATGTTCAAAACTACGCGTCACCATGAATGAATTTTCACCTCGGCCCGCAGGTCGAAGCAAAAGGCTCCACTACTGCTCCGCCGTTGTAGCAAGCATTCTTGCGGGGCATCCAGGCAGTCTTTAGGGGATGAATTGCCCGCGCTGTTTCCACAGTAAACACAGCCCTCCGATCGCTGCGAGGGGCGAAACCGCGACAGCGGCCCGTGCGGGCGAGCGGTTGGCCGCCGATAAGATAACAGCCCGGACAGCGACGTCGGGCCGCAGCGGATGGGAGTGGAATAGTACAGAGTGAGGCATAGGGAGGGTCCAGGAGGATGCGGGGAAGGGTGGTGCGAGAAAAGGCTTGCGAGAAAGTAAGATACGGGGAAGAATAATGAGTGAAAGGACGATGCGGGGAAGGACGATTTGAAGAAGGACGATGCGGGGAAGGAACATGCAGGGAAAAGGAGATGTGGAAAACAGAGATGCTGGTAGGTCGATGTGAAGAAAGGCGATGTGGAGAAGGATGATGTAGGAAGGAGGATGTGGGGAAGGACGATGCGAGGAAGGGTTAAATTAAGAAGGGCGTTGTGGGCAAGAAAGATGCGGGGAAGGGCGATATGAAGAAGATCGATGCGGGGAAGGAAATTGTGGGGGAAGGAAGATGCGGGGGAGAGCAATGCGGGGGAGAGCAATGCGGGGGAGAGCAATGCGGGGGAAAGCAATGCGGGGGAAAGCAATGCGGGGGAGAGCAATGCGGGGGAGAGCAATGCGGGGGAGAGCAATGCGGGGAGAGCAATGCGGGGGAGAGCAATGCGGGGGAGAGCAATGCGGGGGAGAGCAATGCGGGGGAGAGCAATGCGGGGAGAGCAATGCGGGGGAGAGCAATGCGGGGGAGAGCAAGCGGGTAAGAGCAATGCGGGTAAGAGAAATGCGGGTAAGAGCAATGCGGGGGAGAGCAATGCGGGTGAGAGGAATGTGGGTGAGAGCAATGCGGGGAGAGCAATGCGGGGGAGAGAAATGCGGGTAAGAGCAATGCGGGGGAGAGCAATACAGGAAACGACGGTGCGGGAAATGATCCGCAGTAGGAAGAAGCGAGGAAGCACGAGACGGGAAAGGACGATTGTAAGGCAAGAGGCGGGAAAAGGATCAGTGGGGCAGTTAAGGACGACGAGGGCCGACTAAGACTGCGGCGGGGTGGCTAAGGTCGACCGGAGCGGGGCTAGGAAAGTGGGGCGCTGCGGACAAGGGCGGACGGGCGACGTGCGGCGCGGAAAGGAGCGAGCGCCGAACGTGGGGCGGGGAGCGAGGGGCGGGGGGCGGGGCGAGTGTGCGGGGCCCTAGGGCGGCGGCAGCGGCTCTGAGGCGATCGATTGCGCACGCAGGCACGCGCCCCCCTCCCTCCGCACGCCCCGCCCCGCCGCTCCCCGGCACGCCCCCCGCCCCCCCTCCCCCTCCCCCGCCCCCGCCCCCGCGCGCCGCGTCTGCCGTGCCTGCCGCTCTGCTCGGCGCCACTTGGCCTCCGAGTTCCTTTTGCCGCCCGCCGCCGTGCAGTCGTGGTTTCGATACTATTTCACCCAGTTGAGCTCTCCTCTCTTCTCCTGCTTCTAGTGCGCTCCAATACACTTTTTGTTCGGATAAGAGACTTTTTGCTCTCACATTGTTCGAAACGAATGGGTGATCGAGGAACTGAACGATTTGTATCAGCGTTGGAATCGAGCACTTGTAGGCTAAATCGACTTACTGAGATACACTAAGGACGGAAAAGGGTATTCAAATTGAAAAAAGAATTTGAGGATTTATCCCCAATTAATCTATTAATTCATTCTTCTTTAGGCATTTTCATTAGTAGTAGAAGATTTACCTGTTACCCAGCTGAACGATTCCTTGTTCCTTTAGTGATTTTGTCTATACCTGATAACACCTTTCTTGTAGCTGGCTGCCGTGCCTGCAGAGCGCCACTTTTTTCAGAGTTCTCTTTCTGTTTCATTGACTTTTTGGGCATTTATTCTCAATGCCTCTTCCGACATACTACAATACACTTCTTGTGAAAGTGATGAAAATCCAGAATTTTATCACAGATGAATTCTCAAAGATTTGGTTTTGTAAAGATTTTTTTAAATTATTAATTTAAAATAATATTATTATTATTATTATTATTATTATTATTATTATTATTATTATTATAAATGTTAATGTTAATAACATAAAGAAAGAATGAAACTTGCGCGTATGAAATAATTCTGAAGGCTCAGCAAGATCACCGATATGTTCCACTCCAATCAAATCATAAATTTTATTCTCGATTTTTACTATGAAAAGTTGTTTATAACTACGATTATTGAAGTCGAAGTGATGAGAAACAGATAAAAATCGTGCAAAGTAAGTATATGGTATTTGGCGCGACAGCCCGTGAACGCGCTTAGGCCTACCGGCGACGTCCCTGCCTCGCGGCCACGGGTTAAGCGGGCGCGTGTACTTAGCACTTAGTCAAACCCACGCCGTATTCCGGACTCCTAAACCTGAGGGTTAATTTTCTAATCGTCACAGAGTAACATATACTAAGAGATTGCAAGGAAAATGCACACTATAATCTTGGCTCTCCGGGAATCGAACCTGGGGCCGTCTAGTGGAAAGCGAGCATTCTGCCCAACAGCTAGCCACGAGGCAAGTCTATCTAATAAATAAATTATCATTATATACACCATGTGGTGAAGTCTTAATGTCTTAACGTCTTAAATGGTGTTATGGTGTTGTGTTGTTCATGTAGGGGGACTTGCACCCCTTCTTGTTTATGTGGCACTATCACGGCACAGGCCTGAGGTTTTAAACACCTTCTCTCTTCCCACTGTTGAAGAGCATTTGAGGGTTGGCGATTGCATCTTTGAACGTGATCGAGCACCTGTTCATACTTTACGGCCTGTGGCGGTGTGGTTACACAACAATAACAACCCTCTAATGGACTGGCCTGTCGAGGGTCCTGTCTTGAATCCTATCGAAAACCATTGGGATGTTTTGGAACGCCGACTTCGTGCCAGGCCTCAACGACCTACATCGATACCTCTATTTATTCCGTGAAGAATGTACTGCTATTCCTCAAGAAAACTTGCAGCACCTGATTGAAAGTATGCCTTCGAGAGTGGAAGCTGTCATCAGGGCTAAGGGTGGGCCAACACCCTACTGAATTCCAGCATTACCGACGGAGGGTGCCACGAATTCGTAAGTCATTTTCAGGCACGGGTCCGGATACTTTCGGTCACATAGTGTATCGTTTGCAAGTTTCGTTCGCGTTCATATGTCGAAAGAATAACGATTTGAGTGTCTAGATCTTGACACCTTTTCAAGGTTTGAGGCGTTCGATGATTTTTATTTCTCGGTCTAATTTTTTGTCGTCCTCCGGAACCTCCATTCTCTTTCTTTTCAGATACCCCGTCTGCTTCACGAGTATAATTTAGTAATTTGTCTTACGCATGCTTTCCATTATCCATTCTCATTTGGACCACATTGTCGCTTTTGTCTTCTTCTTAATGGAAAACGTCTTTGTTAACTTGTACATCTTTTTTTTCATTTCTCCCCTCTCATAAGCAGTTTTCTCTCTTCCTCCTACCTCTCTCTCTTTCACTCTCTCTCTCTGTCTCACTTTCTCACTAATATTTGTATTCGAACGTTCTTCTTTTTCAGACCGTCTGGGAAACGTCACGCACTATTCGTTATGCTATTCAATGTCTGAAGACTCCCCGTTTTCCCCGTTCACTGAAATAAATCTTCAAAAGACAGCCTAAAGAATAATTAAAGAGCTTTTGTGTCGCCAAGACATATTGTTTCAGGAAGGGAAAGAATTCTCTTTTTTTAGCTGGTTGATGGAAAAGCGATTTAAAGCAACTTACTGATACGTACAACTAGAGAACAATCGGAAATGGAGGCGTCTCACTTTGGAAAGAATCTCTTCAATTGTTAATAGCCACGTTTGACTTTCGAGAAAGAAACTTGGGGATACGATACTATTCTATTACTACGTAAGGCGATTTGAAATATTTTCATTAGAATGAGAATAAATGTGAGTGACGATAGTTTGTCGCTCCAACTTGTCCCAAATGTGTAAACGCTATTGTAGTGGGAGCAGTTGGGTCGCTCCTGCTGTACGTCTGTTGACGCAGTCAATCAGTAGCACCTGGATGAAGTGGTTGTAGCGACGCAATCCGAGTTCCGCAAAAACGGTTGTGGCACTTGACGATGTGGTCGTGCGTAATACGTTGTTTAATGTAGAAAGTATCCCACAAATAGTTATAAAAATGGAACACTGGCAATGTAGAACGTTTTGTCTGGAAGATTTCTCGCGTGTACATTTGTGACTCCACTACAATGAACAATGACGAAGACGTAAGAAATAATGATAAATTTTTAAATATTATAGCAGAACAATCGAACGTTGTCGAAGAGCTGTAGATGACTGTGTAGTTTCAGGTCTTGTTAAGGAGACTGAGCGTTGTATTGTTGGATGAAAGAATCTTGTGCATTCTGTATAAATGCTGCAGTTACGTAATACTGTGACAAAGTGACTTAGCAAGGTGTGATATATCCGTAATTCAGTTAATTCAATAGGAAATTAGGTAGGATAATTTCATCTCTTGTCCTCCCATCTGATTCTTTCCGCCGATTCCCGCTTCTTACGTCGTTATTTCCTACATCTAGAAAAGAGTTTGAGCTCGACGAGGATTATTTATAAGTCACAAACACCACCGTTACCACCCCTAATCTGACTACTCCTCCCCTCCTCACGTTTATAGCAACTTATAACTGAAGAGGTTGCTTCTCGTGAATGTTTTATTTTTATTTCAATTATGAGAATATTTCCACTAACGCTAACCCCGTGGCTACTTCTTTAAATATTCTCTTATTTTAATCATCCTGCTATGTGATCTTAATTGAACCCGAGGGTAGATTTAACACATATTTAACTATGGATTGCGATCAGCTTCGCACGGAAAATCACCTTGCATTAACTATTATGAGTTAAAATTAATTCCATATGTGTATTGAGGAGCACGTAAAAGGAATTAAATTGAAGGAATATTTTCATTTCAAACATGGCAATGATATACGTCATTTACTAGCCTAGCAACTTATCCACTGCTCCAACTTCACCTGCAAGTACATTATATTCAAGGCTTATTCAAATCAAATTTTAAAACAAGTACAATAATACTAATCTACAATAAAGACTTATGTAACAAAAATAACTGTTTCTGGAAGATAATTTGCCTCTGAATCCAAATCAATTTTGAGAGTTTCTGCAGCGGCTTCTGTTTTCATGTGATGATCGTTTTTATAAATGCGTATGTCTCAGTACATATTATATGTACAAAACTCTGCCCTCTGATACAGTAAGCAACATAAGGCGAATGCCAGAGCAGTGTCCTAACATACGAGCCCAGGACCGCGTGCTATATTTCCTTCCCATTCTTTGTCCCAACCTAGCCATTACACACACACTAACATGCACCACACCACCACACATGCCGGGAGACCCGTCGGGAGATTAGAGCTTGTCCCGGCTGGGATGGTGCTCCGCTGGTGGGAGATACTTGGATGGGAGAAAGTCCTGCAAGGTGACATGTACTAGGCCGGCACCAGCGGGCGAAGATTATCTCGACCGTTAAATCATGCGGGACTAATGACTTTACTGGTTAACGCGTGAGGAATCAATAATCAATTAAACAATCAATGATTTAATTCTGGGATGTGTACGTTATTAACGACCTTATAACTATTTTAGCCATTATTATATTTTTAATCTGTTTAAACCACAACTTGGTCTTCAAAAATCTCTTGTTATTCTTTAAAATGAAGAGTCAAATGTTCATCTTACTTAGCGACTATCACCCCTCTTCAGCGCCGTTCAATTTATTGCCTTCTATCTTAATGATCCACGAGTTCTTCAACCTGTTTCTCCTCTTACTTTACCTCACTAAATTAAATTAATTACCCCCTAACTACGTCTCTTCATTACTCAGTCAATCTAACTACTTTAAACACTATATTTTACATTAGAAGTAACTTCTCGAAAGGTTCGTAACTCGATCTCTCTACTGCGCGACATGAATCCATCGCCTACGACTTCTCACGCCCAAGAGACTAAGGGACTTCTTTCTGGCAGACTGTCAAAGTCTCGTGCATGAATACATGGTTTATCTCACTATCAGCAGCGCATATCGTAGCTTTCGTAGGCCTACGATCCACAGAGCAAGGTGGCGATCGGCGACTGGAAGATCGCGGGTTTGATCCTTGCCTAAATTTAGTTCACGTTCCGGGCGAGTTTGTAGCGCTTACTGAGATTGACTTCGAGGCTCAACACTGATCGATTTACAACCACAATCAGATAAATTCCGGAGAAGTACGAGCCCTATTCAAATTGTTATACATTCCACTTGATTCCCAACAACTTCTCACTCCCATCTTTAATGTTGGGCGTTGGGCTGATACATTACCCTCACATGGACCATTCCTATTGGTGTAAGAAAATCTCCCACAGACGTCGTATATCTGAGGTTCATCGACTAGTGGTAAGATCACGGACACATGAGTCTCTATTAGTGACTTACCCAAAATAATTACACAGGGACGGACACACACACACACACACACACACACAAAGTTGACTGAAAGACTTGACACATGTTTGTCTTGGAGTATATATCTCTACTAGCTGAATCGGAGTATTAAGCCAGAGTTGCACTACGACTCTGCAGTTCCTTTTATCACGACAAAAACACCGTAAAATTTATTTTTTTGTTTTCGGGGTTTGTTGTCAGATCCAAAATTTGGCACATGTTTATCTATGTAGAATATATGTCAACGCGCTAAATTCAACACTGAAGCCAGAATTGCGTCACCACCCTGAAGATTGTTTTAATCACGAAAAAACACAGTAAAAGTGTAAATTGTAAATTTCTCGTTTTTTCGCACCTAAAAACAAATTGGAAGGCGTCTATGAATTTAGCGCCTCGACATTCATAGAGAAACATGTGTCAACTCTTTGGGAGTGACAAATTTTTTTGTGTGTGCCTGACTAATCCGTCATAGGCTGACCTGCTTGTCTTCGTCCTTTACTCAGTTAGACTTCTTACGGTCCACCATACTGGCCAAATGAGGTATCATTCAACACGATTCAACAGATCTTTTATTGGGAACTGACCATGTCCCGGATACATTTAGAAAATTAAGGACTTTTCTTTAAAAAAAAGAAAGAAGTTTTAAATGTTTTGAGTCCTCAACTGAATTCTTGGAGAGTTTAAGGCAATCAATAGCTCGTTTGATTACTTTTGACTGACACATTGGTTGGCATTTCTTTAGCCAGATACTTCTGGAATATCCATGAAGAATTCTAGAAAACACGTCTTTGGAAGAGGGTGGTTCTAGGCACCTAAAGTTTCAAAACGCTGTTAAATACTTCATATTAGACTATCTTTCTGTCTAACATGAAATGTTACGATACGATTCATCACATTTGAGATGGTAATTCTTTTGTTATGGAACTATATTTTTGTAAAAAAATTCTATCGATACTTTTTTACGTAACATTCTATTTCTGTAGACGGCCGAGCCCACGCTGCTGAATTATGCTTAAAAATTATTTTTATTATGACCTTGCCCAGCACAAAAAAATGTTTAAAGTAAAAATAACCGACGGAGGTGCCCCACTAAGCGAGTAATCAAATAACAGCGTACTCTTCTCCGGGTCTCATTAAGTGTCTACGAGCGGAACGTTGGCGAGAGAAAGCATCTCTAAGGATCAGGTTTCGCGCCCTCCTCGGGGCCGGTGGGGCAGCCTCGCCATTAGGACGACGAATCTGCCGCCTCTCCCATTAACGACCTTACTTCTGTGTAAACTCCATCGGCTCCGGCTGCCAGCATTTTACCTGGAAGCTTCCTAATTGCAGCCGTAACTTGTTCCAACTTCGCGGCAGGGACCCGTGCTGCCCTCGCCGTCCAGTGAAGAGCGATGCCGCGGCGCTGCCAACGGTCTGCCAACTTTCAAGAGAGCTTCCGGCCGCGCCGTCCGCGTCGTCTCGGCGCCCAAAAATGCCATTGGCTGATGTAAAACGAGGTTCATACACTTAATGAGATCTAAAATATATTTTTAGACATCCGCAGGTGTTTCAAGTTGTATAGTGTGCTAGGTGTGTAAGGTGTTGCATAGTGTGCTAAAAGTTCAATTTTTAGCACTAGAGCTGGAAGTGAGACGATGCCTAGGTGTTCAGATTTTGTGAATGCAACAACGAAAACAAAATACTTTCGTCCGACCACATCAACTACTAACGAAAATAAATGCACTAAAAAAAGTTTGTGAAAAAAAGAAGGAATGGTCGGAATCACTTAACAATCGGTGGATGTATAGAACAGTGTATCCATAAGAAGTGTTTACATATGCGTAGAAATGGCGTGCACGTCGGCCTAGCAGCGCCCTCCTTTGTGTGACTGGTCAGGTCAGTGTTACGTCACACTCAGTCGTAGAGGTAGAGCTGTCACACGACGTGGAAACGTGCAAGTAGGTGCCGGTATGCCTCGTCGACGCCACAGGTGCAATATCAGCACCCGAGTGATTTGGAATGGGGAAGAATGATCGGTCTCCGGGAAGCGGGTTTGTGGTACTGTGACATTGCGGCTCGAACGGGGCGAACGGATACGCGCGCATACTTGAGGATGCAAACAATAGAGAATGGCTACATTTTTTTTACGATTTTTGCTAGTGTGCACAATAACACCCCAAGATCACCTTACGCTGTTCTTCTGGGTTGTTCTCTAATTTCAATTTATGATAATTCTCAATTATTTACGAAAATTCTGTCGCAAAACCTTCTACAAGTATATTTGATCCTTCCCTGGATTTGCTGAACTCTTTCATATTCTTCTCCCCTAATTTTTAAAGTGATTAAAACTCCACAATCTTGGTCTAATTAGAGTTCATTTTCACTTCTGCTCAATTGCTCTATTAATCAATTTGAATGGGAATTTAAATAAACACTAAAAACGACTCTTTTGTACGTTTATGTGAATAAGGTGCGTTTCGTTAAGTTTAATAAAAATAAGTTGTGGAACGCACTCGTTTTAAAAATCGGTACTAGTACACTTGAAAACGTTAAAGTTAGAAGTCAAACGTAAGAACGTTCATTCAATCTCTTTCATTACTCACAGTTTTGTTTTCTCCATATTCACATGTAATTCTTCAAATTTAATAAGTTCCAAGGCAATTCTGTTTGCTTTTGCAAATTTATTTAAAAAATATGGTATTAGGCTTATGAACAAAAATTAAAATGAAATTTGCGTGATTCACTTCTTCAAATAAACTTCCCGCGTTCACTTAAATACTTCAGCATCAGTGTTGGAAACTGAACTGTCGTGAAATAAAATTATGGTATATAATATTAATTATTGAGTGAAAAATGTCTTTGGTTACAGGAGTTTAATCAATGATCTAAATATATCTATTTAAGTGACGTATGTTTAATTTCCCGTATAGTCACGAAGATAACAGTGCCAAAACACGTTTTTGGAAATTTATTTGAATGTTCTGGTTGGATCCGAAAACAAATTATCAGTTCTCCATCGAGACGCGTCGAATGACATTGCATATGTCTCGATTAGTGCCCGGGAAGTGGTCTAGCCGTGAGTGGCGGAACCGCACATCCGAACATCCGCACACTCAAGAGTTGTTCAAATACAGTTTAGGGATTGAGTACAGTTTTACTACTCGGTGAGAAATGTAATCTTAATATCCGCCTCCTGTTATTATTTATTCTCACCAAACATTACATCAGATTAAAACAACTACACACTTCAACACACTTTAATATTTGTAGTGTAGAATCTTTCAAATCGTTTAGTTCTGCGGTCTGTAACAATGCATGAAGTCGCATGTCTTTACCAACATTTTTATTATTCGAAATTGAAGTACAATGCCAAGTCTTAACCATCTTTGAATCTGCCGTCTGGTTGACAGAATTTGACTAGAGAATTTGACTCAAAAGCTCCTAATATTTCCAAGTTATCGAAGTTAACATTACAATGCGGGTGGAAAATTAATATTAACACTTACTAGAATATCAATGTAACCTTAA
Organism: Gryllus longicercus; assembly: GCA_038098605.1. Taxonomy (NCBI): domain Eukaryota; kingdom Metazoa; phylum Arthropoda; class Insecta; order Orthoptera; family Gryllidae; genus Gryllus; species Gryllus longicercus. The sequence continues at coordinate 42,737 of JAZDUA010000323.1, read as the reverse complement.
AAATAGCGCTAATAACTGAGTCGAAAAACATATCCAGACTCCGCATACTGGAAGTTCATTTAGTATCGAGAACAATGTTATTTGCCACGGACACTATTTCATGTGTGGTGTAAATTTCACATGCCGGTCACGTGTTTGCATTCTCGAACGTACATTAAACACCGTTTCTAGTGAGCAGTCCAATATGAGGCTGTGATGGCTAGATATTGAAGTCAAACAGCGTAGTCGTATATACGGTCAATTGCGTTCTTCATGCGTAGCTGCCTTGAGTACTGCGTGTACCGTACGCGCTTCGGAACATCATTAGCGCATGGAGATTTACATTAACAACAAATCAATGAACAGAGCTCGTCATTGCGGCTGTCATCCCAAAATATTAGCTTTACAGTACTCTGGGGGATGTAACTTGATGGCATGTATTAATGGAACAACATGATGGCTTTTATAGTGTTCTCAATTTTCAGGTTTTGATAGTAAAACAATATAAATAACAGTAAAAAAAATACTGCCAAACATTTTGGTCTTATTTGGAATGCACAAGATATGAAATATTAATGGAGTAACACTTGAGATTTTCTGTTTATTGTCAGTCATGAGTTTAAATTGTGGATTGTCCGTGTAGGATAATCGTTGCTTTAAAATCCAAAAAGGACATTAATAGACGTTTATCATCTATAATTTTAATTAACTCACTAACGAGGTTTCTTAAAGATTTCCTTAAACATCCTTCAATGAGTTATTTTTTAAACAGTTTTTTCTAAAGAAAATTAACACTGTTTAAACAAACCACTTTTTTTGAATCAGTGTGGTGCATATGTGTGGGTTCTGCACTATTTTTAAAATATGCCTATATTCTCTGTGACCGAAAGTGATATCTACAAAAAATTAGACACATTATTGTATTCTAGGAAACGTGTTGTATTATTTTTTTATTATATTAATCATAATAAAGGAGATCAGTAAGAACAAATAAAACATTACAGAAATTCCATATCATGCATTTCAGTGCGGTGAACATTTTATTGACTAATGGCTTGCTTCAGCAAAAATGATCCAGAACAAAATACACAAAATGATTTTCCAAATAGCAGTTGCTCACATCTCAAGAACAAGAAATAAAATATTATATTTTAACATTGTAACAAATTTAGTATTTTAAGAAAAACGGTTTTCACAAAAACTGCAATAACGTAGTGTAATACATACAGACATATAGTACAGCAGTTCTTTATATACCAAGAATATTTAAAAAAAATGTTCAATGAAGGAACACATGAGTAGCAAACATTTAATTGCGGGTGGCCTCTTTCATCCTTGTGAAACCCTCTTTCACCCGCGTGGCGTCAGCTGGTCTTAACAGTGTGTATGAGAATTAAGTCGATAGTTTCAGTAAAAGGAAAGGAGTAATAACACTATCCAATATTTGCGTTTTTTTTTCAAAAAAATTAATCTTTTGACTAAGTACTTTTCCGAGTTTCTAAAATCTACCTAAACCATAGATAACTCTGACATGGACGGATGCTGCATGACGTTTTTATCTCAATTTACGTGCATATTCGAAATTAGTAATATTGATTTTTATGGGTCTTCATACAGTCTTTTTTAAGGTCATTTTTTTAGCAATTTGCCCATATAGTTGCCAGTGTGATTGTTTTATCTTTAGCTGAAACTGAAGGAAGAACACGTAAGGATAACACGAACACACACACAAACATACATGCCACAGGCTGGATTCGAACTCGCGACTGTTCGAGCTGAGGCAGCTAAGTCCCTTCAGCCTTACCGACCTCTGCTATTCAGCGTTTATTAATATCAGTCTCAATCGTTCTGTGTTTGGAAGTGAACTAAACGGTATGGTAGAACTACATTAATCTGTCCATAGGAAAGGCTGAGAATATCTATTGTGGGTTAATGCGCCATTTCGAAGGTTCCTTTGCCACAAATGCGTTCCAACCAGCAAAGTGGTGTTGTTCCAGAGTCAGGTTTGGAAGAAGCAAACTGTATACTACGCTTTTGAAGAGCTCCCTGATGTACAATTCGTGTGTATTTAAACTCGATGTCTGCTTCTATAGGGAGTTCCGCAACGAGCTTTCTCTTTGGAACTTTTTTGCTCAGTGGGCAAGTAAGCAGGAATTAGGATTCCATCTGCCATAATTTATTTTGTTGCTCATTCACTTCTCAAGTCGCTTTGTTTCACGTTCAAAAAGTAGTACTTTTTTTTACTAGACCAATTGAAATGTTATTAGCCTTAATCTAGTTAGACGCTACTAAGAAATTACGCAGAATAAATTTCATGCACAGGTAAAAAAATACTGTTTTCAGAGTCTTCTAATTAATATTTCGTAAGTCTGTGTAGTTTGAAAACGATGTTAAATTCACTACTTTACATTATTAAAGATAACTTAGCATTATTTGATCTATCCACTCTGCATTATCGTATGATCTTTTGTGCTGTAAATATTAAATGAAACATTACTGGATGTCAGTTGCCAAAGCTAACGCGATCAATCAGTTTAATTAATATCAACTGCGATGATACCTGTCACACCAAAGTAAATTTTGAAATCAATGATATATAGTAAAATATAGTCGATTTCTCCTCGGTTGCAAAATTAATGTGTTATTAGTGTGTTCTGAAATCAATTTTTACCGCCCTCGAATTCACTTAATTTTTTATAAAACATAATCTTTTATATCGTAACATAACATAATTGAACATAATTTTTATATCGTAATTTGTAGTAAAATGTTGAAGTACTGTGTCTTTTAGTACTCACACATAAACATGTATTTACTTTCAGTATTCACTTAGACGCTAGGTCTTAACCGCTTGACTTGCGGCTAGTCTGTCTAACGGATTAGCTTAAACGAATTCCTGTCTTTACTTTGTCACAGGTTGATAGTCTATGTTTCATGCGATCGTCTTGGGGTAATCTCCATTCATTCTCATAGCTTCTAGCTATCTTGATGAACCTTACATATCTATCTTTGACTTCGACCAGGTCGCTAAGTCTTAGTTCTGAAGGAATGGATCGGTATTCAGCAGAAAAAAGTTTAGGCGTGGGCGATCGACTGTTTCTGCCAAACGGAAGTGGTCACGTTACATTCAACTCGCCAGACACTCACTTTCAGATCATAACGTACAAGTGTCATGAAATAGGATAGAATAGAATACAATTGTCACTGAGAGGATTAAAATAAGATATGTTTAAAATTGGAATACAAGAGAAGTTTGTAAAAGAAGCTACTATATTCCTGTTGCATCAGTAAGTTTACATTTGTCAAAAAAATCGCTGTTATCAGTACTGTCTACAGTTACTGTACCAACTTATTTCATCCCCTCCTTCGAAATTATTCTGCCATGATGTTGGAGAATAGAATGCGAGGTGTTACACAGGGCTTCTCATTCATAAAAAAGTTTGCACATATATGCCACTGTCAAATTGTTCAGTTGGGCAGGATGATACGTTTATTTGATACTGTTCTGCCGGGTTGGAACTTTGGCAATGTTCGTCAGAACTACTCAGACGCGGTGCAATCGCGCCTGTTCTCTAGTGAATGTTGGAAGTATTCGGTCGCACATGGCAGTGTTGAGCCGTAAGCGAATTCGGCAGAATGCTGATCCACACTGATCGAATCCTTAGTCGCATCCATTGTGCCTTGCATCCACTGTGACCATCAGAACAACCTTTAACACCACGGCGTTAACACACAGTGCTCTTCGCTATTCTCCATGTTGCTGTATTTTGACTGGCTGAGTTACCTCGGAGCCAGCTTTGTCACTCCCTTGGCAATATCGAGGTCCGACAGTAACTGATGTTTTACTCTGGGAATTTGCTACATAGCAAGGTCGAAATCTAGAGGTTGGCTGCTCTGATCGGGAGCTTTCCATGGTTTCGTAGATTCTGCGATCGACGCCAGGCGAATACCGGAGCGCCGGCACCCTCACAAACCGACCACGGACTGTGTGCAATCTTTTATTTCTCTTCCTCGTCCTATATTCTACCCTCACTATTTCGCGAATATACACTTGAAGTTCATGCCATATACTACCATGCATGTCCATCGCCTCGAACCTGTCCCGGTTGGGGCGGTGCCCCGGTAGAGAAGATACTTGGAAATGGGAAACCGCGCAGTCGGACATGTAGGTCTGCATCGTATCACACCAACCAGCGGGATTGAATCACCGCCGCCCCACGAGGTAAAGCATTTACTACACTATCAGGCCTAATGCCCATAGCAGTAAAGGTGCGCGGAAACATCAATCAACGAAGCTATATTATTTCGGTTGCGAACGATCGCCTTCCGCAATTTCCTGCCCAGCCGAGCAATTCCACTCGGCGTCCACTGGCTACCGCTGCCTGAGCGGTCGCCCTTTACAAGGGCGTGATGCCGGCGGCGCCGCCATCGCTTTTAATGGCGCCCGTAAAACTTCCGGACACAACAGGACGCGGCGTGTCTCCCCCCACCCCCACCCCCACCCCCTCGGAGAAGCTGACGCAGATCCTCCCAAATGGAAACCGACTGTTTTTGCACCTCGCGTAGCGCTTTTTATGGTTAATAAACTTTGTGTTTCCCGCGCGGCTGAACGCCGACTCGGCGCAGCCTCAGGGGCATCGGCGGGAGCCCCTTACGCCGGCGGGGGGGGGGGGGAGCGATGCGTGTCGACGGAGCAGACCGTAAAATGCCGCCTTCGGAGGCAGAGCACGCGCGGTTCCGACGAGGAGGGCTGTGCCCTCCTCAGGTGCGCTCAAGACTTCCTGGGGCGAGCCGTGGGATTTAAAAAGATATTTAAGGTCGTTTTTCAACAACTGGGTCACAAGCGACCATGAGGATCAATTTATAATTTACACAAGAATATGCAATGTCGTGGGATTGCCGCCACCTTCAAGTGGAAATTGCGAAAACAACGCCTGATTGTATTGGTAGTTGAAGGGAAGAAGCAACCTGCGTTAAATTATTCAGAAAATAAACAAAGGTGAAGAGTCGTTACTTCATTTTTATAGAAAAATTCATAATGATTCATTACAATTTGCTGATATGTGTTGTGTAGAGATATTTTCAACGCTAGGAAAATGTGGCGTCGCCGACGCTGTAAACTGTTTTAAAAATAGTTTCATGAGTTGAACATTTCTTTCATGCCCAGATTTTCTCACATATGTTCTATCGGTTTTAGTCATTGGACGTACCAATGAATTGTAGTAGCTGATAATGTTATACTCCCGTTTCCAACAATCCAATGGCATTGTGCGTTATCTCCATACCGGATATGAACTGGTTTTATTGCAATTTCAAAATTATAATCACCGTAACAAATACTTGCGGGTTGTCATGATAATAGTTGAATTTTAGTACAGCTAAGAATGTTTAAGCTTTTTTGCCAATATGCATAAAAATGCACATAGCTGCTATAATACATGATTTTCAAAGACTCGAAGCGTGAAAGAGTTTCATTGAAGGCTATGTCATTTCAAATTTTTATGAACTCGCAGTTTTATTAAGGAGGGAGAGAAGAAGAATAGTAGTGTTTAAGTCATACTGTAGTGTCCTAAGCAAGGCGTTTGATATTGAACGGTCCTACCAGCTGAGAAGGCTCAAGGGCTCAGTGCCACTAGTTGGCCACATCTTTTCTTCGCCTTACCCTCATCTCTTCTCTTATACACAAACGTGTTACTCTACCACAAATGTCCATATCCCTTCATCTAGCAACTCTCCGTGAATACGATGAAAAAATGCAAGTTTACTCATGTCTAACATCTTTTTCAGAGACTCTAGATAACAGAAAATAATTTTTGAATTTCATTTTATTTGAAGAGTGGACTAATACTACCTGTGATAAAAGTATTTGAAAATATTCTGGTGCATAAGAATGCGTTACAGATATGAGATAATGGATGTTTTTACTGTGAACACATGTCTATTACAAACTATTTACAAATTCATGTAAATCGGTCTATTTATTGTTTTGTTCATAGGTTATTTTAATAATTTAGTGGATAGACATTTATGAAAAAATCTGTAGTTTGGAGACTCCTGATGTTGAATCCTATGACTTTAGACCCTTCGCGAGATCAAGCGCAATTCTAGCATATCGAAGAGACTAGTCATTGTCGGCGGGCTTTTAAGCTGGCGTTTCCTTTTGTTCTTTCTCCCCTGGGTTAATTGGCGACTCGAATACGAGAAAGAGCTTGGCGCGAACCAGCAATCCCAACACTCGCTCAGCGCCGTGTGTCTCTGTCGGGGCGCCTGCTGCATCGCGTCGTGCGGGCCAGCGGCGCGGCGGCGGCGGCGGCGGCGGACGCGCCCCGCTCTTCCATTAAGCCCAGCGCCGCGTCCCGCGTTTCTCATTCGCGCTGCATCGGGCTAATGGATTTCGAAATAAGGGCGAACACGATTCTTCAGCGGTGCCGCGAAAAAAAAAAGCTCCTGTAATTTTGCTGTCGATGCCGCTGTTCGTCGACATCCACCCTCGAGAGCTGCCTCCATGGTGTCCGATGCAAGTGGGGGCGACATTTTCAGAGAGTGGAGGCCCTCTCCCATGGAGTGATGCGACATCGGTAACAAAACATCGATGCTTACATACATCGATGTTCAAAATTAAATCATTGATGTTAAAAATACATCGACTAAAACCATCGATGTTTTAAAGTCGATGCGACATCGATAACAAAATGTCGATGCTTACAAACATCGATGTTCAAAATTAAACCACCGATGTTAATAATACATCGACTAAAATCATCGATGTTTTAAAGTCGATGCGACATCGATAACAAAATGTCGATGCTTACAAACATCGATGTTCAAAATTAAACCACCGATGTTAATAATACATTGACTAAAATCATCGATGTTTTAAAGTCGGTTTAGTAACCTCTGACATTAAATTCGTGCGCAACAAAATTTCATTTGACAGTTGCTGTGTATATTAATTTATCATTAAAATTTTACCGAAAACAAAGTTAAAAACGCCTTTCCATGTGTGAAATACGGGGAAAACCGAAGGAAATACCAGGGCTTCAAGATCATCTCGGGCGAGGGATAGTCTGCTCTATTTCATCATTCGATCTTCACAAACTGTGTTTGTTTGGATCGAACACATAGTGGTAGCGGAAGATATTTGTTCATATTTTAACTATTAGAAAATTGGGATTATGAGCATTTTTATCCACGGACCAAACATTGCAAACCTAAAAACATCAAGCACCAAAACATCAATGTTGAAAAAAATCAGCTTTGATACATCGATGTTTAAAACATCGATATTTTGAAAATATCGACTTCGATATCGCATCCCTACTCCCATGTACAATTGCGTAAGGAACTCGCTGTATGTGGTCGCTTGGAACATCGCGCACCATCAGGGATAATTTGGAGATAGATGGTTCTTGCCGTAGTGTCGTAGGAAGTTTTCCTTTCCTTTTTCCTCTTTGTTTATATGCGTGTGTTTCTCTCTGAATGCGCGTGTTTTAGGCCACGCCAGCTCACGACGGGTTTGGATCTAGTGTAGTTCTGTTGGAGTACTTAGTGACTGTGTGAGAGGCGTCGTCTTATGAGAATGTATGATTAGGCTGTTGTTCGGACTCTACAAGGTGGAAAGGAAACAGTCGCGCAAGACCTATAATATATTGTTAATACGCTCTGCGGCATCTGTCTGTTACCGATTAATAGAAACCTCGGAGACCTGCGATTACACCAGTTGGCCTCTAGAATTTTCATCGATGCAATGATATTAACAGACGTCGAATAATCGCTAACATTGGGTCTCGAATCTAGGTCCTTCCTCTACGTAAAGTTTAGATGAGAACTTTATTTTAATGTCCGTGATAGTACTTTCAATAACGAATCAATCATCAGGCAGAAAAATAATTCAGCGAACATCACTTCAGAGCAAATCAGCAAGTACACGATGGTGACAATAAAAAAGCGAATGCACCAGTTAATGAATAGTAACGTATGTGAACCATCTTTCCAATACACGAAAGATAATCTTTGTGAATTCGATGTTCTAGAATATCTCATCAGTAAAAACAATTGTATTAAGTATGGTTGTAGTACATGTTACTTTGTACTAACTAGAAGCTGGATGATATGAATACCATACACCGTCAAAAGCGGCTCAGATTATGATCTAATGTCAATGCCATGCATCTGACAGGGAGGGCAGAAGGTTTGAAACCCGACCGATGCAGGATTTTCAACACTAGCTAGACAGATTGGTCCAATTCAGTCGCTGACTGTTGGACAATTCTAATGGCCTGCTACTCTTCATCGGGAATTTTCCGTGGTTTCTCCGATCAATGCCAGGCGAATGCCAGAGCGGTACCCTATCAATCAGACAACGAACCGCGCGCCGGTCTTTGCTTCCTCTTTCGTATCCTATCTTCAACCCTTACTTCCATATATTTGCACTGACATGCACCAACTACCACACTTGTCGGGAGCTTAGAACTTTCCCTCTGCTGTAGTGGTGCCCTGCTGGTTGGAGATACCTGGTCGGGGTAATCCCCACAAGGCGATGTAGCTCAGCGCCGCTTCTCGCCATGCAGTGGGGGAAGATTACCGCCATCTTCCGTGATGAAAACACTAAAAGTACGTGATATGGTCGAACGCGCACCTTTAAAGTTGCCGCCGGAAGGTGGTCCCGACGCCGCTCAAGAGAGAGCGCCGATTACCAACGCCGCAGCTCCGTCACGCTCGGCCAAGCCCCGGAGCCGGAGAACTCACCCTTATCGGGTAGCTGGCCAGCGGACCTTCAGCCCGGGCGGGCTATAAGAGCGGTGCCCGGTGAGCGGTGGGCTGTGAGAAGTGAATGCCCGTGCGTGTATAGTGACGAGTGAAGTGCAATACAGAACGGTTACGGACTCGGACTCTCCCTACGGCTAAACAGTGAACTTCGCTACGTCTACGGAATATCTCATGGAATATTGTTCAACCTGGCTTGTATTATTGAATCTCCTGTTGGCTTGCGGTAATAAAAGAATTTTAGAAATTGCTGTTCCTTTTTTTGGATATAACAGAACGAGAATAATGACCTCAGCCGTTCGTGCGCCCGGAATCACAAATTCAATCAATGCCATATCTACGCTGCAACTTGCAACAAGCTTGCAACTAGTTCGTACCATTTAAACGAACTACTGTGTGCAACAAGTTCATGTCACATGAGTTGTGGGAATTGAGAAAGGAACAACGGATAGAACTAGAAGCAGGAAAAGTTGGAATCCTTTAAGCTTATGTTCTAAACGTTATGAAACATTCACATCAATAATATTTTGCTTCATTGCGTCAATAATATTTCAAAAACATGCTGACTTCTAGAAACTTTTGAAGATGACTGGTTAATTAACCAGAGAAAATTCACAAACCTTGCGGGTAATAACTACATCTAATCGAATCAAGATGCACTTTATTGGACTATATTTCAATTGTTGAATTGATTTAAAAAGAAACATGTTAAAATGTTCATTTTTAGAGATCTGAAATTGCTCTTGATGAAAAATGATTTAAAAGAATCATTGTAAGAAAAATGATTAAAAACTATCATTAATTATAACTATAATGATAATGACTGATGATAATTATATCGATTAACATTATTATGAACATGATTTTGAATAAATGTACGTTCTTGATGTTGTTTAATGTTTGGGAGCGCTAGTAGGGAGCGAACTCACAAATTTCAATGAGTCAGCCCTACGTTTTATGTATTACCACTTGTACCACAAGTATTACCACTTGGGATGAGAGTAGTAAATCCTATGACTCGGCGCCTCTCTGCTGTTGGCTTTTTAATTAGTTGAGAAGTTAATCTCCAGTTCCCTCCCCCCTTTTTGACAATCTTCCGCACGCTTTCTTATTTCGTAGTTCATTAACTCCATTGGAACGGACACAAAAGGAGAAGGCTTCTATAAGAGAAAATGGTGCTCTCACAAGTTTGGAATAGCTGTCTGATCCATTGCATCGTTTTGTTTCGTTCGAGTTTGTAAAACTACTATCATTTTTTACATATTCTTTGTGCACAACTGATCTCATATTTTCTACAATACCCGTTCTTCCGCATGTATAAAAATTTTGTAAAGAGAAAAACTTCTGTCTGTTTTTCTAAATTATTTAAATGTTTAATATGTACCTACAATTAATTGTTAATTTGTGTTCCCTCAAATGCGTCTCAGCTTATTCAGTAACACATTGGCAAGTTTTGTTCCTTTGTGAGATTTCTCCTCCTTTTACTTACTCGTATACGTACATACAAACTTTCAACTACTATATTGAAGATAGGTGTTTTTCTTAGATGTTTTATTAAACGTAGGTATTTTGTAGTTTATATAGTTTAATAAATATATGAAGCAGTTCTCGCCTAATGTTTCATGAAATATAAGCAATTTGATATTTTTGAAACAATTATTTTCAGAAAAATTGCTCCAATTTAAAAAAAAAAACCTTGTATATATCAAAATACGGTAAGAAATTGGCGCTGGTCCCATTTTCGACAAACTCACTGTATTTTTTTAAGATTGCGCAACGAAAATTAACATTGCAAAAGTACAATATTAAAGATATATATTTTGTTCTTAAATGAAAGAGGTGAGACCGTTAAAAAGGGCATTTATAATTTTTTGAAAAAAGAGTAATTTATGTGTAATTTCTGCTTGAAATTAATGCAAGTTATAAAACAAACATTTTATCAAAAAGGGTCCAAATTGTTTTATTAATTGTTTTTAAAGATAGAGCAAACGACGCTTAAACAAATGGGACAGGTTTAATTTTAATTGAACTCTCTGAAGTTTTAAAAAGTACGTATGTTAGAAATAATGGGAGAGACCTTTTTTTTCAGCGCTGGCAAACGTGAGTGCTATCGAGTGACTGCGAAGTGTTTGGTAAAGTGCACGCCGAGTTTACTAGACGGATCCTAGTTCGAATCCTGGCGAAGAGAAAAATGTTTGCTAGTCGGAAACCTTCTGTTATTGCGTAGCAGGTACAAATAAAGTAAGAAAGTAAGTGGAGTTTTAGCAGCGCTAGTTTTAATCTATTAACTTGGGACCTTTACAGTTATGTCCTTACAGAGTCACGAGTTATGTTTTATTGAAAATGGCTTTAAGGGCCTAGGATGCATCGTTTCACCATGTCATTATGTGTGTTGCGAGTTGCATGCGCACCTGAAAATTCTATCAACTGACATCAACATACCATGATCTGTCAACTTCCATTATTTTCGTGTTCCATCAACCAAAATATTTAAGTGACAGCAACTATTAGTAATAGTAATAATAGCAATAATACCACTTACGATGGAGAATTTACGAATAGAAATTTTAATACCCATTTACGCTTCGTAAACAAAGAAGAAACAATACATGACTGTTTATGGTTTCACGTTAACACAAATATCGCATTTCAACATTTCTCTGACCAATCAGAGACATTCCGTGCTGACGCACAGAATGCAAAATGGCTAATAATGGCATGCTCATGGTACAACGTGACAAATTGACGCACAAATTCGTATTCACCCACTTATCACGGTATGCAGTGATACTCGTACTTCGATTTCGACTATTCGGACGTGTCCATTTTGTTTACGGTTGACAAATCGCTGCCAGGGACAATGACAAGTGCCGAAAATTAATTTTCACCGTGACAATTTTAATGTCTACCGTCATGGTCTTTTTGCCGAAAGAGTAGCGCTCCCTGCTTTCTTGTTCGCTGAAACGGCCCCGCATCTATCACTATCACTGAAACGTGTCCCTGCACAAGCTTTAGTTATCGGTGGACCAATCCCGTGAGTTTAATTTTGGGTAAATGGTGTTGCCACAATGTATTACGTCGGTGTGTGTGGAGACTCATCGTCATGACCAATGGCGAGAGGATCTATGCGAATTTTGCAATTTAGAATCTCTTTTTAAGGGTGTGTAATGATTAATCAAAACCCCAACTGTAATCTAAAAGCAGTTATTAACTTAGATAAATTCGTAGATGATGCGTGAAGCACCTAGAAAATAGATGGAAGAAAAATGTTGGATTTTACGGCGAACCTCGTAAGGTGAACCACAATTTTCCTTGCATACTCATTGATGTATTACTAGCGGAACCTGTCAGACGTTGTTCTGCCCTTTATTTTCCTCTCCCTTTCTATCTCGCCGGCTCCTCTCTCTCCTCTCCGTCTCTGTCCCTGTCTCTGTATCTCTCTGTCTGTTTCTCTTTGTTCCTCCCATTGACATTTAGTTGCAAATTCTGCACGTCTCTGAGCAGGTGTGGTAATATCGAGAAGCGCCGGACTAGCAAAAATGTTTAAAACTAGAATGTTCAAGAAGAAATCCTGTAGATTACGCCGCGAGAAACATTTTTCTGAGGCCTTTGGCTTCAAAATTTTAATTCTTAATGCCCTCGAACGCTTTGCAAGGAGTTATTTAACGATACAGATTCATAAATGCTGCTGAGTGCTGCGAGTTGCTTTTGACATGAATATTTTGTTTGGTTCTACAACGCCATGTAGTGGAGGTACCACAAAATTAACAGCACATAAACCATCTAGGTGGAAAAACAACAACAGGTAGGTTGTGGCAATTTTCATGGAGATCGGCCACACAGTTTTCGGAGTTAACCAGTCTTATATATACCAACATCCATTTAATATACAGTATGTCCGGGAAGGAAACGTCGAAACATCGAAAATAAGCTCTTACGATAATTTTAAGCTTATTTTGTCTAATAAACTAATTGGATAATTTACGAGAGAGAGAGGGGGAGAGGGAGTGTGTGTGTGTGTGTGTGTGTTTGTGTGTGAGTATTTTTGTCAACAGCGCTATTTATTAACGATTTTTTAATTGATACTATGGTGATTAGTATTTTGTCTATAGTTTTCTGCAGAATCACGTTATACATCAAATTAAAGGTTGTCAGCATTTAAAATATTGAATATAGATATATTTTTAATTGTAATGCCTTTATTTCGATCCACCAGATAATGCCTCGCTAATCAAAGTAGTAGCGCCATTGACAAGGAAGTGGTGGATATGTGATGCAGAGGTCAAATCGCTTACCTTTCACTTTTCGGTATCGGGGTCAAATAGCGACCCATCTAGGTGGAATTTATAATGGATTAAGTGTGTGCGCAGTTTGTTTACTCGTGTATATCGCGTTGTGCTGCCTCTGATTCCTCCTCTCCCCTATCACCATTTATTTAGGATGGGTCATTTCCTACGGTGAGAAAACCTACCAGTGTGACCCTTATAATGTTAGTAATAAATAATTATCGTTTAGGTATCACAAGGATAGATTTTCAAAGAAATTGTTTTTAATAATTTTCCAATTTCTGACGCAGCCCATATGTCATCGGACCTTAGTGCGCATTTCATTTGAAGATTCGATGCCCTACTGTTTACTCAGGAGATATTTTCAAAACAGTGAGTGCACTATAATTTAAACGGCCGGCTTGTGGGAAAACGTTCTGATCGTGTTTTTTCGGGGGCGATCGCTGGCCCGCGCTCTATATAGAAAAAGTAATATGCACCCGAATTCCTTCAATAAATAAATGTCCGTTTTCCTTCGTTTGTGTAAGAAAAAGTACATTTTTCTTCGCCAATAGAACTATTTGCAGATTTCTGACTCGCTGTAAGAATAACCTTCTGGTCGGTTCAGATGAGAAAAAGTCAACATTCTGCTGTGTTATATCGAAGCGTTTCTCAGAGAAATGATATAATAGTATATTCTTGAACGAACGTAGAATGGTAGCTATTATTCACGACTTGATGTTTATGACACGAACGACGTAGGAGCTGGAATTTCTGCTAGTGAATAATAGCCATTCTACGCGAGTAGAAGGCTATACTTTCTGTACGACTTTGAAATGTATATTTTAAAAATACCAAATGGGCGTTTTAACCTTACAGAACGACTACAGAGCATTCAATGTTCTTTGGCCCTAAGATCAAATCATGTATTGTTTCGTGGTTCACTCGTCTTATCACAGTTGCGACCTGCCGCGACAGAGTACGCAGCGCCTCTGTAGGTGACTGCAAGAACTCTCTGTCGTGAATAATGAACACAGACGAATGTGATTGGACGGCAGCCGTGCGAGAATAATATTCATCCGATAACATGTAGAAATGTATACATTCTGCAGTAATCGTAGAGAAATAACATTTCTTCATCTAATGGAGGATAAGACAGGGGTGCGTATTTTAACCATATGAAATAATTTATGCAGTGTAACATCAAGACCCATCCGTTTCAGTCGCAGAGGCTGTGGATCAAAACAAAAATTCATGTAGTGCTTCGAAATAAATGTACAAATTGCTCGAGACTTTTGGGAGTATGACAAATCGCCTTCTTGAGGGTATGGATCACCTTCTGCCAATGAACGTGTGGTGGAAAATCTCAATTAATAAAGTTACACATGTAGTATCATATCGTAGGCTTCCGCGGCCAAAGTGATGATCTGGGCAGGGATGGCAGCCCAGATCATTACACATGTAATGTTTGATCTTGATTTTTTGGCAACTTATCCGCGCTTGGCACCAGTTTGCAACCTGTCAAATACCAACGCAACGAGTTTCCCATTAATCAAGAGCAAACATGACATGTCTAATTTCGTTGAATGAAATTTTCCACCTCGTGGGCATGGCAAAGGGTGTGTTTAATGGCAAAGGGTGACTATTTCACCCCCTTACACGCCCTAGCAATTTGTAACATTTGTTCATAATAGTTATTTATGCAACAACGGAGTTATAAGGGTTCTATTGATCGACCAAATTAGCTCTCGGGGCAAAGGCCGTCGGGCTTTTGTCGTCACTCGACCATTAGAACCAGCCAACGCCCGTGGTACATATCTGATTTAATTTTTATATCATTTCAATGATTCAGGAAGACGTATTTACTTATTGACTACTTGTTAACTTGACTCGATTTGTCTTCACATGTTTCCCTCGTATTATCCTTTCATAATTCCCTCTCATAATTCCCTTCATAAGATAACATGTAGCACCATTAAACTGTTTTCATATTTCCCTCGTAATCACGATCCTCTCGATCCAGGTAAGTTATGCTTCGAACTCCGTATCAGAAGCAATAACGTACCAGTAAAACATAAACATTTTTATAATCATAGGAACCACTTTCCTTTGAATTGGTTTTTGGCGTTTGACTGATAATATCTCCTCAGAGAGGAACGGACGCGATTGCAGCAAACGCGTAGTAAGAGAAATAAGTATCTACAGTGCTGCCTTAGTCCAGACTCCAGTTGTCAAACACAAAGATTGGTACGAGGGATAAATGTCACTCCTGCTTATGTATTTTGTTGATAAATAGCAAAGCTCTCATGACAATTGCGTTCTTTTGCCAAAATATTATAAAGCTGGAGGCACTCTGTCAACGAAAAGTTTTCGCAGGATGTGGTGGAAGAGGATTAACTTTCAGACCGGGAGAACTGTCGAACTACTTGCTTCGCCCCTCTTCGTTGCTCTGAGAGGAGTATTTTTCTGGAGTTCTGAAGTGGCGACCTACTTTCGGGTCCATACGTCTGATGTTCTGTGAGTGGAAGGGCCGCACGTGAAGTAGTTTTTGTACATCTATAGATCTCGTAACTGTACTAGTAAATTTTGCTAAAATATTGAGAAAAACAAAATGAACCTGTACATATTGTCGATGCGACGAGTCGATGCGACGAGTCGATGCGACGAGTCGATGCGACGAGTCGATGCGACGAGTCGATGCGACGAGTCGATGCGACGAGTCGATGCGACGAGTCGATGCGACGAGTCGATGCGACGAGTCGATGCGACGAGTCGATGCGACGAGTCGATGCGACGAGTCGATGCGACGAGTCGATGCGACGAGTCGATGCGACGAGTCGATGCGACGAGTCGATGCGACGAGTCGATGCGACGAGTCGATGCGACGAGTCGATGCGACGAGTCGATGCGACGAGTCGATGCGACGAGCCGATGCGACGAGCCGATGCGACGAGCCGATGCGACGAGCCGATGCGACGAGGCGATGCGACGAGCCGATGCTATGAGCCGTTGATCGTTGTCATGAGCCGTTGCCATGAGCCGTAACAGGGAGGGAAGTCGATGGGGAGAGGGAGAGGCGAGGTGGGGTGTGTGAGTTGGCATTGTGAGCGGTGGTAAAGCGAAGAGAGCGTGAGCACGTGGCCAAGATGGAGAGGATAGGCAGGGATCGGCAACAGTCAGAAGGAGTCGGGGGTTCGGAGGGTGAGCTGAGGCGCAGTGCGGTGTTGTGCGGGGAGCGAGTGCAGGACGCGTCCAAACATTGGTTCAGTGCGCCTCGCGTCTGTGCTCTGTGCCGCGCCGGCTCTTTAAAGAGGAGCGAGCCACCACGCTTTCAGAGTGCATGTGGCGCGTCGTTGATAGGATTTGGAAAATTATTACACGGATTTAAGATGTCTTTAACATTGTATAAAGAGTTTTAAGACATTTCATGACAGAATTTGTTACGAATTGAAAATATAAATTGTTTTTACGAGTTGTTAGAATTCGTAGTAAAGAAGAATTTAGGGATGTGGCATATATTACCATGGAAGCAAAGTTTTTGCGGGAGGCTGCGTGAAATTTTGGTTTTAAATCCCAATTAGAAGCAACGTAAGAGTTTGAAAGTTTGGCGAAATCTTGGGGAAGATACTTCAGCAAATTAGTCGGTGGTTCTGTAGTAAGAAAAAGGTATCCGTGGAAGCGGAGAAGGTAACATTTACCGATTGAACATTTACCTATGAACAATACATTTGTTTTTATTTGAACTTGAAGTGTTCTTATTTAAATCACCTTAAGATAGAGGCCAAAGGACAGGGAAGTATGGCGAGTGACAATACAGCTGCAGCTGAATTTCTTGGCGTTTATTCACGAGCATTCTCATGTGCATACGCTGTTGCGCAAACGTCCAGTTCAATAGATTCGTAACCATGTTTTATGATTTTTAAACAGTACTGGATCCTATGGGTTTATTTCGGTAAGTTTTGGTTTAGTTCGGCCGTCATTTTATCCCATAAGCGCCAGATTCCCTTACGCCTGGTTGTCCGAAACTTTCGTTCTTTTCATTTCTCCATGTTATTATACCGACTTACAAGTTAAGTGGCTCTAATTCATCAGCGTGTCTTCCACCGCCTTTACATTTCCCCTCCTGGTATGAGGTCCTCGCCCCTTTGCCTCCTCCGCGTTCGGACTCCGTCATGTATGACTGTCGTCAACAGTGACGTTTTTTTGGGGGGTGGGGTGGCAAGTCGTGTGTGAATGCCCAAACAAATAAAAAAAATCATTTTTTCGTTTGAGTTTATTTAGATTTTTTTCATTTATTCGGTTTGCTGTGTTCAGCAAAGTATTTTGGTAAATCCGTTTCAGGATGTTTGTATTTAAATTTAAGATTGCTTTTACTCTATTTTCAGAAATTATAGTATTCGCAATCACTTGATTCAACAAAGATACTAACTCTTTTATCATTGGGAATACTCTGTTTCCTACCCATAACTTAAGTGTAGTGTTTCTATTCCTTTTATAAATATGATTTATTCTAGCGCAATTCCTGGCTGTTTATCTTACAAGCCCTTTCCCGTTTTATTTACACAACCCGTGAGACAAATCTCGAGCTTACTCATAATTTGCGCTGGCTTTTTCCGCTATCGATCGCGTCCACTTGGGAATTGGAGACGATTGCCCTAGTTTCGAACGCTGTGACAATCGAAGGGCAAGGCAGATAACAAACGACACTTCTTTTGTAATTCAGCCTTTATGAACCTCATTCTGTTCGTGTTTAGAGTAAATATTGTTAATACAGCTTTTAGTGATGCAAGAATGTTTGAGTATTCGGTTGTTGTATTTGTGTTTTCATATTTCTTGAGGTTTCGTCTAAAAGCGCTGATATGTCTGAAAAAGAGAAGACGAAACGTCTATTAACTTAACAACCTTTATTATGATTAGAAATTATTTTGACTTATTGAATGGATAAAACAATTTTTTTTAAATTATATACTAATGCGAGTCTCATTATTACAACTTATAATTTTCGATACTTTTTTTAGAACAGAAATAAATTAAAAACTAACAGAGTTTTAGTTTCAAATTAGCAGAGCAGAATATTTAATACTGACAAGGTGTAATTGCGCATTTCCAGTGTATATAACGTATTCTAACACATTGTATTTCAAGTGATGGTGAAACAAATTATCTGATTAGTTGTATATAAATTCGATTTTTATAAGGCTACAGGAGAATGTTGCCTAATTTGGACCCGTTTTAAAACAAAAATATTTCCAGGTGCGTTTATTATCTGCTCCATCTTCCAAAACATTCGAAAGCGCACAATAACGTTCCATTTGCTTTCGTTATATTAGATTTCTCTCCGCTGTCCTGAAATAAAAATATGAAATAATAGCGCCAGCCTCCTAAGATGGACTGCTTCAATCAAAGCAATCTTCTGTGGTCCAATTATGGGCAACTTATCAAACCTTAAGATACATATAATGCTGCATAACTTGTTAAAAAGCAACAATAACTGTACAGTGCCAATTCGAAAGCCAATTAAGTATATTTGAAACGTGAAGAGTAAATGCTGCAGTTACTTATTCCCTCTGCATTAAGTGGCTGATAATATATAGCACCACAATAGTCACTACATTTAAACCCTTGCCACAATTCCTGCTCACTAGGAAAACTGCTACCACTGAATATTGACTAACATTCTCATGGTAGTAATTCCAAGCATTAGCCAAGTTGCGGGATGCAAATGCTCTTACGAAACGAAATACGGGTGTGATCCAATAAATTTTCTCTTAATTCTTGAAACCGTCCTGAATCGAAAGAACAACCTAGTTAAAATTTAAATTATTGTTTCTTGAATGTAAAACTAAATTATGATAACTTTTACGATGTATATTATATGTGAATTAACGTAAAAAAAATAAAACAGCTGATACGTAAACGTCAAATGTGGATATAAATGTAAATTTCAAGAATTTTGTAATATTAGAAGGAATAAAGAATTCGTATGGCTCAAGGTTTGTAATGACAAAAAGCAACATTTAAGTTTTTGATTTCTATTTTCAGGATTTGAGGGACTTTAGGATTCACGTACACTTTCCCAAAATTCAACAAGTAAATATTTCTGTATAATAAAGCGAACTTTGATACAGCAACCTATACTTTTGCGGCCGCAATCAATATCAGAGAAGGTTTTTCGGCTGGTAGGCCGTGGTCCAGTTGGCTTTCGAGAGCCATTGGCCCTTCAACAATATCTGGACCATGGCCAACCAGCCAGGAAACTTTCCCTGATAAAACGAACTTTGTAATCACCACGAAATCATCTTTGTCGGAAACGTTCCCCTTTTATGCGATTGCGAAAAAGCAGCGATGGATAGAGGGCGAGAGATTCACGTTGGACTCCAGTTCGGCTCCACCTGTGGTGGCGAGGGATTGCGTTGGACCACCACCTGCTTTCGACTACGAACCGCAGAGCCTGCCCACCCTGCTTCGTCAGCCCATCACTGTACTCCTCTTCGTCTTTCATTGCTTCGTTTATCCTATCACGCCCCGCTCCGCTCTGTCCCGCTCCGCTCTGTCCCGCTCCGCTCTGTCCCGCTCCGCACCGTCCCACCGTCATCCGCTCCGCCCCGCAACGCCCCGCCCCGCCCCTTTTCCTCACCCCGCTTCACCCCTCCCCGCTTCACCCCTCCCCGCTTCACCCCTCCCCGCTTCACCCCTCCCCGCGTCACCCCGCCCCGCTTCTCCCCGCATACCACTTCGCTCCGCATACCTCTTCACCCCGCCCCACTTCACCCCACCCCACTTCACCCCGCCCCGCTTCACTCCGTCCCGCTTCACCCCCCCTGCAAGCGTCCCCGCTTCACCCCGCCTCGTTTCACCCCCTACTTCATCCCGTCCATCTTTACCCCGCCCCGCACCACACACCCCCTCCCTTGACGCCCAGTCACCCTATCCCGCCCTGCTCTGTCGCTCCAACCCGCCACCCGGCGCCTCTCCGCGTCGCGACGCCAGATGCGGCCGACAGCCGAGCGCCCCGCCGCAGTCGCCGCCTGCCCTCCCGGCCCGGCGTCAATTTCGAGGCGAGGCTGAATATTCATTTGCCCTGCGCCGGGCGCGCAGCTGGAGGTGGACAGGGGCAGAGGTGGTGGTGGAGGAGGCAGGGAAATGGCGGGGAGAGAGTGGGGGACAAAGGCACGGAAAAGGTCGGCGGTGTACCAGGGGCAGCAGCAGAGGCGGTAACGAGGGCGCAGACAGGATGGTGATGATGTGAGGTGTTGGCGGAGACGGAGGCGATGGTTATGGACGCGGTGGGAAGGGGAATCTGAGAGGAAGGGAGGGGAGGGAGCGGAGAGGGGTGGACGGTGTTGGTGACGGAGAGGGTGTTGGTGACGGAGAGGGTGTTGGTGACGGAGAGGGTGTTGGTGACGGAGAGGGTGTTGGTGACGGAGAGGGTGTTGGTGACGGGAGATGGTGATTGTGGTGGATATGGTGATTGTGGTGGAGATGGTGATTGTGGTGGTGATGGTGATTGTGGTGATGATGATTGTGGTGGTGATGATTGTGGTGGTGGTGATTGTGATGGAGATAGTGATGGAGATGGTGTCGGTGATGCAGTTGTAATGGTGGCGGAGATGCTGAGGGTGACGGAGGTGACGGCAATGGATATGGCGATGGTTCGATGACGGAGATAGTGACGGGGTCGGAGACAGAGGCAGAGTCTTTGGGGGAGGCGAAGACAAAGGCGGAGGCCGAAGCGAAGGCGAACGAGATGTGGAGGTGACGATAGAGGAAGCGGAGCGATGGGGGATGGAAAGTAAACTGGTGAAGCGGCAGCATCGTCGAGGATGATAACTGCGTATGAGCTTCGGCAGGAAAGAGAGAAAAAGGAAGGGAAAATGTGGCCTTAAGCATCGATTTGACTAGAGCGCGTACCAGCTCAGTGTCTCGACGTTAATGATCTCGAGAACGATTTTCCCCTCTGTGCATAAATGTTGGTCCTTATTCCTGTATATTGAATGGTCTCGCGTCTGCTTTGTTATTACAAATCCAAAAAGCCCGCACGTTTTTATAAGGGTGAGTGTTTATTCGTAGAATTTCCTGTAAAATATTTAAAAATAAATTCCGCGTGGTAATGTTCACACAGAACGACGAAATCAGCAGGAGTTATTCAGTGTTGGATAATGGCAGTGTCAGTAGGGGTGACGGAAACAAAACACCAAAGAAAGAAATAACGAGCAAACGCTGTAGACATAGTAGAGGGAATATTGTATGTGAAGTGTTGAGGTGGAATAATAGGTACGATTTTTTCGTAAAATAAATTTCCTCCAAGGTTTAGTAGGGTGGAGAACGTACTTTATCAAAAGTCATGAATATTCAATGCTTTCTGTAAAGTAATGAGCTTTAATTAACTGTTCCACAATTTTAATTATATATGAGAAAATTGGATTTGATAATGCGGAGCTGGCAGGCAAAGTGTGCGGGGTAGACTGACTGTGCGGGGTAGAGTGAGTGGGCGGGGGTAGACTGATTGGGCGGGGTAGACTGAGTGGGCGGGGTAGACCGAGTGGGCGGGGTAGAGTGAGTGGGCGGGGTAGAGTGAGTGGGCGGGGTAGAGTGAGTGGGCGGGGGTAGAGTGAGTGGGCGGGGTAGAGTGAGTGGGCGGGGTAGAGTGAGTGGGCGGGGGTAGAGTGAGTGGGCGGGGGTAGAGTGAGTGGGCGGGGTAGAGTGAGTGGGCGGGGTAGAGTGAGTGGGCGGGGGCAGGACGAGTGGGCGGGGCAGGACGAGTGGGCGGGGCAGGCCGAGTGGGCGGGGCAGGCCGAGTGGGCGGGGCAGGCCGAGTGGGCGGGGCAGGCCGAGTGGGCGGGGCAGGCCGAGTGGGCGGGGCAGGCCGAGTGGGCGGGGCAGGCCGAGTGGGCGGGGCAGGCCGAGTGGGCGGGGCAGGCCGAGTGGGCGGGGCAGGCCGAGTGGGCGGGGCAGGCCGAGTGGGCGGGGCAGGCCGAGTGGGCGGGGCAGGCCGAGTGGGCGGGGCAGGCCGAGTGGGCGGGGCAGGCCGAGTGGGCGGGGCAGGCCGAGTGGGCGGGGCAGGCCGAGTGGGCGGGGCAGGCCGAGTGGGCGGGGCAGGCCGAGTGGGCGGGGCAGGACGAGAGGGCGGGGCAGGACGAGTGGGCGGGGTAGACCGAGTGGGCGGGGTAGGCCGAGTGGGCGGGGTAAGACGAGTGGGGCGGGGTAGGCCGAGTGGGCGGGGTAGGCCGAGTGGGCGGGGTAGGCCGAGTGGGCGGGGTAGGCCGAGTGGGCGGGGTAGGCCGAGTGGGCGGGGTAGGCCGAGTGGGCGGGGTAGGCCGAGTGGGCGGGGTAGACCGAGTGGGCGGGGTAGGCCGAGTGGGCGGGGTAAGACGAGTGGGCGGGGTAGGCCGAGTGGGCGGGGTAGGCCGAGTGGGCGGGGTAGGCCGAGTGGGCGGGGTAGGCCGAGTGGGCGGGGTAGGCCGAGTTGGCGGGGTAAGACGAGTGGGCGGGGTAGACCGAGTGGGCGGGATAGACCGAGTGTGTGGGGTAGACCGAGTGAGTGGGCGGGGTAGACCGAGTGGGCGGGGTAGACCGAGTGGGCGGGATAGACCGAGTGGGCGGGGTAGACCGAGTGGGCGGGGTAGACCGAGTGGGCGGGGTAGGCCGAGTGGGCGGGGTAGGCCGAGTGGGCGGGGTAGACCGAGTGGGCGGGGTAGACCGAGTGGGCGGGGTAGGCCGAGTGGGCGGGGTAGACCGAGTGGGCAGGGTAGACCGAGTGGGCGGGGTAGACCGAGTGGGCGGGGTAGGCCGAGTGGGCGGGGTAGGCCGAGTGGGCGGGGTAGGCCGAGTGGGCGGGGTAAGCCACACGGACGTATCGGACGGCGTGAGCGGAGTCGACTGAATGAACGAGTGCAGTGGAGTGGGCGTTGCGAGCGGGGTGGTTGAGAGACGGCCGGGAGAGCGTGGGCGGTGCGAGCCGGCGCTGCCAAAGCGTGGGAGGCGTCGCGTGGGGCGGGAGTGATGGGATGAATTATGGATCCGCTGATTCCGCTTCGGCGCCCCCAGCTGCGCCCGCTGCGGACCTTTCTCTCTGCGCCTCCGCGTCGGCGCGCGGAGCCTAGTGCAAATAATGGACGGTGGGAAATCACCGCTCTTAAGATTTTGTGTCGACAGTGTGTTGGAAGAGCCTACGGACCTTTTCTTTCCTACTTCGACATTTCAAGAAGATAACGATGCATTTGGAAGGATGAAAAGAAAAACACACTTTTTACTAGGTCCTCACTACCTTATTGTTGTTTCTGAGCTTCTCTTTCCTCAGTTTTTGTTGTCTTTTGTATTCCTTAGTTTTATTTTTTCGTTTTCCTTCCTATTTTCCTTTTATTTCTAGCTCTTACCGATTCTAGTCTTTGTTCTCTCATTGACAAGGGCTCTCAAATGCGTCGGTGACATCCTTTTTGTGCTCTCCCCTCCCTTCCTCTCTTCTCCTCTCGAGCGTAGCCACTCAGTTGTTCAGTTGTCGAGGTCTATTTCACTATTTGGAAGCTGGGTGCATCACAGCCACAGCTATAGCAACATTTCATTTCCTACTTCTTCCACAACTCTGCAAAGGCCACTTGATTTCTATTTGATCATTTCAAGTTGTCAATTTTCTGAATTACGATGCATTTTGAAAACTAAAGCCACTACATTATTACGATTTCTTTAGGTTTATAATCGGTTTCATTGAAAAGAGATTGGCTGCAAAATCTAATTAATGAATTTTATGAGTCTTAATTTGAATAGTGGAAAACTTGAAATGTTTGACTGATATTTACGGTCTCGCCACCTGCTGTAGTTATTATTCCCATACGCGATGTGTATGTTATAACCTTAGATGTGGCGGCGTTTCTCCCCGCTAGAACGTGAGATCGTAGCTAGAGGCATTCACTTCGGTGTTTTCCCCTCCAGAAGTCTCCCTCGGCGGGACACCGCCCCAGTCGGGACAAACTCGTAGCACCCGACTGGTGGCATGACATCCCGGACATATGTAGTAGTCTCTATTTAGCAGTTGCATCCCAGTGTTGACCGTTTTCACGTCTTAATTTCCATGCCTTTTTTAATTTCCTTCCATTTCTCTTTATTCCCTGGTAGCAGTTATTGCCACGTTTCTCTCGCTCTCGATTCCATCGAAGAAGATGTATAGTAATGTAGGTGCACGTAAAGTGATGAATGTAAGAGGTGGGGGAGAAGGATGGGGGAAGCACAGTTCGCGTTCTCTTCATGGCCCGTTTTCAAGGTACAGCTCCGGCTTTCGACTCGTATTGATCGCATACTGCAAGGAAATATACAGATAAGAGAAGTCATATTCTAGAATTGATTTCCAGACAGCGGCTGAATTTGACCTTTGTATTCAGTTGGTTTCGAAATATCCGCCAGTGTCGGCTCTCTCGAACGCTAAGGACCTTCCGATCAGTTGCAGTCACGGCCACTGGCGCATACAGGTGGGTCTAGATGTTTCGTCTGTTACCTTATTTTATTTGGCAAGATCCACTTAAATATGTATGTTAAAATTACGTAATTACTTTAAAAACAATATTTAAAAGTTTATTACATAATATACGAACAAATGTTTATATACTAAAAATGTTTTTATATTCTGATGATATTGTATAATAAAAATATAATATTGCACAGTGTCTGTACTGAACTGTAACATTTTTAATATACAATATAAGTACAAATGTTATTATTTGTACAAATATGTGATGGCCTCATCCAAAAGTATCGGCCTTGGTCGCGGCTGCAAAGGCAACAATTATTACTCTGAGCAAACTCAGCTGGTAAAACTAGGTTTTATTGAAAATCTTGTATTTAAAAACCTAAAAAAGTTTAAGTTTTACTCATATTTGTATTGTTTGTGTGTGCTGCAATTTTTCCACAGAAATTTTTGAAGTCAGTGACAAAATCAATCAACCACTATTGTAAGAAAGAAAAACGCAAAAAAATTAGGAACAATCCATTTATCTTTGCGTGCGCTACCATCCTTCGCAAGTTCGCTACCTCCCCTTCGCAGTCCTTTGCACTCTTTCCAGAACTTTCCGGCACCACCCGCGATGTGTCGTGGCCGCCGTCCTCTCAAGGCGGACTTTTCCTGGAGAGGAAGACGAAGGTCCTCTTCTGTCTCGAACGATTTTCTGTTTTTCTTGCACCTCGGTTTTTTCGCTTTTTGCAGGCTACACGCAATGTTTTCTCAGTTTCCTGAGAACACTATCCTCCTCCTCCTCCTTCTATTTCTTCCTCTTCTTCATGTTTAGAAATATTGTCTGGTGCATCTATTGATCTTCCATTTCTTTTGTAGTCGAGAGACATTTCGTCTTCCTTATTAGATATAATTAAACACTGCTCGTGGATTTGTTGAGTCATTCATTCTCTTTACATGCATGTGCCATTTTCTCTACATGTTGTTACTTTCGCATTGATGGCATGCATATTTTTCTTATACATTTGTTTGTCTTATAGTCTAATTTTGAATATCCTGCCACCTACCTTAGGAATTTTGTTTCGCTGGCTTCTTGTCTTCTTTTATCTACTTGTGTTAATTTCAATTCTGACATCCATACAGCAAAACACTATCCAAGAAAGAAAATATGTTTAATTGTAGTGTGTAAGTAATGAAAAAATGAATGTACAAATAAGACGCTGAAATTTCCAGATATCTATTCAGTGTTCACGTACCTGGAACCCTTAGGTTACAGGTACAGAGTATATTGACTTCCCATGGGCTGGTACTTGTAAGTTCATACAAAATGTATTTGCATTCAATTTCCTTATGAATTACTTTCCTTACGAATTAATATGAACTTAATTAACATTTCAATGTGTTGTTTCAATGTAATATATTTGTGTACTATTAATTATTTACATATCATGTTTGTTGTTAACTACAGGAAGAGAGGTACAAGATATATTTCTTAACAAACTTCGAAGGACACAATCATTTTGATAAAAGGTGTCCTGCAGGTGATATAATGAAACTATTCTGCAAATGAAATTAGCTTCTTCAGATTTTAGCGCACGTCAAAATGTATTAAAATTATGTGTTTCATTAAACTTTATTTAATATCACGTTAGTTCAATCTTGGCCATCTGCTACATCACCTCCTATATAGCGCAGATTATGAGTCCACCAGTAGAGGGAAGAAGTGAGAAAAATCGGATAGATAAAAGCAATCACTTTTTTAGATACATTCGTCCTGATATGGATATATTATATCGAACGCCCTGGATTAAATACTATTAGCGTTAATATCAAAAGATGGATAGTCCGAAATAAATTATCTTCTTCAATAAAGAAAATTAAGTTTGAATCGTACGCCAGTTTGTCCAATTCCATTTCATTCTCACAGTTTTCAATTTTTCGCTTGCAAAGCGAATCTTTTTTCCCTTTCAGTAAATCTCTGACAACTGTTTCTCTTCTTGCGGATCGTTATTTCTATTTTATGCGGAACGTGCTCGCCACGACGGGCTTGCAGATTAACTGCTGTCCTGCCAGTCGATCTCCATTTCACAGACAGTTGCCGGCCAATGTTTTTTCTTGCTTCCCCTTGAAAAACGTTTCGCAAACGGCCTAGTGAACGTTTCCATGGACCCGAGGGGAGCGATAGAAAAAATAAATAGGGAGATGAAGCGAAAGAAGATGATATATGAAGAAGTTAAAAAAGGATGAAAGGGTAATAGAAAATATTTTGGGAAAGTAATAGACAAACAAAACTATGGTTTCTTTTGTAAAGGGGTAAAAAGTAATAGTGACTTGTGATACAACTGTAGAAATATATTGTAATAAGATGTTGAAAATACCCTAAGGAAATCTTTATACTGATTTCGGTAGCCAATCTTGTATTCATATGACAATATGACGGTGTTAAAAATTGTATTCAGTCGTATACGTACGTTTTATTCAGTACTTGAAATTTCTAAATTTCGCACAACTGGCACTTTAGGGCTGCATTTTTCGATGAGAGGTGACACTACTTCTCAAGGGTTGATGTGTCATATGGCAATTAAAACATTACCTCGCAGTATGGTAGCACACATTACCAGAGAAAGATTCTGATATCGTTTAGCAATTCAATACCTCACGGAATGTTATTTGTGACATCTAAAACCCTAGCAGAGATGACAATTACAAATCTTAAGGCCTCATCCAAGCGACTATTTTTGCACATAATTATATTCGTTTCACGTAACATTATTGTACCTACAATTCGAATAATTGCAACAATTGCCAACCTGATTACAGGAAAAAATCGAAAAATACAATGCAAACAGAATACGGAACAATACAAAAAATAAAGTTAACAGCTTGCAATAAACGGGTGGATGACAGTATTAGAAAACAACTTTTCTCTAGACAGAGCAAAAAGAAATATCGGCCAAGAAATGATGCGTAGATCATTAAATTGAAACAAACAACTCGAAGGACGTGAATGAAATACCTGTTACTATTTCTTCTGTTGTGAAATAACTCGAACCAACCTGTCACAAATGAGTCGCCTAATTCCAAACCGAGCAGCGCCGTTTTGCAGCGTTTGAGCGTCCATTAGCGCCCGTCGGCCCGCGAGAGCTGGCGGCTGTGGCGCTCTGGGCAGCGAACAACCGCCGGCGCGTGAGCGCATGCGTTTGCGCTCGCATGTGCGCACGCGGATGTGTGCGGATGGGCCGGGGCAAGTCCCAGCGCTGGCTCTCGCAACGCCCCGTCTCACAGGCCGTTAAGTGCTTGGGGGGGGGGATTGTGACGTCAGCGCGCCCCTGCCCGGTGACCTCCTGGGGGCGTGCGCGCTCCGGAAACCTCGGCCGCGCCCACCTCCCAACTCACTCCACTCCCCGGAAACATCGACGGTCCTGCCCCGCGCCCCCCGGCGTAGCTCGCCACTCGAGCTCACCTCTAGGCCCCGCAGCGCCCTTCGCTCCCCTGCGCCCACCCGTTCCATTATGACCGCGCCGCTCCGTCCCGCCACGCCTCGCACTACCTCGCCCCGCTTCCTTCCCTGACCCGCTCCGCCCCGGCCGCCCCTTTCCCTACCGCCTCTATCCACCCCGCTCCTTTCCCATCCTTCCCGCCCCACGCCCTTCTGCTCTTCCCCGCTCCGCTCCCTCCCGATCCTCCCCGCCCCGCTTTCTCCCGTTCCTCCCCGCCCCGCTTCCTCCAGATCCTCCCCGCCCCCCGTTTTTCACTCCGTTCCCTCTCGATTCTCCTCTCCTTGCTCCCTCCCGATCCTCTCCGCTCCGCTCCTTCCTGCTCCTCTCCGCCCTTGTCCTTCCCACTCTTCCCTGCCCGCTCCCTCCGGTTGCGCCCCGTGCAGCTCCGTTCTGCTCCTCCACAACCCGTCCATCCCCTCTCCTCCCCGCTGCCCTCCCCTCCATCCAGTCCCGCCCCGCCCCGTCCCGCCCCGCCCGCCCCGCTGTGACCTGCCCCGCGTCGTCCGCTCCTTCCCATCCCTCTGCTTTGCCTCGCCATCCATCCTCCCACCACTCCCTGCTCCACTCGCCCCCCGTTGAGTTCCACTCGGATCCACCTCGCCTCCGCCCTGCCCCTCCCGCGCTCCCCGTCTCTGCCCTCGGCCCGGCGGTCCCGGAAACCGTGCCGCCACCACCTCGCCCGACGAAAACATCGCCCCACACCCTCGCCCACCTCGGCATCGCTCGCCGCCCCGCCACGCCCCGCCCCGCCCCGCCCGCCCCGCCCGCCCCGCGCCGACTCGACTCGACTCGAGACTCGCTGACCTGGCGCTCCGGGACGTGCTCCCGCCTGCGGACTGCTCCGCCCGCACGCGGTGCCGCGCCGCTGATGGAGGGGAGGACGTGGAAGGAGAGGGGGTTGTGTACCTGCTGGCGCCAGTTCAGCACTTCGGCTTTGCCAAACATCGGTGTTGGGATGGCTTTGCTCTGTGACACGGTCTGTTTGTAGGCTTCGCACCTACGTTTACGAAACATGAAACAAATTCAACAAGATTGGAGGATTTTTATATCAGACGCTTGATTTGATATAATGTGTAAGAATCAAAATGTACCTTTTTTTTTAAAAAAGCAGCCACGTACGTAATTTTAGAATTGTGAGGACGATGTCATTGGTATATATTACGATTATTATTTCGTATGAATATAAATGGTTATTATGCAAGTTGTTATTACCATTACCCACCAACCTAAGCTATTTGGTTCGATAATTTTTTTCAAACTATCTAATTTTTTTATACTGACTACATGTCACTCGCACGAACATGTCACGAAACTCATTCAGGAGTCACTCAATTGAAACTTTCGAGGGACTTCGTATTGCCTCTTGATATGTTCAATACAAAATGAAGGCATGCTTTACACAAGAGAGAAATCCACATGTTGCACGTAAACATTTCTAGAAAAATTCCGGTCAGCCACTCCAGCCAAAATTTCCGTCCAGTTATTCGGAAAAATTCTTCTAGTGACAAAAAATACACGAATATTAATAAAATAATGTGTTCAAAGTATCTGAAAACAAGATACAAGGTAACGTCGCTGACTGATTTAAAAATATTGCGATAATTTAGATTATTCTGTTGCAAAACTTAAAGTAACCATCAATAATGCCGGGACTAAATTAAACTCTTGCATCAGCGCAGAACGTAGCTGGTTGGCATCAGTTGGTAGTTTTATTTTTTTTACGTACCTCCAATTTAGTTTTGACAAGATTGAAAGTATGAATGGAAACTGAATTTAGCAGGTAACATTCAGTGTGTTTTTATTTGTGAATGTTTGACAGTTGAAAATGTAGTTGTTAAAATTTTTGAAATCGAGATGTGTGAATCAACACCACGTGTGAGATTGGATGGCTCTGGCCCCGGTGTGGGCTGGCTCTACCATGAAGTAGGTTGGCGCACTAATTCTATGACACGAGCAATAAATCAACGACAAAATGCATAATTTTCAATGTTTTATTTATTTCCAAATAAATGCACACATATACTACCGTGTGGTATTGCAGAAGTCTCACATTGACAACTACAGCAGTTTTGGTAGTTTCAAAATTAAGTACTTATCAGACTTTATCTCTTTTTTTATAAAAATGACTCTTGTATTTTCTTTTGTCAGGCAAAGAGCAAGGCAAAGTTGCAGCTTTAAAGCAAAAAGAAAGAAAAATAAAACCTAAAACAATAAATGAATTATAAGTCGTTAGAAAACTCACATCACCGGTTAAAAACAAAAAGAGCCCTTTGATGTCCGCTAAGAACAAGTTATCGTCGTTAAAGGAACGCCAGAAGAGACAGGTCCCCTGAGACAGGTCCCTATCGCTTAAGGCGTATGCCGGGATGGTCCCTAGATTTGTTCTCCCAGACGTAAATGTACAGCTTGTCCTCCCCTCTTAAAATGTTACGACTCTAAATGTATGCAAATTCAGTGGTTAGGCGGAAGAGCAGGCCCTATGCCTGAGCCTCGCCATTAATAAAGACATTATTATTATTGTTATTATTATTATTATTATTATTATTATTATTATTATTATTATTATTATTATTATTATTATTATTATTATTATTATTATTATTATTATTATTATTAGAGGCAGGATCCGCACTGCGCCCCTCCGCCGGACGGGCCGGTTGCGGCCACTACACGAAGTGTGTAGTAAGCCTAAGATGTGCAGCCCGCTCATGTCCTCTCTTGAGCAGCGAAAGAGCCCACATAGGACTAACTCGTGCTAGCACGTAACTACAACTACCATGAAAATGTTGGAATGTTTTTCAACTCTGGAAAATTATACAAAAGTTTATTTCATCAAATGTGCTAGTAGTGGCTACTTGAAGAACAAAATACGAAAAAAAAGAATTTTCCCAATGGATTCAATCTGGGACCCCGTGACGCTTGTGTCTTCTAATGATGACGATTTGAAGGAAATGAATGTATTTCCCCCTACTTTATACTTACAGAATAAGCTCAAAACATCTTATTATATAATCTTGGCATTACAAATAATATAACGTGAATGGGTACTTTTTTGACACTTTTGGTCTCAGTTTAGAAGGTAGAATATAGGTTGGCCATTACTGAGTCGCAAATCTGAACACTCCGAAAATTTTGAAATGTTTAAATGGCTACTACTGGACCAAAATCGTAGTTTGTCCACACGTTTGGACCCTGTTCTAAATGTTGGAAGACGCTGGCTGTTCCATATTCCAATTTGCTGCACCAATGAAAGATACCACTGATCGATGGCAATAATTAGTACATTCACGGATGTTAGTACAGAATTTTCGTTACGGTTTGACTGAAAAATAGCGAAGACATTAATAAAAACAAAGTTAATTTTAGAGATCAATTCAGTTTTATTTTTTCTTCTTACAGTTCGGGACGTATACTTTTTTCGTCATCATAAAATCTCGTTTAATTTAGTGTTGTAAGATGATATTGAGAAAAAACTCCACGATTAATAAAGAACATGCCTTCATTAACACATCAAACATGATCCGGAGAGATTTACTTATCCTAAATTCCTGACAGACTTAATGGATGCGATGACATAATTGTATACTTGTTTTGTACAATGCACTTTTAATAGTAAGTATTCGGTAATAAGTAACCAGAGTCTATGTTTCGGTGGTAAATATTTTAAAATCTTAGCTTATGTAACGTGGTCATATTTCTTTTTTTAAATAAAATTACCTTTGTTTGAATACCAATGAACAAAATTGGTACCCATGTTTAAACCTCTACGCATCTACCTCCCTTTAACCTTACCCATTTCTCTTTGATTCAAAAATGTCTACCAATTCATCTGATTACTTCTAGCCCTGTGTTTTTTTTACGAAATAATGAATATACATTATTAGCAATAAGTTGAAACACTCACTATTACTTCACTTCGTTAGTTTAAACAATGAATTTCCTTACTTCCCGCCGTTGTCATGTTTTTGCGCACGTTACGTGCAATGGACCTTAGATCTCTTCTCCTTTACGACAGTCTGCTCCTCGCTCGCCCACACGTGCCGTCGTTTATTAGTCGTTTAGCGTGTGCGCTGTATAACGACTGTAATGGACGACGTGACTGCGGAGGCGGCGGAAATGCTAAGGAAGGCAGTTTCTTGATGAGTGGTCTCAAATAGCGGTTTGCAATATGTTTTCATTCAGAGAAAATAAATCCCTAAATTTTTGAAAATCCACGGGACGCAGCAGAAAATAAGTAATTCAACTGAATTTAAAAGAAAATAGCCATTTAAAATCTAAACAACGGGGGGAGATACGCAGGTAGTTTCCTCCTCTTAGTCGTAATACTCAACAACTACTCATACTTTTTTAAAAAGTTCATGTCATCTCTTGAAAATCTACAACTGAAGAAAAAAATGCATTGAAGAAGAAATCTCTAGTTTTAATATTGAAGGAGGACCGAAAACAAATTTGAACTTGTGCAATTTGCAAACTTTCAAAGGTCTTTATGAAAATAAAAATTTATGTCTTTACAAAATGAACATTTTTCTATTTGAAAAAAAAAAAACATAAACATTTTCCATTTTTTTAAAAAATGGTCCCAGGGGGTTTTAAGTAAAGTACGACGAAAAGTTCAAATATCTTAATGATACAATTAGATTTTACTCCTAACTAATTTACCAAGTTTTGCATCAAAAGCTTCTGATCTGATATAAATATGTGGCACATTCTGACATCCATTCATCCACACATATATTCACACAATCATCCAGCTCTTCGGGTTTAAAATTACGTATATCTCGTCTCTATCTGCACTAATCTTAATCATCTTTGGAACAACTCAAACGAACTATAATAAGTACGTATTTTACGCCCCCTAAAATTCTAAATCGAATTGTTGGGAGGTCCCAATAAAAACAAAAATAATAAAATTAATAGTTGATATTGTTCACACATTTTTTGTGAAAGAGAAATGATGATTCATTTACAATTTGGGTTATAAATCTTCGTGGACCACGTCACAAGTATCCATTGAACTCAGGTATCTTGCATTCTCGACAACTCGCGAGTCTCCTACACCGCGATTTCCCGTCACAGTGCATTTCCCCTCTCGTTTTTAAATCCTTTCAGCCTGGTTGTCGGGAGGGGGAGAGACAGTTCGAAAGGTGATGAATGGTGGTATGGGAATGATCACCATGCCACACCACGTGATTAAACGACCAGGAAGAAGCGGGAATTGAACCCTCGGACCTCCAGGCTACCACTTCCCCAGCGTAGCACCTTGTGGGTCCAAAGGCAATATTGAATCATTTCATATAGTTACATCATTTGTTTTCTTCATGTTATTAACGTCACGAAACAGTCGGAAAGTTCGTGATATATTATAGGAGAAATGCACATTTTCTTAACATCTGGACTCCCAACCGTAGCCCTTATACTACATTATAAATACAGGTAGTAATCATTGTTTTTTTGCCAAGACTGGACAAAACAATATTTGTGTCCGGTAATAAAAACTATTGGCTCTTAACCCTTATCCTGCTCAACGTGAAGGAATAGACGGTCACGAGGAAATGGCGAACGATTTTTTAAAGAAATATAATATTCTCCTCAGTCGTCGTCGGTCCCGTTCTTGCATGATCTTTTGCGCCGTTAGAGAAGCCGGGAGATTTGATGTTTTTACCCGTATTCCCGATATTCATGGTACACTAGTGAAAAGGTCGTACGGAAAAAAATGCAAAAAAAAAAAAAAATCATCGCGACCTCGGAGATGCTGTGCCCCATTTCTCTTGCGCCGACTATAACACCACGTTCCAGCTCACTTAAATCGTGATAACCTGCCATTGTAGCAGCAGTAAACCGATCTAACAACTGTGCCTGACTCTGGTTGTCTTATATAGTCGTTGACGACCGGAGCGCCGTTTTCTGATTGGTTCCACATCTCTTGCTTTAAATATGCATATCTATATGAGTTTTTTTGACTCCTCAGTGTACAATACACATGACAATTAATGCATTTATAAAATTATTTTAAATATATACTACGCTCGTCTTTGTTACTCAATATATTCTCCAGTTAAAATAAAATATACGCAGTTATAGTCTCCAAATAAAAACCGTTTACGCAGCAGAAAGGATTTTATTTGGCACTAAAACGTGAGGCGAGATGATGTGCGGGCTGATGCGTCGTGCGTCAAAGGGTATGGGGGCGGAATGGGGTGGGAAGGGAGGCGCGGGACGGAATGTGAGAGAATTTGAACAGGGTGGGATGAAGGACAGGGCAGGGGGCGTGGGTAGGGGGATGTGAGAGTTGAAGCGTGGTGGGACGGGGGAACAGGGGACGGGCGTGGGTGGGGCGGAATGTGAGTTGGAGCGGGGGTGGGACGGGTTGGGGACAGCACAGGGCAGGGTTTGTAGGTGGGGCGGGTTGGAGAGTTTGGGCGGCGTGGGACGGGTACGAGGACAGGGCAGAGGCGTGGGTGGAGGCGGAATATGAGGGTTGATGCGGAATGGAGACGGGGAGGGCCGTGGGTGGGGGGGTGGAGAGTTGAGGCGGGCTAGGGCGGGGGGTGAAGACAGGGCAGGGGCGCGGGAGGGGGCGAGGGCGAGAACAGAGAAGGGCCGTGGATGGGGCGGGGGTGTGCGAGAGTTGGGGCGGGGCAAGGACAGGGCAGGGCACGGGTGGGGCGGGGTTGTGAGAGTTGGGGCGGGGGGCGAGGACAGGGCAGGGGGCGCGGGTGGGGCGGGGGGTGTGAGAGTTGGGGCGGGGAGGGACGGGGCGAGGACAGGGCGGGGCGTGGGTTGGGGCGGGTTGTGAGAGTTGGAGCGGGGCGAGGACAGGGTAGGGGCGCGGGTGGGGCGGGTTGTGAGAGTTGGGGGCGGGGCGGAGGAGAGGGCAGGGGCGCGGGTGGTGGCGAGGTGTGAGAGTTGGGGCGGGGAGGGACGGGGCGCGGAGGACAGGGCAGGGGGCGCGGGTGGGGCGGGGGGTGTGTGAGTTGGGGGCGGGGGCGGAGGACCAGGACAGGCAGGGCGCTGGGGGGGGGGGGGGGGCGCGGTGGGGGCGCCGTGCAATTAGCGAGGGAATCTGCAGCCCCAGACGCTCCGACGCGGCTCGGCGCCTCGAGGGGCTTCCCCCGCGTTCGACGTCATCGAGTGCGACGCTCTCGCGATTGCGCTATCGATACACGTCGTCGATACGCACCACTCCCCGAGCCCTGGGCTTTAAATTGAACGGCGGCGGCGCAGGCTGATGCTAATGGAAGATGCTTCGGGAGGTCAGTGCAGGGATTTTGAGAAGGGACATTGCGAATTTTTATTGCTAATGACCGAAATAGATATCCAAAGCAAATTGCGTCCATTTAAGCTCAATTAGTTACTGTGTTGTGACAGAGAAAAGTATATTTGGGACAAAACCAATGACATTAATTAACATTGCTGAGTAGTTATCACAAAAATTGTAGCGAATATAATGACATGAATTAGTAAAGGAAGGTTTTAAAAAGTTGACACATGCAACACGAATGATTGATATAATCACTCAGATATCTAATGAACAGTATTGACAGACGTGAATAATAGTACCAGGTATAAAATAGTTCCGGGACCTCCAATTTTATGAATCAAGCACTGTTCGTAACGACCTTTAAACTAAACAACAGCTATACATAGAAAATAAAACATGAAAATTTATACAGTGAATGAGAAGATGCAGAAGGAAAGACACGACGACTCTGGAACACGAGATTTAATTCGTGGGACCGCAGGGACTCACCGGGTCGCTGCCGTCGGGCTGGTGCTGCAGGAAGCGGACGTCCAGGGAGCCGCCCAGCACGGCGTACCAGCAGGACCCGGGCTCGCCCTGCCGGAACACTGCAACAGGCGCAGCAGGGACTCGTAAGGACGACAGGCAGTGGTGCACTGACGAAGAGGAAGCGCTAGCCAATTGCCTGGGGCCCCGACGACGTGAAATTTAAAAGAAAACTAGTGGTGTTAAACAGCTCGTCGCCAGTATTTTCTCCAAAAAAAACTATGTCGCCAGTATTTTCACACACAATTACGTGAAAAGTACTCAAATTTACGAAAAATTGTACGTGGCTTTATTTCAAAAACTATCTTTAAGGAACATATTTCGTTGAGGGAAAAATCTCTATCTTTAATGTTTTAGTTGTAGTAAGACACCGAAAAAGTGTGGAACTTTTGCAATTTGCGAAGAATCAGGGATTTCTAGGAACACGAGAACTGCACCATTTTTTACATGTCTTTCACACTATCTAACAACAAAGTTTAAATAAAAACGGTGGAGCCTTGCTTTGAAAATTTTGAAATGTCTCAGGGGCCTCATGTAAAGTAGTCAAACAATTAGCGCAACAAGCAAATAGCAAAACAAGCGGCGGCGATGGTGTGACGGTTAGCGTACCGGACTGTTATACCCAAGCTCGCGGGTTCAAACCCGATCGAAGCCGTGGGTTTTTAGGGCGACAAAATCCTTCGTACGCCTTCCTTCGGAGGGGAAGTAAAGCCGGCTGTCCCATGTTAGTAGATTTACTTGCATGTAAAAGATCCTCAAGCCTAAATGACGCCTCTGAGCTAAATTCAAAAATCGCCTGTTTCTCGCCCGAGGAATACCTCCTTTCTCTGCTAGTTGATGAAAGGAGCGTAGCGAAATTTGCGTGGTCAGACGGAAGAGCGGGCCTGATGGTCCGAGTCTCGCCACGTAAAATAAGGCAAATTCAATTCAATTCAATTCAATTAAAATATCGGTTTAAAATTCAAGGGACCGCGACATCATCCAGATCGATTGGAGAAAATCGACGTAACGCCTTAGCTGCTAGCGATCTCCACAGACGGGTGCACTGACAGGCGGTTTGCCGTCATTCAGTTTTTCGATATCAAGGACCCACAAAACATGGATTCTGGGTACATCACGTGATAGAGAATTTTTTCTAAAATTAGCAACTAGATTTATCCACTTTTCGTTACCAGGGCCCAGTAATATAAGTTTTTTGCTAAAAATACGCGGGTTTTTCGCGCAGCATTACATGAATTTGTCAACTCCGTATCGAGAAAATAAAAATTGCTCTGAGGAATATCGCAGAATGTTCAGTGCCAACCAAACTCCAAACTCCTAACCATATAATCGCAAAATTATCTGCTATATTTTTTCCTTTAGCGCATAATTTGATATGCTTCTCGTCAACTCGTGTGTTTAATTAATTCCCTACAAATTGGTTTCTCTCTTCTTTGAATATTTATTAAATTGTCAATCAATAATATATCATACTTCAATGTTATAAATAAATACCAACCAAATGTCGACCGTTTATGAAAATCAGAATCTCGTGGAAACTGTCTAAACTTCAAGTCGCATACACATGGCTTGATGATATCTTCGGAAATAGAGTTCATCTATTTATATTGGTATAATCAAACATAGAACAGGATTGCAATTCGTCTGTATAAACGTGAATCGATCCAAAGCTTGGGAAGCTCAAGTTCGGCCCTCAATGCCATTGTCGTCTTTTTCAGGCCTCAGCGGTTGTCCTTATTTGGGAGTCTTGGAATCGCCGGCCCCGGAGACACACACCGGTTTCACTAGGCCAAAGGATATAGTAACATGAATCAAACAATCTTTTTAGTAGTAGCTAATCATATTAAAAGCGTATTTTAAAGACCTTACCCCTCTAATAGCATTTCTCTGGGCGAGATGAGTTTAAATTTTCCTTTTTTCTGTCGAACGATATACGTGCGGCCCCACCAACGGTATTCCCTCGCCGTTTCTTCAAGCCAGCCCAACCGCTTGTGACTGCCTCGCTTCACCAGCCGTCATTTTCTCCGGCAGCCGCGCAGTGGCCATTTGATGCGTCCGGGCAGAGCGCGCCACTGCCGACGACGCTCGCCGAAGCTGGCGATGTGCGCCAGAGCGCGCGCGAAACGCTGCCCCTCCCCTCCCCTCCCCTCCCCCACCCTCCCCTTCCCCCACCCTGCTGCAACCACCCCATCCAGGGAGCTCTAGTGTAAGCTGGAGACAGCCCTCTGTGATGAGAAATCCTGACGGTCCGCCGTGAAGGGAACCCTCTACTCTGTCCAAGTTACCTCAGAACCATGTAGCAGGAATTGGCGTCTCATTCCAATTTGAAATATTTATCCCTTTTATGTTTTCTAAAACGAAATAAAACGTTGAAAGTATCCAATATTTAATACTTTGAAATTGCGATGTACGTACAGTACTTTACCAAAATCCAGTCATTCATTTCTAGAAAGCATTTTTAAGTTTCGCTGAGGAGTGTTCTTGGATTGCATATCTTTTATAATTTCTTTAGATCAACTTATAGCATATAATAGCCGTAAAAAACCTAAAAAGTATTATTAGAGTAATGGCTACCAAATAATAACTAATCTAATAACATTCGCATCTAGTTTGCAGTATGTTCGGTATCAGTAACCGAATGCTTCGCAATTCGTCGGCATTTTCATTGACAGAGACGATTGTATCGCTAACAACACACAAGACACATTAAAAAAAATCTTTTAACTTAAGACTGTGTGTAGGCAGAAGTTCACCTCAGCCAACTTAACGAAAGACGACCTTCACAATTTTTAGCACTTCAAAGCACAACAGTTGTGCATCCAGCGTGTTGAGAATGCCACCGTGCGGCACTCTCTCCGCTCCGACTTCACTCTAAGCGTCTTCCTTCAGTTCCACTCCGATTCCGCTCACCCACCGACTCAACTGATATCAAAGCAGTGCCTCTGATCGGTTTCGTTGATTGCTAAGTACTTACAGGCGCGTCAACGTAAAGGGTCATTAGTTCCGTAAGTGTAGTCCGTGTTTTTTTCCCTGGGGAGGTGGCGGTGGTCTTCCCCCTCGAGTGACGAGATCCGGCGCCGACCTAAAATCGGCTTGAGGTTTCCCCAACCAGGTACCTCCCACCAGGTGTCTCTCACCATCTCTAGGGTTGGAATCTCAACGGTGGCAGGATTTTCGACGCTAACTACATAGTCAGGTCTATCTCAGCCGCTGTAAGGAGGAGAATTCTAGCGGCCGGCTGCTCCGACCAGTTGTTTTCCGTGGTTTCTCCGACCACCACCAGGCGAATGCCGGAGCAGTACTCTAACAAACGGCCCACGAACATCGCGCGATCTTTCCTTCTTCCTTGTGACAACCAGTCAGGATATTCGAGCTAGTCCCTGCTGGGCCGGGGACCTCTTAGGGAGACACCTAGAGGAAGGAAGCCTACCTGTAAAACGACCTGAAATGTCAACATCCACTGGCGAAGAAACGGCGCCATCTTCCGGTGTTAAACACTCACTATCGCACGCATCCACTGGTCATCGACCAGTGTAATTGGCGCCCGGAAGCTCTCAAACA
The DNA here is from genome assembly GCA_038098605.1 of Gryllus longicercus. Lineage (NCBI taxonomy): Eukaryota > Metazoa > Arthropoda > Insecta > Orthoptera > Gryllidae > Gryllus > Gryllus longicercus. Next base: position 3,440 of record JAZDUA010000323.1, on the reverse strand, counting down.
TAGATTTGAAATTTCATTTGAACTTTTGTAATAATGTTTACAACACTGTATAATTGTACATTAATATAGTAATATTAAAAAAACTCAAAATATTCTAAAACCCATCATCTCAAAATTCATATAATATAGTTTCTTCGTTTTCATGGGAAATAAACATATAAACAATTAAAATACACATTCAAGAATGTGTTTTATGTTTTAACAATTGTGTGCGTTCATTACATTCTGAAATTTCTCACTTCCTGAAAGATCCGAGGTAATAAAGCCGACAAATGAAATTGTTCAGCTGGATCATATAAATAGGTTAAATAAAAATTGATGACATACAGCGTGTCTGCCTGAAATTGTCTCGTCACAGGGCTTCATTTGTTCTGGGTGAAGCGCAGCTCGCAAAGCGCGGGAAGAGCGGACAAAGAGATGTGAGGGACTCCTTTATGAGCAGCAGGCGCTCACCCGCGATCTCTAATTGAGACAATTCGCGTCCCACCGAGCGCGTGACGATGGGCCTTCGGATTGAGTCAACTTGTCAAAAGGACTGGTGCAATATAAAAATCCTCTTCACCAACTCGGAGTGCTCTTCCAATCGTTATGTATTGTCCATTCCATTCAGTGTATTTATGGTAGTAAGAAGCGTATCAAACCTGATGTCTTTGCACCTTAATTAGAGATGATATGAATTCTGCATTTCCCAAATTTGATTCGGAAACCTGAAAATGTTTCGAATCCTTTGATTTTGTCGAATACGATTACATTATCTGGTAGGATAGTTCTTAATGTAATGGCATATAAGGAATGAAACACTTAAATTTGTAAACGCCGAGGTTGAGACTGGTTCGTTTTTCACCCATTACTAACTCTATGCACTTCACACAGTACGATAATAAATAGTGATACTATCCAACCTATTGCCCTATCTAATTACCATCACATGGAAGTGATTATGGTAAATGATTCTCATAATACTAGTTGAAAAAGTTCTTGTGTAGTTTCTATGTTTTTTTTTTTTTTTTTTGCTTGCAATATGTTGCGCTGCACTCGGTTTAATTGAGCATATTCTGGTGACGACATCGTAAATCCTGTTGGTATCAAACGGAGGCTATGACATCTAAGAACAATAATAGAGAAGTTCTGAGAAGAACGGTGTTCTCAAAATATTCTGTGAAACTTTATCAATGGAAGAACAACTCAGTCACATGAGAAATCGACCGCGTGTGTTGAAGGGTTAAGGAACAAACTCGTGGATGCCATAAAAATAGGTAAACTCTTCGAGTTATTAATAATGAGAATGAACGCCGTATTAGATTTGAAGTGATAATGAGTTTGTCATTTTGGTGAACCATTTAACTCTTACGTACTCACGTACTCAAATGCATAATGCTCATCATTGTGGTATATATTAAAACCCATTTAGACTTACAGTCTTGAAAATCCAAGTGGTATTGTGGCGTACTAAATTTTGATTTTAAGAGACATTACACGGTTTGTGTCTGTCTCGATGTCGCAGGGGGTCTAGTCCTGTTTATGGCACGGATGCTTTCCCCAATGTCATTGCAACTTGATTGACTTCTCTCACACCACCGCATACATTTCCTGAACATCTCATCAGCCACCCATTACGATCGCTTTATCACACACAATGCAGGGGAAGCCAATAAATTGCAAACCCCCACACGCGTCGTGAGCACAGAAAAGGCACAGTACACGTGCGAATTCCCTCTCGTCTATCGCACTCAGCAAAGGAATAAATACGACAGCCGTTACCGTCACCATAGAGATACAGCCTAAGTCTCTTTTACATTAAAATACAATCGTTGGTGTTTTTATTCATGAAAATCTGTTAATAATTTCAAAATTTCTGAGGACGATTACAGACTCACAAATGCACTGTGTAAAGTCGGGTAAAACTATAGATGTTGAAGGCTAGTTGCTAAAGAGGAAATTAATTGTTTTGATTTGTATGGTAGAAAAGTAGTTATATTTAGTGAATACGTAGAAACGTCTCTACGCTTAAAACAGCACAACAGAGAGAAGAAGCCGATTGAAAGTGTGCAGAGCGCTATCAACGGCACAGACCGCCCGGGGCGTTTCAATAAGAGCGCCGATCCGCGCAAGACGAAGTGTCGATGGAGGGAGAAATAATGCGTGCGCGTGACCGGGGCCCTCGACGAGGCTGTTGGCTGCGCCCCCCACCCCCACGCGCTTCCGCATTCACCACGCGCGAGCGGAACACGCGCTCCCAGTGGAGCCTCTGCGTCACCGGCTGACAGACCAAACGACGCGCGCGCCTCGCCGGTTTTTCACACCCCGCCCGTGATGCTGGCGGACTTCAAAAATGGTTTTAATAATACAGCATTTCTCTTAGGTATACCAAATATTAATATAACAGTCGGAACAAAATATTTAGAATTAATTCTCATCATTCTAAAGGCCAAAAAGTGGGTTGACATTCTGTCCTTTTCATATCTGCATAGTTTTTTCTATTGTAATTCGGTTTGAAGTTGTTCCAAAATTTTTATTTTACGTCTACCTCTTCCTCTTCTTTAAACTATATTACATTACGAAATTGTAGTCAAGAATTCGTAGTAATTAATACTAACGTAAACAATATCAGTATACATTCTAATATTCAACCAAATATTTGTCAGCCAAATATTTGTTTTACATTTCTATCATATTGGTGCATTTACACGCTGCTACGATTACGTTTAGTGACAGTATGTTTTATCACATCACTACTTACTATCTGTCGCATTCCAATGGCGGTGTGTGTGTGTGTGTGTGTGTGTGTGTGTGTGTGTGTGTGTGTGTGTGTGCCAACGGCGGACTCTCGTGTGGCTTTTTCCTGTGTTACTGTTTATTTTTTGAACCTTTTCGAACCATAAGCTCCATTTTAACATTTAAAAGATATTTCCAAATAATTTGAAAAGTCTTCATGGCGATTCGTAAAGAATTCAAAAACAATCTCTATGTGAAAACTCTTGCATTTTTTTACAGCCTGGCATGTCCACAAACACGTTACAATGTTATTTTAGAATTTGTCACTGTAGAAAACAGTTAAACATTTGATGCATCGTAGTGAATATTGAACTATTTCTTCAAAATAAAGGGTGTGGCCTCCACAGTTTCTTTGGAAAGAACAGCAAGAACAAAAAACGAACAAATTCTTTGTCTTACCATATCTTCAAAACTTAAATACGTTAACAGAAACCTTCAGTAAATGATGGTGAAATATTGCTACATCATGTAGGAATGCTTTTCAAATATACACAAAATACTTTAAAATATCTTGCAATTTATTCCAGAGTTTGTCGTTGACTCCCTCCCCCACGCACACATTAGTGATCTCCGAGAGCCGGTGTGGCCGGATATTTATCTAAACAAGGTTAATCCTATCATGTAAACATTCTTCGTTTCATTGTGGTTAATACTTATGAATAAGT
>JAZDUA010000619.1:600000-820941 GCA_038098605.1 Gryllus longicercus | reverse complement strand
TGGTGGGAGATACCTGGTTGGGGAAATCCCCTCTAGCCGACGGATCTCTCCATACAGCGGGAAAAGATTACCGCTACCTCCCGAGCAAGAAACATGCTTTACACTTACGGGACTAATGACCCTGGTAATTGACGCTTCCGGAGTCACTAAACAATCAATCAATCAATCATCCTACCCTGCGTAGAGTTGAGGTTTACCTTTACTCTCCACAGTATGAAGAATAGCACGGATGATCATGAATGATGAATGTAGATGACAGATTCAGGTTACGAATGGGAGAATTTTCGGATGGGATTTGTGTCTGTGATAATATTTTCATAGACATGAGAAACAAACAATCTCAAAGAGTAAACACCCATTCCTTACGAGGGTCTGGAATCTGCAACATTAGGCGGCGTATATGAAGAGGCTGCTCCAACACTTTACTCCATCGACATCGACTTGTATAATATTCAATGTATTACATGCAGGGGCGGATCCAGATAATTTTGGGAGGGGGAAATTTTAAATGTTTTGGTTGAAGGTGTCTTATAACAGATTATGTAAAATGTGGAAGCTTCCACTAGCTCAATACGATTTTATTCATTTTAATGATTATCCGAAAATATTTTTGCTTCAATGTGTCGTGAAGAGTTAAAATTCAATAGTTACTGAACAATTTTAGGGGGGATTTCCCTTATTTCTCTCCTCGTGAATCGCGCCTGTTATATGCAATATATATGTAAAGAAAACATCGACACTCGCATCGGAGTCACCGTTTTCTTCGATTCAAATGTGCCGCGCTATCGACAGCTGACACCGTCCCGGGAGCCGCCTGATGACTGACTAGCAAGGAATAAGATAAGAAGATCGCGTTGAGATCACACGTGTTTAAAAACGTGATTAAAAGTTAAACATTACCTGAAGTAAAAACTTTAAATGTTGTTTTCTGTTTTTTTACAGGTAATCTTCTTTTTTCATTTAACCATTGTAAATATTGTAAATAGTGAAACAAAATTATATCAAACTGTTTTTTTTACAGAAACGCAACTGAGTTTTTATTCCAATTTTGGAGAACTATTCCGTCCATTATAAAACAACATTTTTGTTTTGGAAACTTCAAATGAAGATGGATAAACTACGATTCGACTTTATGATGAAAGGATGTAGGAGATGGAAAATCAACGGTATTATGCCTAACCTCAATTGGCACACCGGATGGCAGAACTTTTGCCTTACCAGATGAAATGCAAAACACACTTTTGCACAAAGATCTGACTGAAACACAAATGTTTGGTAAGATAAAAAATACACTCAAGAAAAGACATCAATTTCGAAAAGTCTGGATCACTTTGACAGAGAATTTAAAACAAGTATATTTGGACGACGAGGGAAATTTGCAATTTGAAAATTATTATTTAGAAGAGATTACAGAGAAAGAAGTGAAAAACCTGCACAGGGTATTTCAAATGAAACAATTGAAAAGTTATTGAAAAAAATTTTAGATGATAAAAAACAAAAATCTGAAGTAAAAAACTTTGGGAAAATTGCTAATGATTTTATGATTGATAAATTTAATGCCAAAAACTCAAATGCATGTCAATGGATAAATGAGTTTGAGAAAGAATGTGAACGCTTTATGGTGGTAGAAGATCAGGAAAAAATTGAAGCTTTAAAATTTCTCCTAGAAAAATGCAAGCGCAGACTGGTATACATGTATGATTTTGAAATATACAATAGAATCAGAATGGAGCGATTGGAAAAAGAACTTTATTGACACTTTTGGAAATAAAGGCTGGTCTCCGATAAAGTATGCTTTTTCATTTAAGTATCAATCTGGGTCTTTGCTCGATTATGCTTTAAAAAAGAAAAACTGCTGTTACAAATAAGAAAATCTATGGATACAGAAACTCTAATCGATCTTATAGCTATTGGTTTACCAGACTATGTGTTAAACAATATCGACAGAGAAATTTTACAAGAAACTCAAGATCTCTATAATGAAATCAGTAAGCTGGAACACCTGGTAAAAAAATACAACTGATTACAAAGGAAAAGTTTACCCCGACAATAAGTTAAAAAAACTTGAAGAAAAAAAACCATGCCGAATCTGTGAGAATGCAAAAAAAGGTAAACGTTTCCATCCTGAATCTAATTGTTGGTTTAAAGGAAAAAATGACAATAAGACTGAACCAATAAAATCTAATAAACAACTCGGAACTGGAAGTGGATTTGAATCAAAACAATCCAAAAAACTAGAAATTCCACCATTAATAAAATCGAGTTACTGTTGAATGACACTCTCAACATTTCGGGCATTTATGATTCAGGCTCGAATGTGTCATTAATAAACGCAAAAATTATTAAAGTTAAAACAGAAAAACATGAATGATTCCCAAACAGTAAACTTGAAAACCATTAATGGTGCGAAAAAAACAAAAGGTATGATAACACTGAAAATAAAAATCTACAATATAGAGAAAGAAATGAACGTCTTTATTATAGACAACGAAAATTTCAATTACGAATTTTTAATAGGTCTGGATTGTATAAATGAATTTAAACTTATCCAAAATGAGGATTTAAAAAAATCTCAATATTATAATCCAAAAGAGAAAGAAGAAAAAAATAAAAATGAAAACATTCCTGATGTGCCAGGTGACTTGAGAGAAAAATTTCAAAATAACGGACAGGAAAGAAAAACAAATAATACCAATTCTAAGTATTTAGATGATGCAGAAAAATAATATAAAGTCAATTTCAACGAGCATGTAAACACTGATGAATTCGAAATTATTGTAAATCATCTAGATGTAGATAAACAATTTGAGATTGACAAATTGATTGAAAAATATAAATCAGTATTTGCAAAAGATAAGTATGATATCGGCACTGTAAAAAATTATGAAGCACATATTGATTTGATAGTGGACAAGTATTGCTATAAACGTCCGTACAGATGTACGATTGAAGACAAAAGAGAAATTGAGAGTCAAATCGAAAAGCTACTAAAAAAAACTTAATAGAAGAATCATATAGTCCGTTTGCCGCACCAGTAACTCTAGCATATAAAAAAGAGATAATAAAAAATCAAGGTTATGCATTGACTTTAGAGAATTAAATAAAATCATTGTACCTCAATCACAACCCTTTCCACTGATTGAGGATCTTATGGTAAAAACAGTAAACTGCAAATACTTTACAACCTTAGATATTAATTCAGCTTTCTGGTCAATTCCATTGAAAATAGAAGATAGACAAAAAACCGCATTTGTAACGCAAGAAGGACATTTTTAATGGACCAGCCTCCCTTTTGGCTTAAAAACGGCACCGGCTATTTTTCAAAGGATTTTGAACAATATTTTGAGAAAATATGGTCTAACAAAGTTTGCAGTAAACTACATAGACGATATACTGGTCTTTCAAGATCTTTTGATGAACACATAACACACATATCAATGATGTTAGAAGCAATAGAAAAAGAAGGCTTCAGAATAAAATTTTCAAAATGTTCTTTCGCAAAAGACTCAGCAAAATACTTAGGCCATATAATACAAGACAATTCTATAAGACCACTACAGGATTATCTAATTTGCAGTAAAACAATTCCCAACACCAAAAAACAAAAAAATTTACGCCAATTTCTTGGGAAAATTAATTATCATCATAAATTTGTCCACACATTGCAATTATTTTAGATCCACTACATAATCTTTTGCGAAAAAATGTGAAATTTATATGGTCTAAGGAATGTCAAGAATCATTTGAAAAAATAAAAGCATTACTATGCTCAGAACCAATTTTGAAAATATTTGATCCAGAGTTACCAATCCATATTTACACTGATGCAAGTATCAAGGGAATCGGAGCAGTATTAAAACAAAAAAGACAACAATGGAGATAGTAAGCCAGTGGCATATTTTTCAAAAAAATTGAGTGAAGCTCAGAAAAATAAAAAAGCAATTTACCCTGAGTGCTTGGCAATAAAAGAAGCCGTGAAATATTGGCAACATTGGCTTCTTGGAAGAGAGTTTTTAGTATATTCCGATCATAAACCCTTAGAAAATCTTAATATAAAAGCGAGAACAGATGAAGAACTGGTGATTTGACATATTATTTGTCTCAATACAATTTCAAAGTCAAATACAATCCTGGAAAATTAAATCAAGAGCAGACTGAGCCGGAATCCAGTTTTAGAACCTGATGAAATTCAGATGACATATTAAAAATAGTAAACCTAGTAAACCTAGAGGAGATAACGAATGATCAAAGAAAACACACAGAAGTTCAAAATAATAAGAATAAGCTGATATTAAAAAATAAAATTTATTATAAAAAATCAAAAAGAAGAGACAAAATTTTATTATCAGAAGAATTCAGCGAAGCATTAATAAGAAACGTACACAATACTTATTGTCACTTGGGAAGAACCCAGATGATAAATAAAATAACACCATTCTATACAGTGAAAAATTTGATTATAAACATTAAGAAGATTTGTGAAACTTGTGACATCTGCATAAAGAATAAATCACGAAAAAAATCGAAATTTGGATTAATGTCACACTTAGGACCAGCAACGTACCCATTTGAGATCATGTCTATAGACACCATAGGAGGATTCGGAGGATCCCGATCAACAAAAAAAATACCTACACTTATTGGTCGACCATTTCACACGGTACGCTTATGTTTTAACGTCAAAAAAACCAAAACTCTGATGATTTCATAAAACTAATGGAGAATGTGACAGAAACCATGATGTCCAAATGGTACTAACGGATCAATATCCAGGAATAATTCCAAAAAATTCAAACAATTCTGGAAAGAAAAAATAAGAATGATCTTCACTGCCGTAGATTCACCTTTCTCAAATGGTCTCAATGAAAGATTAAACCAGACCTTAGTGAATAAAATACGATGCACTATAAACGAAAATGACAAAAAGATTGCATGGACAACTATTGCGAAAAAAGCTGTGGAAAAATACAACGAAACAGAGCATACAGTGACAAAATTTGCACCAACATATTTGTTAGAAGGTAGAAACATAAACATCCTACCACATGAATTAAAGAAAAAAAACAACAACCGAAAATTAGAAAGAGACAGAAAAATAGCACTTGAGAATACAAAAAAATCTCATAATGAAAACAAGAAACGATTTGACCTACACAGAAAACAAAATTGAATTAAATGAGGGAAACCTCGTATATGTAGAAAATGGAAATAGTCTGAATAGAAAGAAATTAGATGAATTGCGAATTGGACCATATTCGATAACAAGAAAAATCTCTAACTCAATCTATGAAGTTGACACCGGACACAGAAAAAAGAATCCAATCTCTATCACATAACGAAACTAACTCCACTTGTAGAGGATTATAAAAATTGAACAATTGCATGGGAATTGTTCACATTTCAAGAGGGGAGATGTAAAGAAAACATCGACACTCGCATCGGAGTCACCGTTTTCTTCGATTCAAATGTGCCGCGCTATCGACAGCTGACACCGTCCCGGGAGCCTCCTGATGACTGACTAGCAAGGCATAAGATAAGAAGATCGCGTTGAGATCACACGTGTTTAAAAACGTGATTAAAAGTTAAAACATTACCTGAAGTAAAAACTTTAAATGTTGTTTTCTGTTTTTTTTACAGGTAATCTTCTTTTTTTCATTTAACCATTGTAAATATTGTAAATAGTGAAACAAAATTATATCAAACTGTTTTTTTACAGAAACGCAACTGAGTTTTTATTTCCAATTTTGGAGAACTATTTCCGTCCCATTATATATATATTTTTAAATGTAATCACGAACAAAACTTGAAAATGTATCTTATACAAACAGGCCTTTAAGGAAGAAGTCACATTTTCACAATTGCATTGATATCTAACATGGTAATTTATAAATGTTCTACATATCTCTAATTTGCGGATCGAATTGGAGAAATTAACCAGTAATACTTTATGTGGTTGATATAGTTCACAGTGCTACATGTGCTCCTAGGACTTCTTGGACTTGTGTGTACGGAGCTCAGAAACCATATCATTATTTTTCGCCAGATTTGGAATACTTCGGCAAAATTGATTATTTCGTAAAGAAGTAGCCCAGTACAAAACATTTCAATAGTCATAGAATAAAAAGAGACTTGATCTTATTTGCTTTTAGTTTTAATATTGCAATCCTTTCTGTTATACCCTCAATCATTTCTATTTGCTTCTTAAGTTCCTTGTTGATTATGAATCCCACCCCCTTTTGACCGGCAGTTGTTTCCTTTATAAGAAAATTAGCTCCATTTTGTCTTTCAATTATTGCTTCTCCATTTTTCTTATTTCGCTTATTCCTATTATTCCGTTTATTTGCTTTGATATTGTATTTTTTTAACATGAGTTCTCTTTCCTCTGTTCTTAATGCTCATATATTGATCGTGGAATGTACCTGTTTGTGTGCTACCTACATAATTATAGGAATGGCAACACACCAAGTTTCAGTCGAAAAATAACACTGGTAAATCTCTGATAAAACGTACTGTGTGGCAACAATGTTTTAACAATATATAAAGCAGTTACTTTCATATTTGGAACAGAACATGGTCATTTTGGATTATCTTACCGAAAACGCCGATTGAGGAAAAAAAATACAAAAATCGCTTTTCGTTGTCGTCAAAATCTCGTTTATCACGGAAAGAATGGTGGATTGGACGGGCGAATATTGATGTTCCACATTTATCTGCTTTAATTGAATGAGATTTATTTTATAAAATAACAAATGAACTGCAATGTTTTTTTCACAAAACCGCGTTCAATGAGGCGGATAGCTTGGCTGCACTGTTAGGAATTTGCCAGAGGGCAACAGAAGCAAAACCTACAATAGAAATGCCAGTCTGTAGAAGCCTTCAAATAAAAATACCTGCGGAGAGCGCTACCTACGGAATCACATTAGAATTCGTTATTTTTAGAAAATCAGTTTACTGAAACGCTTGTTCATGTATTTCGTAAATAAATAAATAAATATAAAAATTAAATATTTTCAAACATCGAAAATCTACATGAATTAACCCCTTACTGAGAGTACTCAAGTACAATTTCCAAGTAAAAATAACAAGTAAATAGTTAGCGAACTATTTTTCTACTTTCTGAAATACTAACTACGAATCATCTCTAACATGCTGTTCGTTAAGAAGGTATCAGCCGCAAATTATTGTTTAGAAACTAGTTTTGCACAAACAAAGTGTCCAACACTCGATTTCTGAAAGAAAAGAAAAAGAGGAAAATGTAGAAATTCAAATAATTTATCATCTGAACTGAAGCAACCTTTCGAGTTTTTGAAAAGAAAGAAGAAAATACTCATATTGAGTTACGATGTGGATTATATTGCCCATTTATATTGAAATCTTTAACCTAATGATAGTATAACCTAATAATTTACGACTTATTAACCTAGTACACGATCTATTCAAACCCTCAATTTCAAACCTAAACAGGATTCCGATTCAGGGATTGAAACGTTGTTGTTGATCCCTGTATATTACATACGACTTATATGAAATAAAATACCGGTTTAGAGGCTCAAGACATTTGACATAATTGTAGAGTCCTTGATCGAAATATTCTAGGGTTCCCCGATGGTTGAAGGATTTTCGACCCTAACTAGATAGCTAGGTCGAAGTCAGCCACTGTCTGGAGGAGAATTTTAGCGGCTGGCTGCTCTGATCGGTAGTTTTCTGTGGTTTCTCCTATGAACTAGCGAATGACGGAGCAGTATCCTAAGAAATGGGCCACGGACCGCGTGCGATCGTTCCGTCCTCTTCCTTGTCCTATCCTACTCCTTATACATACACTCCCTCATTTCTCTCTCTCTCTCATTCTCTCCCTTCTCATTCTCTCTCATTCTCTCTCTCATTCTCTCTCTCATTCTCTCATTCTCTTATTCTCTCTCTCTCATTCTCTCTCATTCTCTCTCTCTTTCTTCTCTCTTTCTTTCTCTCTTTTTCTTTCTTTCTCTCTTTCTTTCTCTCTTTTCTTTCTTTCTCTCTTTCTTTCTCTCTCTTTCTTTCTCTCTCTCTCTTTCTTTCTCTCTTTCTTTCTCTCTCTCTCTCTTTCTTTCTCTCTCTTCTTCTTTCTCTCTCTTTCTTTCTCTCTCTCTCTTCTTCTCTCTTCTCTTTCTTTCTCTCTCTCTTTCTTTCTCTCTCTTTCTTTCTCTCTCTCTTTCTTTCTCTCTCTCTCTTTCTTTCTCTCTCTCTCTTTCTTTCTCTCTCTCTTTCTTTCTCTCTCTCTTTCTTTCTCTCTCTCTTTCTTTCTCTCTCTCTTTCTTTCTCTCTCTCTTTCTTTCTCTCTCCTCTTATCTTTCTCTCTCTTTCTTTCTCTCTCTTTCTTTCTCTCTCTTTCTTTCTCTCTCTCTTTCTTTTCTCTCTCTTTCTTTCTCTCTCTTTCTTTCTCTCTCTTTCTCTCTCTCTCTCTCTCTCATGCACTACACTACGATCCTTGTTGAGAGACTCATCGGGAGTTTTCCCGGCTGGTACGTTGCTCCACCGCTAGGAGATACCTGGCTGGAGAAACACTCCACAAGCCGACGTGAAGGTCGGCGACATGATCTCGCCATACTGCGGAGAGATCACCACCTCTCGCATTAAAAACATGCAATACACTTTGCGTGACTAATGACCTTAGCAGTTGTCGCGCCCGGAATTGCCAATCAATCAACCACCCTCATTTCAGTGATAAGCAAAGGAAAACTATCATTACGAAGACCTATCGAGGTCAAAGGCATGGCATAGCTTCAGTTGGTATTACCCGGGGTAAAACTAATGGTATCATCCCCCCATAAATTAAATATAAAGATAACTATTACTGAATAGTTTAAAACATTATTTAATAACAATAAATGTATATTTCCACATGTTATTTATTTTTGTATAAAAATCAACTGTATGTAGTTCAGAATAATTGAAATATAATTGAAAAATAAATAAATAATTATATAATACCAACTACAAAATGTTCAATTGATTTCAATTCCTGAAATGGTGACACCCGAACGAACCGCTCTCTCCCCCTTCTAACTACGCCACTGTTCAGAGGAGAACATTAAATGCATAAATAATCCCTCTTCTCGGGCCCTTCAAGCTTGCGAAAATACTCCTGTCTGGGCTTCTTGAGGACGATTACTGCCGCGCAACTGGCGTGGTAAAACGCCCTATATATTTGTGTCAGGGCAGTGTGTTGAGGGAGTTCTCGAGATACGTTTCTGCCCTGAGACCTCTATCATACCCTGAGAGATTTGAAGCAATCCACCCGTCAACTTGAAATAACAGGATTTTGCCGGAGGATCTCATTGAAACATACAAAGAATTATATGGTCACTACTACTGCCCAGATTTTGTTCCCCTTCCTCCGCAATACCAATTTCCACTTTCGTGGTCACAATTACAAATTGAACAAATACCGTTTATTACGGAATCCACAGAAGATTTTCCTGTTGTAAGAGTCGCTGATCATTGAAATCGTGTACCTGCTGGTGTTATCAATGCTCCCAGCATTCACACATTTAAGCAACGTTTGCATCAATTTTATACCGTTCTCTCTACATTTACCATCTTCCATCTTTTTATTTTTTTCCTTCTTTTCAGTTTTCTGTTCTTTTCTTTTCTATTTACCAAATTGTAATTTTTTATTTTAAATTTTATATTTCTAGCTGATATGTATCTTTGGTTTTTCGTGAACATTATCATGAATGTCATGCTTGTGCATGTACTTCGTAAATAAATAAATATGTCAATATGTATTGTGGCGTCACCAATTAATTAAGTATAATTTTATTGTGGCATCGCCAATAACAAAATAATTTCTACATCTAATGGTAGCTCCCGTCGCGGCAGAAGTGGGTCAAGGGACACTGCCTTCGCCGCGAAGATTCTTTGTCGCGCAGCCGGGCTCGCCCGACCGCATTCAGGCCTTTTTTCAGAGGCGACCCGTTTATTGCCCCCCTCATAAAATCCATTCTGGCTCCCTGGCCGGAGCCGGTCGGACAATACGCACCCTCGCGCCCCCTTTCTTTGCCACCACCCTGGAAGGAAGGCGGAGCTTCCCGGACGGGTTGGCCGGGTGTCAATTAGATGACGACGCATTATACAACACGTCGTGAACGAAACCTTTCTCGGCCATCAACCGATCCCCTTCCAAACAATGCCCGCCCCGCACCACGTTTTGGCACGCGCCCTGGACTAGGCACCCGAATTCCCGCAGGGGCTGTTTACAAACTAAATACAGTAGGCTGTCGATTAGCCCATGCCGACCGTCGAGGATCCGTGAAATGCACTCCTGCTTGAACACGTGTCCAGACAGCTGCCAAAAGTTTCTGGAACCGTTGACAAAGGGAAGCGAGCGAGAGAGAGAAGCCGGTGTTAGACAGAGAACAATCTACGGAAAAATACGGGAAAATTGCCACATTGGTTAATCAGAATTCTGCGACGCAGCCACCCTCAGCCAATGGAAAGCTTCGCCATGAGGGAAGGGAGAAATTCAGAGCTAGAAACATTTTGGGAAGGGGAAAGGGAGTTCTTTTAAAAACGAGATGCAGAGAGAAAACTTATCTTGTGATCGGAGCGCGACGGGGGAGGAACACTCCCAGATGTAATACTTTTGAGAGATAATTTTTGAGAGTTACTTCGTGATACTTCTGAGATACTTCGAGATACTTCAAGATACTTCTTGGTTGCTAAATTTGCTTGATTATTCAGTTACTTACGATCGGGACGCGAGTTTGGGAAAGACTTTCCCAGAGTCGAATTAGTTAGGACGCGACTAGTGGACTTGTCGCGGAGGAAACTCGGGCGGGAGACTACTGGATCCCGCGCCGTTTCCGCATCGGCCCGCCAGCCTTTGCCGCCTCCCGCGTCGGGCCCATTGACAGCCCACCGGGTTACGTCAACGCCTGTTGGCCACTCGCCCCACTGAGCCTGCTCGAGCCGGCGACTGGGATTGCCGCTGCCTGCCGAGAGGGGACGCGCCGCAGAAGGTCAGCGACCCGGGATTGCCGCCGCCCCTGCTTCGAGGCTGCCGTCCGGCCCGCCCGCGGAGACAACGCAGCCACTGGTGAAAAACTACGAGACGAAGCCGTCTCGCAGAACCAATCGTAACGGCGAGAAATTGCAAGTGGCCGCGCTCAGGCCCTACAGACCTTAAATGATGAATAGCACGTTTCATCAAAGAGTAAGCCTAATATGTTAGCCTTAAGGGAATTAACAACTAGTCATTAAGATAACCAGCTCACAGAGTAGATTTAGTAAAAAACTTGCGTCGCCCTTTGCGACATGTAACTTCCCTGCTGCAAGCTCTTGGTGCCAGAATAAACTGTTATTTGTTACAAATGACTCTGTGCTAATTCATGACCTCCCAACACTTCCATCCAGTCACATTCCAGGAGCTGAACCTGGGCGCCCTCCCCGCTCACATTAGGTTTGTTTACAGTATGTCAATATAAATGTTTATATAAATAAATGTTTTTATAAATAAATGTTTATATAAATAAATGTTTATATAAATAAATATTTATATAAATAAATGTTTTTTCCCAAGTAAATCCCACATGATGCGAACTTGTGTGTTTCGTGTTTAACAGGAACTGTCACCGATATGTATGTACGAGTATATCACATTGAACGGCATACGGGAAGTTGGTCGGTGCCAGCTGAAGGTAGTATAGGTTTCAACAAAAGCCTTAGCGCATGCGCAGTACAAGTGTTCTTTCGGGTGGTTCGGCTCCAATAGAAACCATTGGAATGGATGCAGAACACGTCGACGGGACGTAAAGACTGCGCGTCTATCAAATGGACCTGAGCGCCAGCAACCAACGCGAGCTTCGGGAGGTCGGCGGGGGGGGGGGGGGGTTGACGTAGGCGGTGGCAGGTAGGCTGTCGGCGTCGACGGGCGAGGCGACTCCGAGTTGGATTGACAGCCGGGACGCGTCTTTTGGATTTTTAACGTCAGCAAATCAATTTCTGTTATCGTCTGACATGTCTTGTATTTCGTTTGCCTCTAAACGCGTCTCACGAAATTAAAAATGATTTTTGTTTGTGGTACTTTCGCAAGGGATCGCCTGTA
This sequence comes from Gryllus longicercus, assembly GCA_038098605.1. Taxonomy (NCBI): domain Eukaryota; kingdom Metazoa; phylum Arthropoda; class Insecta; order Orthoptera; family Gryllidae; genus Gryllus; species Gryllus longicercus. The sequence goes on along the minus strand of JAZDUA010000619.1, from coordinate 808,859 downwards.
GATCGATGTGTGTTGTCAGACGTGTCACGCAACAGACACGGAAAACGTATCAGAGTTGTCGTGACAAGTCTGGGCATGAATGGGTCGCCGAAATAAGAGCAGTCGTGCTTTTCCGAAGGGAGCAACAAAATGTCAAACGCTCGAGCTGCCAAAATGTTAGGTAGAGTGAAATGCTTCTACAATTACGTTAACGAATGACGTAAGAAATTTTACGTCATTTCTCTTTGTCAGTGTGGTTGCTTGTCTCGATAAAGTTTTGTTTTCATCAAAAGACAGAGGATCGTTTTTGGTCTTCCGAATATTGTTCTGGAAAATGCATTGAGTGAATAGTGTACAAAACATTTACGAATAGAATAATATAATTTTCATTTGTTCAGACTCATAATAGTTACTATAATCTTGAATATTTGGTCAATATTGAAGAACATAGTAGCCAATTAAAAAAAAATCCACATCATATTCGTACGATGAAAATGTAGGGTGTGCATGACTGCAGTGTAATAATGGATCGAGGTACAGTTCAAGAACATTTTTCTATTATTTTGGAAAATTTGTGTAGAATTTCCTCCTTGTGTTTCTTTCTTATTTTTGTCATACTAACAAAAGTTTTCGAAATTGAACAAATAAAATTAATCCTACTAATGATAAGTCTGATCTTAAGTTAGACTATTCGAAGAGTCCCTGAACATGTTTGTTAAAAAGAGTAATTTGAGACTGCACAGTATTAACGATGTACGAACCGTTAACCATGTATAGAAAAAAACATATCTCGGAATTCTCAAGAATTTTATCCCAGATACTGATCATAGTTGGCAGATTCCTCCTTCTGTATTTGGTGCCACTTACACTTAATGCATTTACATTGCCTTACTTAATGCCCTTACATTTAGCATAATTTATGTGGAGGCTGGCGCGAGTGCAAAGACACGCAGAACGTAAGAGTGCAGTGTCCTAAGCCCCGCTGTAAACAAGTAATTCACTCGGTGAAAGTAGGACAATTTCCTATTCCCAGAACCTACTGAAATGAGCACATCCTCCAGTTTTTTCAAACATAAGTCTTCGTTGTTGGCCACGTGTCGTCGCAAACTTTATCGCTCTTGTTTTCATCAACCAACTCCAGAAACGTCTTCGCTGAAGCTCTCTCAACACGAGGGAAAAGAACGAGTCATAATATATTTTATTACATTTTTGGAAACTTCTTAGTCGGAAAGAAGACGAAGTAACAAAGTTCTTTAAAAAGACAGATCTGAACCAAAAAAGGGCCCCAAAAGTGCTCAATTATTGCGTTAATCTATTAAAGAAACGGACTCAAAGTTCAGATCTCAAAAAACTAATGAAGAAAATAGGGCGGTGGGTGATACGTGAGATAGTAAGCGAGTGGTGTAGCGTGGAACACAAAGGTGGAGGTGACGGAGAGCCGGTCAGGTAGTGATTATGAGCAGTAAACCAGTTTAATACGTAAGCGGATGCGCTGGTGAGCAGGTGAGGCAGTGAGCAAGTGAAACAGGCCGGATGGAGGCGATGAGCGGTTGATGCGATGAGCGGCAGAGGCGTAAGCGGTTGAAGTGTGAGCGGTTGAAGCGTGAGCAGGTGAGGCGGAGTCCTGGTGAGGTGAAGCGATGAGTGGTTGAGGTGTCAGAGGGTGAGGCGGAAAGCGGATGAGCTATTTAGGCGTGTGTGTGAGGTGCTGAGCAGTTGAGGCGAAACCCGAATAAGAAGTTGAGTGCTTGAAACGGTAAGGAGATAAGCGAAGGTCAGTGAGCGGGGTGAGGAGGTGAGGTGAAAGACAGGGGAAGGCTGAAACCGGTTGAAGCGTGAGCGCTGAGGGGGTGAAGTGGAAAACGAGTGAGACTGTGAGTGGGTGAGGTGGAATCAGAGTGAGGTTCTGTGAGCGGTGTGAGAGATGAGATGGAGACACTGTGAGGCATGAGCGGGGAGAGGGGAAGTGGAAACCGAGTAAGTAGGTGAGCGGGGTGAGAGGATGAGGTGGAGACAGGATGAGGGTGAGGTAGAAACCGGGTGAGACGGTGAGTGGGTAGGCGGTGAGGGGCTGAAGTGGAGACACGGTGAGGCGTGAACGGGTGAGGGGCTGAAGTGGAAACCGGGTGAGTCGGTGAGCGGGGCGAGAGGGTGAGGGTGAGGTGGAGACAGGATGAGGCTTGAACTGGTGAGGCGGAAAACGGATGAGGCGGTGAGCGGCTAAGTCGATAAGGGGTTGAGGCTCGAGCGTGTGAGGGGGCGTGCGTGTGAGGGGTGAGCGTGTGAGGGGGTGAGCGTGTGAGGGGGTGAGCGTGTGAGGGGGTGAGCGTGTGAGGGGGTGAGCGTGTGAGGGGTGAGCGTGTGAGGGGGTGAGCGTGTGAGGGGGTGAGCGTGTGAGGGGGTGAGCGTGTGAGGGGGTGAGCGTGTGAGGGGGTGGGCGTGTGAGGGGGTGAGCGTGTGAGGGGGTGAGCGTGTGAGGGGGTGAGCGTGTGACGGGGTGAGCGTGTGAGGGAGTGAGCGTGTGAGGGGGTGAGCGTGTGAGGGGGTGCGTGTGAGGGGGTGAGCGTGTGAGGGGGTGAGCGTGTGAGGGGTGAGCGTGTGAGGGGGTGAGCGTGTGAGGGGGTGAGCGTGTGAGGGGGTGAGCGTGTGAGGGTGAGCGTGTGAGGGGGTGAGCGTGTGAGGGGGTCAGCGCGTGAGTGGGTGAGCGTGTGAGGGGGTCAGCGGTGCGGCCATCTGGCGCTGGGGCGCCCACCAGCGCGCCCCCGCAATCAGTGTGAAGCGCCCTGCGGCGCCGCGGCCCGTGATGGATCGGCGGCCGTTCGACAGCCGCCTCCTGCACCGCCCACGTCGCCTCCCCCGCCGCTGCCATTGCCAGCGCCCACCCGCCGCCTCTGCGTGTCGCAGAGGCGCGCAGCAGCCCTGGACTCCAACACTACCGAAGGCCACTCTTTACTTGTGAACGGGCTGCACCCATTTAACCGAAAACATTTTTCCGAAATAAAAGATCCAAATGGACATTACCCTAAATACAGTTAATTTTCCGAAACCCACTTTCTTATCCATTTTTTCAAATTCAATGTTCCGAATACCATTATTACCGATTTCCATCTAGTTGACATGCATTTCCAGGCAAACGTATTTGGATTTGAATTTTTGGGGGAGGCTGATAACAAAAGTGAAGACACGACCAAGTAAAAAGCAAAGAACTGTTCAGAGTAGAATCTAAAGACATAGTATCATAGGAATATATCGAGTAGAAAATTGCCTGATTCAATATTTGAAAATATTAGGTTACATTTTTTCTGAAAAATTTCTTAACTACAATATGTACTACATGAAAATCCAATAAAATAAATGTTTTTTTTATTCTTATATTTTCATTTTTAATTCAAACTATTATGTTTTGGAAATTTTGGGTACGGAATATGGCACTTTGGGAAAAAAGAAAATAGAAAAGATGTTATTAAAAAAATGGTCACTTGAAAAATACGTGAACCCCTCTAACGACATGAAGACGATGTAGAGCAAATAATGGATGCAGTTGATATTTTTAAACCCAGGCGACAGCTGACATTCAGAAATTTTTATTTGTGATATCGGCCGGGAGAGGTTCAATACCTTTTGTAATACAACCTTATGAGAAAAAATCGTTGAAGAAAAATCTTTCCTTGGAATAGAATTTCTTATACGTGATTTTTCAACAATATGGTATAGTAAACATCTAAAACAGGACTCTAAGGTTAGAATATATCAATCAATAATTAGACCTATATCAACATATGCAGGAGAAATGAGAAGGGAAACGAGAAGGGAAACGAGAAGGGAAACGAGAAGGGAAACGAGAAGGGAAACGAGAAGGGAAACGAGAAGGGAAACGAGAAGGGAAACGAAACGTACCCAACAACAACTTGAGGTCGCCGAAATGAGAGTTCTGAGAAAAATCACATATCACTCTCTACTGGATAAGGAAAGAACAGAAACATCAGGGAAGAGTGCAAAGCTAAGCCCATTGTGGAATGGGTAGCAGACCGAAGAAAGGAATGGAACGATCATATTGAGGAAACGGAGAGAAAAGAACCGTGAGAATTACTAGGGATGAAAGGGCCGAGGGGAAGAAGAGAAGTTGGCAGGCTAAGGAGAAGATGGAAAGACTCGTTTGAATTCTTGAAAGGAAAAAATCTTTGACTTTTTAAGAAGATAAAGAAAAATGACAAAGCAAAAACGTTCACTTTTCTCCTCGCACCCACGCACTCATCTTCACTATGCATTGATATTAGACCAGATTTCAATTTCCTTGTTTATGAAACCATATCCGAGCCAACTATCTAGGAACGCTTACTAACTTACTTGGAAATAACATAATCAATCGATTCCTGAAAAACGCGAACTCAACTAGATCCTAATCAATATAATTTTTCCTTCAAAGCAGAAACCGGCTTAATATTATATAAATCCTTCCTGTGCAGTTCGGGGACATATTATACAATGAAATTAACAGCATGTAATACAAATAAGGTCTCAGAAACGTAGTTATAACACCTTGGTTTATTTGTTATTAATGTACGTATTGTGGAAATCGTTTTTTCAGCACAAAATAACTGACAATATTAATTGCAGATATTATTGTATCCAAAATTTGTAGATATGATAAAAAGCCTGTTCGCTGAACAGGAAAAATCTTTAAAAAAGTAAAAAAGAATTTAAATTGTGTTCAGTTATTCATTATAATGAATTATTAATGTGGGCGTTTCCATTGTGCCTCGTTTTCGACGGGTTTTCAATAGAATAAGAAAGGTTTAGAATATTTTTTTAAGATATCGAAAAATTTATTTTTTTGAAACTCTTCTAGTTTCAATGAAGAAAGAAAGGGCGAAACAATAAAATGCAGCTCCTATTCTACAGTGTATATATTGATAAGAGTACATTACTTATGAATGAACATGAAATGTAAAAAATAAAGAAAAAAGGACGTTTATTAATGTAATTTTCAGCCCAGAGCAACTCACTCAAGATCAAGAAGTGAATGCAATGAATTTACGGAAGCCTACACCGTGTTAATGTGTATTGCAATTTCCATAACTATCCAATCTCACTCACTCTCAAACTAGAAAATCGAATTGCGCCCTGCGAAAACTACCAAATTGTACAGCCATATTCATTCCAATAACTCATCACATAGCGACGAGGTAAGTTTTTAATTTTTTACTGCTAATGAAGACGTCCCATCCAAGAAATATTTTTGGTCGCATATCATTAAATCATAAGTAACATGGCTTATGCCACAGAAAGCAAGTTTTTATCTATTACAGCTGTCTGAACCGTCATTTATATCGTTGATCCTGACAACCAACAATACCTACATGTTGTGTACATCAGTGCCTCTGCCAACAATACCTGCTGTGAATAAAAAAATCACTCATTTTTTCAAAAATCACAAATTTTAATTCATTATTTTCCAAACGAACAAAAAGTTTTATTTGTGTATCCTTGACAATAAAACCACAAACAATGAAATGGCGACTTAATGATGAATGAATATATGTAGAAATTTTAAAAATTGTAGTAACAGATAAAATAATGTATATGGTCTCCTGGTGGGGAACTGATAATTTGTTTCGGATCAGACCAGAAGATTCTAAGACATTTCTAAAAACGTTTTTTGCCTGTTTTAGAGCAGAGTGTATCGGAAATTAAACCAACGCTACTCAAATAGTTCTATGAAGGTTACTTTGAATGCGATAAGGGAACCCCCGCGCGGCAGATTTTATTTCATTTGCATTTTTTAAAAAAAATACATTTGAAGACCCTACGAACAATATTGTCTTGGATCTTATTGAACTTGAACTTCAGGTGAATTCTGAGAAAACCAAACTATGAATAAATCTACAGAAGCAGATTTACGTTTATACATTTGACTTCTCACATTTACATTCTTAAGCGTGCAAATACCGATTTTACCAAATGTATGTGACAAACAACTTATTCTTATTAAACTTTACATCTTATTCACATAATGATACAATAAAGCATCTTACTGTTTATGCATATTCGCCTAAAAATGATTTACAGAGAAATTAAATAAAAGTAAATACAAATTAGAATGAGTTTTAATTTCAAATTTAATAATGAAATGGAGTTGTAGATTTTGGGACAGAATTTTCGGAACTAATTGAAAATAATCTAATTGGAGAAAAACTTTAAAGAACAGCTAACAAGTAATATTTTATGTGAAATTTTGTATATATTACGAGTAGCAAAAAAAGCTTACAAAATGGGAGTTCTATTAAATTTTAACTATTCCCACCATCCATACCTGCCACACCCTAAATTGAATGTAACAGATTGAGAGCATATTTAATTTTATTGTACCATATTGTTTAGAATTGCATGGAACATGCGTATATTAAAATTAAATTAATTATTCCATTACAAATTTCCTAGCGATTTTAACATTTGGAATGTCACAAAATAGGTGCTTCTCACGAAACAACGTTTAGTGGGACTGCGATAAGATAAAAATCAACGTCTTTTAAGCAGGCAAAGCCAGTTTCAAATACCACATTTTCCTATACCCAGAATTTCGGGCTATTTAATTGCTTTCCAAATATCAAAAAATTATTTTTGTTGAACCAACGGTTTTTCCAAAAATTGGTATCTTTGCTGGCTTAATGTTAAGCTGACAAAGCCAATTGACCAAAAAATATTTTCTTTATATACAAAATATTGCGCTATTGATTTGCTCTTCAAAAACGTTCCTCCATCTAGCGCACATGAAAGTGATGATTTTCCTTGTCGAAAATTAGTGGCCAACGCAGATACATTGATCATCATAAAATACCTTGATGATAATACTCATTTTAAATATAGTATTATATCAAATATGTATTATTGCATTACGGATATCTAAATTAAAATTATTTTCCATTTAATTTTAAAATGAATATGCTTGCTTGCTCTATTCAAATATGTATATACTGGCCACCAGTTTAAGCCAGTCGATGCCTTGACCAAAGAATAAAATCCACATGGACTCAACTTCCTAATTAACTCGAAGGAAACATGGCTCATGAAATGGATGAAATGGTATGTAGAGTGTAAAACTTGGTCTACAGACACCATTCATCTGATTTGCATCATTATAATTTTAAATTTTGTAACACAAATTCCACTGAATTAAAATGAATTGAGCATAGTTATCATAATTCTTTGAGAGAGAAATAAATTGATAGTAATAAATAATATGATAAATTGAAACAAATATTGTGAATCATTTACACGTTGGAGCTTTTGTCAAGTCGTTTTATCACGCATTTCTACATAATAACTTGGATTGGAGAATTGTTACCCACTGTAACATTGCCTTCACTATCACAAGGAAACGAAACTCTCATTGAATTAAGTGGTTTCAAGAATTTAGTTTTGAAATCTGACAAAAAACACCATGAATATAAAGATCCAGGAATAATTTGAAAAACTAAAATGCAAGCACTCCAGTATACTTTTCGAAAGATACTATACGAATATTTCGCAAAATTTGCTTTAAATGTTCTAGGTTCGTTTCACATTGGAGACCAGAGAAGAAAAAAAAGACATTATGCAACGAGCCCCATTACTCGACCGCTGACTTCATCCACACAGCGCAAGCCGCACAGCAGTGTATGTGTGTGTGTGTGTGTGTGTGTGTGTGTGTGTGTGTGTGTGTGTGTGTGCGCGCGCGCGCGCGCTCAGCATCTGCCGTCCCCTGCAGTCGCATCACGCACAGCCCATCCGCCGCGGAATGAAATTCCCAAAAAGGAAAATTGCGACGGCGCATGTCAGGGGGCGTCGCGCGCCCGGTGACGTGTTGACGCGCGCGAGGACTGAACCCGCGGTCGAGCAGTCGGGCGAGCGGCCGGGCGCGACGCGGCGCGGGGCGGCGCGGCGCGGCGGGCGCTCTCTGCTGATTATCTCGTTACCAGCCGCAGCTGCCGCCGCCCCCGCAAAAATTAGCTGCGGGGGGTGGGCGCGCCGGAGCGGCCGGGCGAGGGGGGACGCAGGGGGCGTTGAGGGGGCGCGAGGGGGCGCGCGGGGGCCGCGGGGCCGGGGGCGGGACCGGGTGTCGCGCCGCAGTGATGAATGGCTGGCTGACAGGCCCCGGCGATCCATCATCGCAAGGAGATGGGATGATGGAGAGGGCGGGTCATTCCAGGCCAATTCATCATCCCTGCCTTCACACCCATTTCCTGCTCCAGTTTCTTGTGAACTCGCGCCTGTCACTCGCGCGGCGGCGGTTGGAGCGGCGGCGGCGGCGGCCCCCCGACGTCCCCCCTTCTCACTCCCCCCGACCCCGCCCACCGCCTCCTCGGTGCCCGCCGTGTTAATGTCTCCCAGCGGCTAAACACGCCGCAGCCCGCCCCTTTGTGGTGCTGACGACTGCTCGCGGCCTCTGAATGCCGCCGTCACTCAGTGCTCGCTGTCGCCTCCCCGCCCCGCCCCGCCTCGCCCACTCACTCCCCGCCGCCCGTCGTAAATCCGTGAGGGCGGGGCCGGGCTCCGCCGCGCCGTGCCGCGTCGCCGACTGACGGAGGCCGACTGCGCGACGAGTTCCGGCACAGCCACGACGCCTCCATCCACCGTCCCTGTTCCCCAACTGTCCCCCGCCCCCGTCCCGCCTTCGTCCCGCTCCCGTCCCGTCTTCGTCCCGTCTTCGTCCCGTCTTCGTCCCGTCTTCGTCCCGTCTTCGTCCCGTCCCCGTCCCCGTCCCGGCCCGTCCCGCCCCCGTCCCCCCGTCCCCGTCCGTCCCGTCCCGTCCCGTTCCCGTCCCCGTCCCCTCCCAGACCCGTACCGTCCCGTCCCGTCCCCGTCCCCGTCCCGTCCCGTCCCCGTCCCCGTCCCGCCTGGCCCCGCCTCGCCCGACCCCGCCCCGCCCCCGTCCCGTCCCGTCCCGCCTCGCCCCGCCCCTGCCCCGCCCCCAGCCCCGCCCGGCCCCGCCCCGCCCCGCCCCGGGTGCCTCCCGCCCGCCCACCACACTGCGCGCCGCGCCAGCTGCACAGCGCAGGTGTCGCGACCGCTCAACTACCTCTCTTTCAAGAGTTTCACCGAGTGTCCGCTTGCAATTGCTTTTTGTGTTTTGGGCGTTGTAGTGAAACATCCGTGGAAGTTGCTTTGTAGTAAGCTCTTATTGTTCCTTGGTGAAGCTTTCTAGATAGAGAAGAGACCAAGAAGTGGACGTCCTGTATTTACTCTACGGTCCGAAATATAGCTAATCCGTGAATTAGCCGTTTAATTCGCGCATTCTATCTGCAGCACGTCACTCACAGTATTTAACAGTTACTGACGCAAATTAAATAAAATATTTTTTTAAACAATCCAGACGTTTTGGTTAAAAATGAATAATTGAGAATAAACGGATTATTTCAGACATTCGTTCGATTGTTCGTAGTTGTCGCTGGGTGATTGCTAAGGTTATGTGATTAATCGAGTGTCAAGAATTTTTTGTGTTCGTAGAAAGTATTTTGAGCAGAATGTGTTAAAAACTTTAATCCAAAACGTTCAGCAGAAGACATCAAAAGTATTTCAAGGATAAAGTACGCCCGCCACACGAACGTAAATTGAATACAAAAAAAAAATATTAAACATACAAACATTAAACAATAGAATGTCACAAATTGAAAACAAATTTTAAAAAATCCAACCACTAAATTAAGAGAAACGTAACAAAGTTAGAGGGAACTTCGATTAAATGAACTGCCTCTGCCGTAACCCAGTTCTAGGATTACGTCAGGCTAATCTCTGTAAAATCAGTGAATTGAACAGATAGAAAATAAAGCTGTTAAAAAAATGAAGTATTTTGGCTTACGAATGTACATCCCTTTCGAAATTATCCATTGCACATACTCAAGGTTGTTTGATGTAAATCGCCTAGGCAGTAACCTAGTCATCAACTCGAAACTGAATAGCGAAGTATCAACAATGAAGCATCTACAATGAACAATATAGCAGGTAATTTCGCTGTATCAACAATGTAGCGAAATTTTGTACAAATTTTGAAACATGACCTTCAAAACAATAGAAAAGTTATTACGCACATGAGACATTGTAAAAACACCCCCCATCTTCCTTTCCTAGCCTTCAAAGCAATGCGTATTAAGCCCGAATTCTTTGAGTTTTGGTAAATGGTTTGAATATATCGTTCAAAATCAGTGAGTAATTAAATGTTTCTGAAAGCCCCTAATATTCCTAACTATACACATTTTGATTCAATCCTGTAGCATAATTAGGCTTTCTTAAATCGAAGATCAAAATTGTCACTGCGACTTTGCAACAATGCATTTCTTTACCGTTGTCCATAGCGACGATGATCTTAGCAAAGTAGGGAGAGGTGAGGAGGGTCAGGGTGGACTGGGAGTGTGGGGCGGGGCTGGGCGGGCCACAGTGGGTGAGGGCTGGGTAGAGCGGGACACACCATACATTGCTTTTTTAAAAAAAATATTTCATTGTGAACAAATGCGGCAGAAATACTTCAGCTAGTGTAAATATACTTTTACCACTGTTAATAGAATAAAACCGGTCACACCTTACCTGTCACTAGCATTAGAAACTTCCCACCAGAGTCTCAACCCCGTCTATCACATAATGTCTGCTATTTCGTAACGCACATTGCCGATCCTATCCATCTCATGTTGCCTAATGCGCTCTTCATGTTCGTTCTAGTCACAAGTGTGGTTCTAAGCTCTTCCTACTTTGGACTTCGTCAACCCATTTTGAATAATATGAATAATCACCAAATCTAGATACAGATTCAGACTTCTTCCATAATATATACGTATAAAGGTACAGTTACAACACTATATAAATAAAGTGTTTCGTAACGTTTTTCGTCATACATCCGTTTACGTCATTTGTGAACCTCATCGTATGAGCAAAACGCCTACTTTTTGAAAATGTGGGAGAGCACTGTCCTATTGTTAAGAGAAACGAAACCTATTGTGTGTGTGTGTGATCTCAACCAATAAATGAATGTTTTGTCTCCGAAGATCAGCGAGAACAGTAAAAATTCCTCATTGTTTTGTCAAATTACCCGCATTTATGCGTTAAAAATGTTCTAAAAATAATGAGCAGGGTTCAACAAGAAGAGGTTCAGAAAGCCTGTACAAAATTTAGCTTTCTTGAAATATAATAATCCCAAACACTTGATAACTCAAAATTGTCTATGCTTGCATATTCATAATAGCGATGTTCTGTTGTACAAGATGGTTGGAAGCAATTTTTCTGAAATGTTGGTCATACATATGCATTACCTGTGCGTCCAGTAGTACGTCACTAAGAAATTTCAAACCATTTCAAAATGCCTTACGCTTTTCTCGTCCGACACAATAATTTTTTCCTTGCTGTACTACATTGTGTGATACTTTTAACTCTTTCGATAGCCACATAACCTCCAGTGCCGCGTTGAACCGTTAGCACAAAGCTACTCGCTCGGGGTATGCGCTCCGCTGCCTTCATGCTCTGGTGAAAACCGCGCTCTGAGTTATCGCGAGCATTATGGAATGAGGCTGATCGTGGGCCGCCGATAACTAGTTGCGCAAGACACGCATAAATCTACGTAAAAGGCCTCTAAAATTTAAAGTACGTCGCACGCCATGTAAAGGCTTTTCAAACTGGTTTTGCTTTATGGGCGACGACGTGCTGAAAGCAATAGCATGCACAATAAAGTCATTATCACGGAGTTCATTTCAATACTAAATTCCTGGCGGCCTAGTTCTTAAACACCAAAACTTTTTAGTAGCTGCTGCAGGCGCGCGTTTGGCGGTTCTTAATCAAAAGCGGTAGTGGGGTAAGATTCGCCTGTTTGCTGGCCCCTGCTTTCCAGGTTTTCTTGGTCGTTTGCTGGTCCTTGGAATATAAATATGAATCTCTCTTTTGTACATTTGATCTAAACTATCTTCATTCTCTGATGATAAAATTATATTTTCCTTGGAATATACTTCTTCAATACCTGCGTGCGGGTAATTTCTTCAAGGTGTAAGAAAGGTAGTAACCTTCAGAATTTGAAGTATAACAATATTTTAATAATACTACTTATTATTTCTTAAAAGTGTGATTGAAGACGGAGTGTGAAGACACCTTATAAACAAACACTTTAATGAACTCTGGAGAGTTTCAGTATTAAAATACGGCGTAGATACTGTGGCAATCATTGTCCTGGTAGGTCGATTCCTGAATTCGAAGACTAATGGTTTGAACAAGGGCAAAGCATTTTCAATACATTAGTGAGGACATAGGTTACTTAGGATAAATCGCCATATTTATCATCAATTTATTACAATCATCTTCCTGTCAAGCCATTTCAACCAAATGAAAACCTTATAAATCGTGACCACTTCCGTCATCTATTCAAAACACATTAATAACAAAATAGTTCCCCAGAAGGAGGATAATTATTATTCAGAAGTGAAAATCAACAAGTTTAAAGTTTGGAAACTTTAGAGATATGAAATAAAGTTTAATGTGTGTTGGCACCATAAAATTTGAGAAATATCATCTCTTCAACTTTCAATTCAAAGGCGATTCTTTTTAATATATGTCACTAACAAGATTTTTTAGCTTCATGCTTTGGATGTCAAATTGCGATGTGGCAATGCCCTGGAGGACGGCATACTATTAAGTAGTAGCAACACTTCCAAGGGTTTTATGGGATTCACAAGAAGATAAATATTTCACAATGTCACGGACAATGCAAGCTAATAAAGAAATATATTATTTTACATCACATAAATTAACTACAACGTGAGATGAATACTCTTTGAATCGCCATTGCTTTTTGCATACTTACACACATGCAGATATTAAATATACAATATTTTATCGTCGTTGAAGAAACTTTACCGCGCAACTGACATATCTGACACCTCTGAAATCCAGGCATTTTTGGCATACCTGACATTAGGGGTACCATTTAATAGCATGGCAGATGTAATTTATAAACTATTATGAGTTATCTAACATGACACTATCGCACTGGTCGTTGGCAATAGGGATCGAAAAAGGAAAAAAAAAGTGTCCGAAAGAAAGTTAGGCGTTATCGTTTCTTCAACGACGAAATTTTTCTAATACACTAAACCACGTAGTGATTCTTATGTACTAATGGCTATACCAGTTACCTATCATAGTAAGTCAGCCAGAAAAAAATACATTTCATTAAATTTTTGAAACTTCTCGAACAGTTTGTCAGAAATATTGCTCCCTTTCAATAAATAAAAAACTCAAACTTTCAACTTACTTTTAAAACTTTCACTATGATATAAAAGTATAACATGGACCCACCAGATTTCCACTCGCGACCCAGGGGACACCTTCTCAAAACACACTCATAACCCGCTACACTCAATTCCCGCTGGGTACGCGAGGTGGTGCGCTGTTGCAACTCGAGCGCGAGGGGTTAGTGGGGCGTCATGAGAGGAGACGCAAATAGAAAGCGGCCGGCAGGTGACTCCTCCAACTGCCGCGGCGCGGCGCTCCTGATGAAGGCTTCCGCGCGCCTAAATCTCCTCTCCGCCTCCGCCCCCGCCTCCGCCTCCGCCCCCGCCGCCGCCGCCGCCAGCGAATAAATTCTGCTTCACTCGGCGAAATAATTCGGATTCGCCCAGCCGCAAGGACGGCAGCCCCATAAGTCTTCCCGCCCTCTGAAAGGAGGCTAAAGACTGCCCATTTATTACGCGCGAGGGTTCGTTTAAATTTTCGACGTATTCCGCCGCCGAGACACGCCGCCGTGCATACCTTGGCACCGGCCGCGCCGCGCCGCGCCGCTCCGGGGAAAACGACTTTTGGCGCTGTCACCGACACGTGCGTGGGCGGAGGGCAGCCCGGGGAGAGGAGGAGAGAGAGAGAGAGGGGGGAAGGACGTGGAGGGAAATATAAGAAAGATGAAGATAAACAAGTTGATCGGGGACGAGGAGAGAAGAATGACGTGAATGAGGAGGGTAATTTAAGGAGGATATCTGTGATCAGTAGTTTTCCGTGGTTTATCCGATCAATACAAGACGAAAGCCGGAACAGTTCCCTAACAAATGGGACACGGACCTCACATGACCTTTCCTTCCTCTTCCTTGATCTATCCTCTCCCCTTACTTACACGCTAACATGCAGTTCACTACCACACACGTCGGGAAAATGGTCGGGGACGTAAGCTTGTCCCGGCTGGGGCGGTATCCTGCTGGTGGGAGATACCTGGTTGGGAAAATTCCCCTTAGTCGACGGTAGGTCGGCGCCGGATCTCGCCGTCCAGAGGAGGATGATCACCAGCAACTCCCTATCAAGAAACATGCACTGCACTCACGGCACTAATGACCTTAGCCGTTTACGCGCCCGCAATCATAAATCAACCAATCAAAAAGAGGATACGGGTGGAGGAGGAGGAGGAGAAAAAGCGGGGAAGAAACAAAGAGAGAGGAGAAAAACGAGGAGTGAATGATGATGTGGAGGATAAAGTGAATGATGAAGATGATTAGACGAATATAGATGAGAAAGAGTAGGACAAGATGGAGGAAGAACTTAGTGCGAAAATCTCGCAAGGAACTTGGGCGGCAAAATAGCACAAGGTTTTGAGAGATGAAAAATGCTTGGTGGAGACCGATGGAGTAAGTTGCCGGTTAAGATTCGTTGGTTCGAGCTGGCCAGCGAGTGGGTAAGAGATAGTGTTGTGGGTGGAAGAAGAAGGCAAAGAGATTTAACGTTGATCGTTATGGGTGGCACAAGCAAGACGTTTGGAGAACAGAGCCTCACTACATCTTCGAGTTCCACGAACCTAAGTTCCGCCTCGCCAGGTCTGCGTGCCGTGAGTTGATGCGACACGTCTGCTCAACAGCCCGAAACACTTCCTCCAAGAGCTTTCTAAAGGATGGCTTACTAGTTATCGTTTAAACAAAACGGAGGGTTCTTACATACGAATCTTAACGAGAACCGTGACGGGAGGTTGTGTCCCTCGCCTCGCGCAGTGATTCTCTAAAAGCCTGGACCATTTTGAGAGATGACTGTTGCTACTGCACTGTTTGACCTAGACGTCCTTGCGTTCATTTTTCCGCGTTGGAGGAATTTCGTCACTTGTTACTACATGGCTACGTCATATTCCGCCACTTTCTTGAGGAGAATTTTCTAGCGCATACCTACTGTTATCAGTTAGTTTTCCGAGTTTTATAAATTGTACCAGGCGAATGTCGGAGCACACCCTTAAGAAACTGGCTATTGACTGCGAACGATCATCCCTTCTTCATCCTTTCCCTTTTCTCTCAACTTACACGCTCACAGTTTCATGCACCACACATGTTGGGAGAGTAGAGATTGTCCCGGCTGGGGCGGCGTCACAGTGATAGATATATACTTGGTCGCAGAAGCCTCGCAAAATGCCATGTATATATGAGGTTCCATAAGTTTCAGGCAGGACTAAGATAACGCTCATCAGTGGGAAAATCTTCTGAGCAGTATAGTATAGTTTTATCTTTAATTGTTGTAATGTTGTAATTTTGCAGCCGACATCTCACTCGATTGTGTGAGGAGAGGTAATTGAGTTCGTGCGGTGGGTGAAATCTCATGGTGGTTAGCTTCTTCTTGACAAAGCATCTGTGCTTACTCCTGAGATTGAAAAGAATGTTGTGAAAGTCTACGGCTTTAAGGAGTTGGAGCATTTACACTATAGTCCAGATAGGACACTCTGCGACGTCTACCAGTTATCAAAACTGATGAATAACCTTCGGAGAAGAAGAGTTTCAGACAAGAGTGAGGTGAAAGAAGGTTTTGACCATTTTGCGAATAAAAATTTGTTGTTGTTTTTTCTTCTTCAGAGACCTTGAGATGTTTATATGCAGATGTGAAAAGTGGTTGGAATTTAAGGAAGACCAAGTTGAAAAGTTATTTAATATGTTTCTTTGTGCTAAAAAAAACGTTAGTGAGGCCAGAAAATTATGGAAACTACCATTAAAATCGGTACCGGATTCCACCGTACACTGGAGTAAGAACGCCATTTTCCGGGTTAGGAGAAGCACTACCTTTACGGGAGAAATGACCAGAGCAGTTGTCCCGCCCGGAACTCGAAACAACGTAAACGCGTCGCGCATGCAATACCCCTCTACCACTGCCCCACCCACGAAGACTTGCTGCGGATATCGGAGACTCGAGGGAAGCAGCACGCCGCCAGGTGAGAGGCGGCCCAGAAGATGAATGTGCGGGGGTGAAAGATGCGACGAGTGCAATAAGAGGCGTGGAAGACGCTGCGCGAAAGCTATTCGACGCCGTTTAGCGAGGCTCGCGCATTGTGACGGGCCCAGCGGTGATGATGCAGGCATCCAGGTGTCGCCCAGCGAGATTCCCCGCTGGGGAAAAGAGGACAATGAGTCAGTGGGGCGCCGAAAAGAGCGCGTCGGGCGGGGTGGGCGGGGCGGGCTGGGCGGGCTGGGCGGGCTGGGCGGGCGGTGTCACCGCGCCAAGCGCCCACGGGTTCGCCGGAGGGGGGCGGGGCCACCGGGGGTCGGCCGGGCGGCCGGCCCGCCGCGTCGCGCCGGGGGACAGGGGCTCTGACGCGACCTAATCATGGGGCCCCATAAATCTGCCAGGCGCCGACCGGGGGCAGTAAACACGTCGCGCCGCCGCGGGGCGCCGCCGTCGCCCGCCCGCCCGCCCACCTGGCCCCGCGCCCGCCCACGCCGCTCACGCCGCTCAGCGTACCAACTGGAGCGGGCCCAGGGCCTCCGGATTCTCGGCTTTTCGCAGTTGGCGACGATTTGCGACACTTCAATTGTAATTATGGTATTGTAAAAATATTTAAGAGGGTTGACGGAAAAGCAGCCCTTATGGCCTTACGTTCGTTAGAAATAAAGACATTATATTATTATTATTATTATTATTATTATTATTATTATTATTATTATTATTATTATTATTATTATTATTATTATTCCTCTAATTCACTATTAAAGATGTTATGAATCAGATGAATATAAAATCTACTCACGTTGCAACCAGCTTCCCGATCTACAGATAGTCGGTGCCTCTACAATACTTTGTGGGTTGTCCCTAGTAAAATAATTGTGTGTCCCTAACGAAGCACTTCCCAGTCTTTGGAAGAGCGCTGCGGCGTAAAGCCCCATGATCAGGGTCCCTACAATTCTACGTAAAATCATCATAAACGCGCGCCTATGTGGGCAGGCATATGCACATTCCCATTGTACTATGCCTATATTATTCCCGGGAGTACAAGCAATAAGTTGACAAAGTTTTGTCGCAATCGGATGAATGGTACAGCAGTGCATTAAGTACGAACCAAAAACAAACATTGTTTTCTTATATATTAGATAAAGGGATAGATGAAAGAAAATTATTTTAGTTTGCCAAAGTTTAGGAATACATTAATCTACTTTCATAGTGGTGATGAGAAAAGTATATTCTGAAATCATGACATTCAAACTATGTTGAAATATAACATATTTACCTAATCAAAATCTTGTGATGCAAACATTTTCTTTAATATATACCCTCATACGTATCAAAGGAAGGCACACAACGTGGTGCTAGTCTCATTTCCAGCGAACCTTTAGAAATTAAAAACTGAAGATAGTGGTTTTCGTTTTAAACACAATGCTCTACAAAAATCTATTTCAGAAAGGTCAGGTACAGTTCTTTGAAAAAAACGAGTGGTTTTTGCATTGTGCTTGTAATTTGTAATTTTTGCTTGAAATGTTCGGAGTTTATAAAAGAAATTGTCAAAACTGAACTCTCTGAATTTTTTAAAATGACAAATTTATAAATAAATCGAGAAACTATGTGCTGTTGTAGCCCCACTAGTTTCTTCATCTCATATCTTCAGTGAGCAGACATTCTGATAACAAGCACATGGAATTGTATGTTATAAAATATAATGATATTTTATTAGAAATAATGTATTAATACTTATCTACAAGAAATGTGTTGAATCACTGCGAAACGCAGAAGAACAGCTGTCGCAAACTTCTTATCCTCAATAATTTTGCTTTTCGTGACAAGAAAATTTTGCATGAGAGAACTTCCTAACCATTTCCTGTGTATCACTGTTAACAATCATAAAACTTAGCTTGCTGTTGTAAAGTGCTGCTTAGGCAGCAATTTGAAAAATTGGAAGGGGTGTCGTTTTACCCCAGAATGTCATTTAATGCCACGTTCTCCTAGAGCAATTTGTATTTTTATTTAGGTGACTAATGACTACATCTATTGCTGTCTCTCAAATACTGAAAGCACTTACTTAAAACACCGAGGAAACGTAACACAAACAATACAAAAGATTTTACGACAGTTCATTATTCTTTTACTAGCAATCAATGGCTCAAAATGACAATTCAAAACCAATTAATATATTGCAATTTTTTACTTATTTTTTTGTTTTATTTACTGTACAATGTATCAATGGCAAGATGCTAGAGATCTACAGTATATTTGGACCATTATATTTGCATTTTTGACAGGGCACGCTCATTTGATTTCCGAAGTGCTGGCGTGATTGTAACATTTTTTTACAGTCCAGTTGTGAAGGATCGTAGCCCAAGAAACAATGAAATACTCAAAATCGTATATCTTCACAAATGATGACAAAGCGATGATTAACAAATACAGATCACTTGATCAATACAAATTAAGATCATTTGTCATGCACAAATGATCTTAAACGTCTTCAGGCGATTTTTATATGCTGAAAAATTTGTTTTTCCTAATCAGTAGGAAAGGAAGCACGCTCCACTGCCTTGGAAAGAAAGTTATACAACGTGTCACTCTGTTTCAGAAAAGAAAAGTACAATTGTAGGTATCTCCGGAATAAATTCTTTGAATCTTGAACGTTTACATTCCTACTTGGTGGTTTACGGCTTGCCAATAAGGACCCACCTAGACATACAACATCATCAATAACGCACAATTGATAGATGTTTCTAAACAAAAATTATTTTTTGCGTAAATACAGTCATTCCACTCCATCACGCACAATTACGCAAGAGTAAAATGAAAGCACATTATTGGAGCACACACTTGTCCGAGTCATTTTTCTTTTCTTGAAACACTGGTCTTTACTTCATGATTCTTTGTTTTAAATCTCATTCCAAACAGGAATTTTTGTAATTTCGTAGAATGTAACTATCTCATTTCTGCTTTCTATAGAGGTAATTTCTAAAGAAAGATAAATCCTGCAATCAATACCAAATTGTGATGGAAATAAACTTTTAGATCGCGACTCCTCGCCCACCTCCAAAGCCGTCGCCGCACCGACTCCGCCCCGATGCCGCCCCCACACCGCCCCCACGCCGCCCCCACGCCGCCCCCACGCCGCCCCCCACGCCGCCCCCACGCCACCCCGTCGCCGCCCCGTCACCGCCCCGTCACCGCCCCGTCACCGCCCCGTCACCGCCCCGTCACCGCCCCGTCACCGCCCCGTCACCGCCCCGTCAACGCCCCGTCACCGCTCTGTCACCGCCCCCGCATCGCCACCATCATCGCCCCAACCGCCGTCACAGCCGCCGCCGCCGCCGCCGCCGCGCCTCTTCTTGGCTCCGCAATGGATGTCCCCGGCGCGACCTCTCGCCCCGCGTGCCAAGGCAGCTAGGCGCGGCCCCGCGCGACAGGGGCTTCCAACATTGTTGCATGGAATTCGGTCCCACGTCTCCACGACGAGCCGGCGCCATTCCTTTATATCGCAAACATGGGAGGGCAGCGGAACGCCCCTTCCATCATTGCGCGCCCGTAAATTTTTACCACTCGATTGTCCTTGGGACGCTGAGTAACACAATAGCCACGTTAAGGGCAAACGATTTTAAATTTTACAAGATGGACTAGATCTCTTCCTCAGTTGCCTGTATTTTCTGAACCAGAAATGACATGGTATCGTATCATGAAATCACAATCTTAAAATAATTCCCCAGTGAAAATAGTTGAAACACACATGTTGAAACATACATACACTTTATGACATCCAGGTGCCCAAAGCCAAACCTCTATTACGAGTCTTTTCTTTCATAGATAGTTAAATAGGTGATTGCTGATGATGTTGATAATCTGAGTGAAATGGGAGTAATGGTGGAACGAGAGACAAGTTGTAAAGGGAATCCAGATAAAACATCCAGCAAAACTAATTTGTCAACTATCTCAAGGCTCGACAGGATGGAATGCAGCGTGCAAGAAATAAGAAAAGATAAAAGGTGCACAAAGAAAAAAGAGCGAAAGAGTCCGACTACATCGTAAAGATGGGTTGTGGGAAGTAGCTGATATCAGAGGAAACCTCTGCTCTCTTAGTAACAGTAACCTACATTGAAGAAGACGAAGATGTGTTGGATAAAGAACTTTGCTTGATCTGCAATGATTACGGTGAAAGGGAAAGATGGTATGTTTGTCCATTGTGCTAGAAGTAGATCATAGCCGTTTGTTGTGAACTCACTTCAGCAGAAGCAAAACTTTAACCATATGCTTGTGACTTCTGAACTCAAAGTAAGATTCTGTTTATTATGAATACAGGAAAAAACAGTTACATGAAAAAAAATACATGAAACATTTATTATGTTTACATGAAAAATGTGTTATTCACATAAAAGGCGACAAAAATACGAAATAACTTGTAAATTCATGACTTATTATTTAAATGTATTTAAAAAGGAAGAGGCGAGCCGATTTTCGCCTCGTGTTGAAATCCCCAAATTATCACAGTTCTTCTGTGCCCAGAAGGGAAATACTTAAGCCGCATGACAGGGGAACTGCGGAGGGGACACATTAAAAAATGAAGAGAAATATGTTTTTAATGGTAGCATTCGACTTGGCAGGACGAGATCCTCCCTTGATCTGCCTTCGCTTTCAATTGGATCTACGTATCGCTGGGCGTCAATCATCCCTCACACGTCACACTCAGGATAGGGATAGGACCTGGGCAGAGGTAGGCGCTTAGTGTATCTTACGCTGTGGTCTAACAGAAGCCCGGAGGAATAGATAAACCAACCGATAAGCATTTTTTCTATCTCTTTATCCCACCCCAAGTCAATGCATGCAGTCTAATTTTTGTTTGCTTCATTTAAAGTAGTTCGAGCAATTGCCGTCTTTCCTCCTGAAAATCAACAAGCACGGACTGCCTTTGGTTTGGTTTGGTTTGGTTTGGTTTGAAAATAGCATGAAGTCCTCTAGAAAGTCCCCGCCGAGGGCAATGCCTCCATGACCTTCTGTGACTGAAGGTTCGCCTCCCCCCCTCCCCGTGCCAGCATTTCTGCAGGAGGGCGTTAAAAGTCCGGGTGGTCAAGAGAGGCCCCGGTGCCCGAGTGGCCTGCTTTGCTGCCTTCAAGGATGCGCCTGCGGGCGGTCGAGCGGGGCGGCAGGTAATCGCCCGAGCTCACGTCGCCCCCAGGGGGCCCGGCACGCCCCCGCTCACCGCCCTGGGCGACCGCCCCCCAGGAGGCCCAAGGGCCGAGCTCACTCCATCACCATGCGCTCCCATCGTTCTCTTTGAACCTTAGAAGTACGAAAGAGGGGGGGGTGGCTCGAGGAGGTCTACAGCAAACTCGTCAACTTGCGAGATAGCTCGGACCGACACCTCGATTTCGAAAAATTCTCGAATAATTCAGGTTGCCTTTGGGAATCCTTCAAACGCAAAGTTTCAAATCACAGAACGCAATGTAAATGAATGCACTTTACCACGACAACTTAACTAACATTGGTAATAACAAATGACAAACTACGTGTGGTCATAAAATACGATGATAATCTTATCGTAATTTAGGGTATTGAACTTCGAATATTACAATAATGTTTTGGCAAGATGACGGCAGGCGAAGCAAAAACTATAACAAGGAATAATTTGTTGTTTAAACATTAGTACTAGGTATAGTTACTTCTTTTGAGTAGTAGTTCTATAACTTTCCACAATGTCTAACTATTGTTATTACGTAAGTGATGTAATAGCTAATCGTTTCAATTGAAGCTGTTAATAAATTTTTCATATTGGCCACTTTTTACCTTACCACCAAGAACAAAAACCAACACTGCAATGTCTTAATGTTCTAGATAAACTCATAGGAGAGTTCAGTCAAGCATAAATTCTGCAGCAAGCATTTTGGTGTCGAAAATACCCGTGACAAGGAAGGAGCATTCAAAGTAAACATTTCTAACCTGGCATTCGTGAAATATCTAACTTTCCCGCCCATTCATTATGATGTGGAACCAGTCGGTTCTTCCATTTGTTCGGTAACGATGTTTGCACCACCCCCCGATGGATGTTCTAAGCGCGAGCCACCGCCTGAAAGGGCGGTCTTCGCAAGCCATTGTGGTGACCTGCCAAGGCGTTCATGCCACATTTCCACCAGAGAACACTAGGAAGTTAAATTTACGAGCGCGCCCTCTTCGCGCTTTCGCCGACAAAACACGGCGGCAGCGCGCCTGCGCGGCGGGCTCTACCCCCTCCCCCAGCGCACTGCGCCCAAATGGCAAAAACACGGCCAAAAACTCAAAGAAACGTCGAATCCAATGCAAACGCCACACTTGATTGCCAAGCACAGACAGCTTACTGTCCTTCCCGTGCCTGGCCAGGTGGTGACAGGAGTCATTGGCCTTCATCCTCCACTACATGACGGATAATGATTGTGATGGATTAAATATGGCTAATTTTATGATTAAGAGTGGGAGGTGTACACTTGAGGTACTTGATGATATGCGAAAACCACGTACACGACAATTCCACGACATTGCGGAAAACATCCATGCCTTAGGCAGGACTCGGACTCACAGGTATCTCTTCGTCCGCCTTTTGAAGAAATCGAAACAAATACATCTAATATCTCTCTAAGTCAGTGCTATTTTCAGGCTGGTCTCACAAACTTATTGATCTAATAAATAGATAAGTAAATTTATGGTACCTTCGCAGGCTCGAAACCCCCAGTCTCCCACACTCTGGCACACTCGAGCAGTTAAGTGAAGCAAAACATATTTTTTCTACAACAATATAATTAAAATTTATGCATGTGTGAAATTATTTATTTCATAGGACATGTGACAAACGTGTCGTAAAAATTAACTTTCGCACACTACATGGTGCTTTATTTCTATAAGAGTGGAAATGAAACAAATTGCAAATCTTAATAGAAGCATTTTTAGTCGGTCTTTAAATTCTTTAAATTTCTTGAGCCAAATGTTTGTTTCTTACACATTCTCGCTTGCTATGTTGCCTCAACCTATCGATCTTGGCTAAAAAAAACAACACGATTTTTCAAAAAAACAAAATCTGATTCAAAAAAAAAAAAATTTGATGGATGAAACCGCTAATTTCACTCTCTTAATACTAAACCATCTGGGGAGGTTTTGCCCTGGGTTTGGCGGACTGGCCCATTGTGCGGCGGCCACCCGCGTCGGGGTGTGCGCACCGTGGGGGGGGGGAGGTGCGCATCGCGGTAGGTCGGAGCGCGTTGCCTGTCTGCCCGTCACAATTGGGTCACTCGGCGCCGGGTCTTCCTGGGCCGCGCACAAAACACCCGCGCGTCCTCTCCAGTCATTCGGGCAGCAAGGCGAGACGAATGGGTCACCGGGCGGCGGACGGTCAGCGCCCAAGGACGCTGGCGACCAAGGGCGAAGGGGGGGGGCGCGAGACCCGGCTCTGGACGTGGTTTCTGGCATCAGTGCCATTGAATCTCGGAGCAGTGTCATATTCGCCGATTAAAACAGGAAGGCCTTTCAAGGTCACCAGCAGGCAGGAGAGGGAGGACACTATCCAATTGTGAGCTTCATTACGATTTAAATGTTTAGTATTGAAGATCCCGTTTGGATGACAATGTCCCTCTCTTTTCAGGTCGTGACCTTCTAAGAACTTCGCGTTTTAATGGAATTATAAAAACGGGCCACACACGGCGCGATGTTTTCTTCCTCAACTTTCTCCCTCCTGTCCTCTTACATATACGTTTACTTTTGCCACGCACCACACTACTGCACTTTTTGGAACTCCAATGGGAATCATGTCCCGGCTGGGGGATTGCCTCACTAGAGAAGATACCTGAAGGGGAAAGCCCCGCAAGTCAACTTGTAGGACGGGGCCCGATATCACATTCCAGCAGCGGAAGAATAACGCCACCTCCCGTGATACAAACATGCACTACACTTATGGGACCAGTGGACAACTTACATGACGCGCACAGCAATACATTAACTTACCAGGTCTGGAGAGGCGCGGATTCTGACCGTACTTGAATCGGATATTTGGAAAACGCCACATCTCCATCAGTGTTTCGGCGCACGCGGTGCTGTAAGCGCCTATTGCTCCTTGTTTGGGCCTTGTGGACGCTTGCGATGTATTCGCGGTCACTTCACCCGATTTTGGTGGCTGAGAACTGCGCGGAGCGATTCTGCTATCCGACCCAACTTCAGACCGTTGCTCTCCGAACAGCGAAGCCTATGGCGTTCCAGGCAGGGAATGCTAGTTTCCTGAAGATGACGCCAGGGCGCCAACAGTTCGCTAAAGATAGAGTCCCTAGATCTGGAGAGTGCCGCAACCTGAACAGCCACCATTATTTAATTTTCTTTCACCCCATTTCCTCCTTCCAACAACATTCAGGAGTGAGAATAAATGACCACAATTGGAGGTATTATAGAGAATTTCGAGTAATGTACCATTGGCTTTTCATAGATTGGAGGTTCCCATCTCACGCATAGTACCGCCCAGTTCAACTGGACATAAAATGGCGGAATCGGCGGCCCAAAGAAATACCTATATATTTAGTGACAAGTTCTCAATGTCACGTGCATCGGGGCTGCAGGCGCTTCGCCTTGGCGTTCCGCGCTCGACGGCGCAGGGAGTTTGCAAAACTCTTCGGCGCATGGGACGGCCACCGGACTTCATTTATTGCCTGATGTTCTCTGATAAGGAGCGCGGAACATAAACAAACTGAGATATATATCTTACCTGCCACTCAGCGAAAATATTTAAAAAAGGCAAGAACAGCATATTAATTATTTTTTTCAAATACACATCGATATAGAGATACAGCATAAAAGTGAAAAAAAAAATCTAATAGCTATATGAAAGACGTTGCATTTGCATACTCGTTTTATTAATTCATTCCTTTTCGCATTTGAACTTACATGCATTTTATTTCAATATTTGCCATGTGCTATAAAAGAGTGTTGGCCTTTTCAGTCCTTCTCTACCCACGTATGTGGATATAATTAAAATCCCAATCTCTACAACTATGCAGCTTTACATGTCTAGTTTTTGTTTGTATGTAAACGCATTTCTATTCCACTTTCAACCCTGTGCGCATAAATTGTGTAACTCGTTCAGTATTCCCAGTACGTTTTTTTCTTGTATGAAATTACATTTCGTGCCAATACTTCGTGTTAACTTTCATGGTTTAAATGTTAACATGACTTGACATAACATGGTGGTTAATAAAACTACGTTTAAATGCACAATTAAAATTTTAATAACTAGTAACATACATATATCGACACATTGATCTTAGGTTCGAAAATAATGAAAAATTATTTAACAAGATACCAATTAACTAATTTTTTTCTACGGCTTTTTTCCTGCCTTTCCTTACCCTTACTTCCCGTTGGGACGCATATTCGACCACACGCTAGACATTAACACACTTTGCAGACTCCTCTGTTCTGCGGTCAGTAGAACGCGAAGCCCTCGACGACAAAACACACATGGGAGACAAGGGACAATCCAACATACTCAAAGCGGGACTCGAACCCGAGACACTTCGGACCGAGGCACAGCGTTGGAATACGCTCTTAGCCACCTCGGCCATTCAGGCCGGTACTATTAATTATATAACTAGTCTAAATACTTTGTTTCTAGGATTGGATTTCGTATAAGTAAGCTCAGATATTCACACATTTTTTGTTAATGGCTATATATGACGCAAACTTAAAATCTCTGTGTTTCACGCCGAAGTACTGAATCTGAATTGAAAAATGTTTCCATACAGTGCCAATTTTGCATTCTTTCGAGCTTTTGGACATACATGGTATGTCTTTAACGGCATATTTTTATTGTTGTATCTAAAACAAAACAAGGAAAATGTTTCTTCATTCTAGCAGGCGATGACAAGCAACCAGGATCGTCTAAGTAAAATTTGTTGAGATATCGAGTGAATGCAGAATTAATAAATGACAAAATTGCAACACGATTCTCAAATGAAAATATGTGTTTCCTATGTAGGTTTAAGTATTTTTCAAAGAAAGTATTGTGTTAAAATACCAGCACGCGCCCAACCCATCATCTGTTGTGGAAATATTTTCTCGAAATAGAAAACAATAATATCTTTAGAAAGCCCTGGAGATATTGGTGAAAAGAGACAAAATGCGGACTAGATTAATATATCTACTAGTATATAGATGCAAGGTAGATAGAAGGGTCGAGTTCAACAGCTGTATGGAGAAGAATTCTAGCTGCCGGCTGCTCTGATCGGTAGTTTTTCGTGGTTTCTCCGCCCAATATCAGATGAATGCGGAGCAGTACCCGATCAAATGGGCCATGCGCGATCTTTCCTTCCTCCTCCCTGACCTCTCCTCCCTTACACACATACACTACATTACCACACTTGTCGGAAAATCAGTCGGGAGATTAAAGCTCAGGCGGGCTTGATCGGTGCCACGCTGGTGGGAGACACCTGGTAAGGGAAACCCCCGCAAGCCGACGGTTATTCAGTACCGAATATCGCCATCCAGGTTAATCACCGCCATCTCACGCGGTAAAACGTGCACATTGCTTACGGAACTAATGAAATTATTGGTTTGCGCGCCTTGAATCACTAATTAAATCCATCAATTGGCAAGCACGCTGAAGTGCGGGTGCTTAGGTGCGAAATGGCGAGAGAGGGAATGAGAGTGAGTGGTCAACGGGAGGAAAAGGCAGACAAGCAATATGTTCCTAGAGAAGACAACTGAGTGGGCAGAGCACGTCAACGCGTGTGCAGGGCGGCGCCCCGGGCGAGGGGTTCGTTCCGCCGCCGGCCGCCAGGGCGCGTGCGTGCGCTCGACCCCGCCGCGGCGCCGCCCCCCCTCCCCCTGCTGTCGCCGCCGCCGCCGCTGTCCGGCGCTGTAACGTTATGTGACAACTTGCTTAATATATTCATACAAATATAGTTAGCGCGCCCGCGTCCACGCGCCCTGACAGCAATGACAGCCGTAAATTTCCATCAAGTCACAGTTTGTTAGGCCTTCAGCGGCTTCGACAGGCGAGCGAGCAGACGGCGACAGTAGCAGTGACGGTGGGGGAGGCGGCGGCGGTGGCGGTGACGATGGTGACGGCTGGCCACGGGGTTGGGGTGGGGGTGGTGATTTCGGCTGCCTCAAGCTCGTAAGGACATTAGTCCCGTAGTTGTAGTGCTTGTTTGTTTCGTCTGGAGGTGGCGGAGATCTACCATCGCTTGGTGGCGAGATCGGGCGCCGACGTACCGTCAACCAGCGGGGTTTTCCCCACCCAGGTATCTCCCACCAGCAGAGCACTGCCAAAGCCGGAAGTAGCTCTAAGCTCCCGACCGGTCTCCCGGCATGTGTGGTAGTGTGGTGCATGTAAGTGTATGTGTGTGTGTGAGGGGTAGGATAGGACAAGGAAAAGGAAGGAAAGATCACGCGCGGTCCGGTTGTTAAGGTAAAGCTCCACCATTCGCCTGCTATTCGCCTGGTATCGCAGAAACCACGGAACCCACCGATCAGAGCAGCCGGCCGCCAGAATTCTCCTCTAGCCCGCGGCTGAATTCATCTAGATGGCAAGCTATCGTAGTAAATCCTGTCACCTTAGGAAGGGGAACACTAGCACCTCCCGGTCAGAAGCATTGCAGTTACATCAGTTGATGCCTTGAGCCGCCTCTCCCGGTGCGGTTGCGGAGACGGCGGTGGCGGTGGCGGTGACGGTAGAGATGGGTGTAGTGCATGTGGTGATGGCGGTGACAGCGGCAGGGGTGGTGCTAAAGTGTGTGAAGGTGATGGCAGCGTGTGTTGCGCCGAGCGCGCGAAGTGGAAATGGACGGGAGAGAGAGTGACGGACAACTAAAACGGCTACAGTGAAGGTGATAAATGGGATTCGATAACAGTGGTAGTGCTGGAAGGAGTGACCGTGTCAATGAAAGCTCGAGTTTGAGATTGTGTTTGTGACTTTGAGTTTCACGGTTTTGAGTTTGTGATATTTGAATCAGTTGCGTTGAAGAGTGAAAGACGGCAAGCCTTGGGGTGGCCGCAATACTGGTAATTACTGTAACAATTGTGGAGTGATCAAATGCGCAGTGGGCGCTGACGACGATTGTGGTGAAAATATAACTTGGGGTGATTAATGCGGTGCAGAGGACGGATACATGGGTGGTGCTAAGCGGTGGCGGTACATCCTCGTGCACGTACTAGTGAGAAATTTATTAAATGCTAGCAAATAACGAGACTTTGATAAAAATACATTGTTGTTGTTGTTGTTGTTGTTTTTTGAATGTTCCTGATACCGCCAAAGTGTATTTTTTCTGCCAGTCTGTCTGTATGTGTGTCTATCAACAACTGTAGATCCCAAACATTGGATTTTCACTAAAATGAATGTTACCAGATCGATCTGGCCGATCGTCATATCCCCTCGAATTTTAATCTGATGTTTTAATATTTTTAGGGGGAAATGAAGCCCTAAGGTCATTTTCGAAATTTCACCAAAATTGTTGCAATTTTGTACTTTTTGGTCTACCTATGTTCATACCGAGCAATACCCGTAATATAGAGAAAATTGAAAGACTCATTTAGAACAAGGGGCTATCCCACATTGATCTAGTACTGATGATAGATAATGAGTTTTTTTTTAGATCATTCATAATATAAATCACAGTACACTAGCTTATAAGCACAGTACACTCGCTTATATGTTCATACTGAATTTAAATGACATATTACACTAAAAGAATAATATGTTAAGTTTTATTTTAATGAATAATTAATAAATAATTTACATATTATATTTCCCTCCCTGTCAGAGGTGAACCGGATGTTTTTCATACATTGCAAAATATCGAAATGAATATTCGGTAT
Organism: Gryllus longicercus; assembly: GCA_038098605.1. Taxonomy (NCBI): domain Eukaryota; kingdom Metazoa; phylum Arthropoda; class Insecta; order Orthoptera; family Gryllidae; genus Gryllus; species Gryllus longicercus. The sequence continues at coordinate 779,861 of JAZDUA010000619.1, read as the reverse complement.
CAATATGCCAACGGATTAAAAGAAGAAAACGCCGATATTTCAGTACAGTGATCTTTGTAATCCGCAGTGGGAAAGGCCTTTGTCGCACGGGAGAGGAGCAGCGTCCAAAAGTGCGGAGCCGAGGATAGAGTTGGAGGTTCGCGCTGCGCACTGCGTACATTTTCACCATGTAGTACCCATCGCACTTTCATTCCATCCATAATCTCATGGGCAGACTCCCAAAGGCAGATTGCGATCGGTATTATGTGGAGACGTCAGCCTCGTTGTACGCCTCAAAACGCCTCAACAAAACGCCTCAAAACGGAATATGGCACTCAACATAAAAATGAGAAACCGGTTAATTTTCTCGATATATTATCGACACATATATCCGTACAAATATACCGGTATTGAAAAATATCGCTTTCTATTTATCGGTACCAATATACCGGTATTGAAAAATATCGCTTTCTATTTATCGGTACCAATATACTGATATATTGGAAGGTAGCTACTGACGGATACATTGTTTAAATCCCTAAAACGGAGAGGAGGGGGGGGGACATGGACACAGACGAGTTGATGTCGCCATGGCGCCTTCATTTTTTTACATGTGTAGTACCCTCCCATCCGTCGCGGCGCCCCGGGCGTTTATTTGCTCTTCTGTTTATTAGTTTTTAGGAGTCTGAGCTAACATGTGAAAATCGTCTACCGCAAACTATTACGTCATACCGCGACTTACAGCGTCCTGGGTGGGTTTGTGAATTAACTCAGTTTTATGCTGTTTCTTCGAATAATATTTAGATCGTATTTATTTGTATGAAAAAATATTTTGTGTATTTTTACAAAATATTTGGATGACTTTATATACACATTTCTCACTAGTAATAAGAGATATTTCTACCAAAAGCAAATAAATTCAGATATTCAGAAACTGAAATTATGACGATCTGTCTCGTTAAAAACAGACCTGGATCGAAAACGCAAACACAAATAAGATATTTCCTCCTAAATATGATTCGCGCGCAATATGTATTATATTTCACAATGAACTCTCACATTGTTTTTAGTTAAGTCGACTTTACGCAATAATTTAATCCTACAGGTTATAAAAGCGGTTAATGACGTCATCAACCCCCTGCCTGGCTAATTCGTTTCGTTCAAATGTTTCTGCCCGTCCCAAGAAATGATTAATTTATACTGTGGCAAAAATATAATTCCAAAATATTTTGCAGATGGGTTAAAAATATACGGGAGCACATTATTTGCAATCACTGAGAGGAAAGGCGTGTTACACGACAATTTATCTGAAGAATGTTTCAGGAAAAACGAAACTGAAGTTAAATTGGAAACTGAAAATTCCAAATAAAATTGTCTAACGATGATATATTCATTATAGGCTTATATTCAAATTATTAATTCTCCTAATACCTAGGGAATGTGTGTTTTTGAAGTACCCAGTGGAAACTATATGCGTTTAATTCATAGTTAGGAATGCGAACATAATTTTAGAAGGAAGTGGATTGTAACTATTATTTTTCAATGTCCCGACCAGCCTTCTTAAACTATGCGACACCGTATTAACTGAAGTCTGGACGACCACCCAGGAGTCTTGGATGTCAATAGGTGCCCGTGCATCACAGAAAGGACACCTTCTGAAGAAGGAGAAGAGCGTTTCTGGTTAACCGTCTCACCAGATTTATTCTCAATATGTACGCAAATCCTCAGATGTTAACATGCCTGGTGCGTGTTGCCACACACCTTCTGCTATATTAGGTGATTTTGAAGTCTTGAATAAAAGGAGAAAATTTCCCTCAGTTCGTCAGTTTCTAAGTTTTTTCTTTACGTCACATTTGAGGTTTCTTATTTATTTTTCTAAACGTCCGTTCATGGACTTTCCGATCAGAGTCGTTTTTCAAGGTAATTTCTCCCATTCGCGGCAAGAAAGAAAGAAAGAAAGAAAGAAAGAAAGAAAGAAAGAAAGAAAGAAAGAAAGAAAGAAAGAAAGAAAGAAAGAAAGAAAGAAAGAAAGAAAGAAAGAAAGAAAGAAAGAAAGAAAGAAAGAAAGAAAGAAAGAAAGAAAGAAAGAAAGAAAGAAAGAAAGAAAGAAAGAAAGAAAGAAAGAAAGAAAGAAAGAAAGAAAGAAAGAAAGAAAGAAAGAAAGAAAGAAAGAAAGAAAGAAAGAAAGAAAGAAAGAAAGAAAGAAAGAAAGAAAGAAAGAAAGAAAGAAAGAAAGAAAGAAAGAAAGAAAGAAAGAAAGAAAGAAAGAAAGAAAGAAAGAAAGAAAGAAAGAAAGAAAGAAAGAAAGAAGGTTGTAACAAAAGAAAACGTAAATAGTGTTCTCATCACAATTATAGTAGATGTCGCAAGTGTTGTTCCCTCATCTATTTCCCAGGGATCTTGTTGCTATCCACATCAATGCTTTTTTTAATAGGAGATCATGACTCGGCCCAGTGCGGACTTTTCTGGCGCAGTGTATGTTCCTGGCTATTTCTGTTCAGATTTGGATCAGAATTTCACGTTGTCCCTGCAGAGAAAGGTGGCGAACGCAAAAATATCACCAGATCGAAGTGTGGACTTTGTTCAGACTGCATAGTGTTATGCAACACCCAGACAAGGATTCTAATCATAGTTATTAGAATATTTGTTTTATCATTATCGCGAAATGGCAAAATGCTGCCAAATAAAAACCACCATTAAAATAAATGTATGAACGTAAATGGGTTATTTAGGATATTACTAGAAAAATTAAATAATGGTAATAATGGGGTTGGAGCTTAACGGGTAAGCAAAAATTCAATGAATATTGATTATAAATGTATCGTATGTTGCATCTGAAATGATAACGTGCGGTACTGAAGATACCGATGGCAATGTAATCGAACAATATCACGCTACCATAATTCCGATATGGTGGCTGGGGTATTATGTTTCACTTAAGGTTGGGTAAATTTCCAAGCGTGATTTCCACTATGTGTTGATAAAACTACCCAATACACACCTTTGTTCTGAAAATGAATATTTCTTTTAATCGCATAACAGAAATTCATTTTGGGGTGATATTAACAAAAGACGGTATTTACGACGAGAACACTTTATTCCATGCCTTAAATTATAAAATAAATTACCAATTATAAAATGAAAGGGAGGGAGGTAAAGGTTTAAAAGTATAAAAATGTCCAGGCAAAAAGTATAAATAGAGAAATAATCACTTACTACATGAGAACAACCAGAATATTTTTAAAAGGACAGGGAGAGCACAACATGCCAGTTTAGTATCTTCTATTCATAACTCGATGTAGATAAACTGCTGTTAATATAAGGCTAGGTGTAGCTACAGAGGTATAATGAAACAAGTCTAAGTAACAGGCTATCCGGGAGACGCCGCGTCGTTGGCTGGGGTGCCGATGTTTCGCCTGACATGTCGCAGGCTTCCTCAGGGCAGTGACGCTTCCTCACTGCTCCTCACTGAGCCTCCTTCTCCTGCGACATTTCGTCTCCAGATGGCCGGGAACCGTATGGAAGGTGCGGCGCGTCGGGGCGTGCATGGGTGGCCCGGGAGGACTTCGCTCATTAGCCGCGCGGACACGCCGCTCCCACCCCCGCGGGCGCAGCGCACCTCGCGGCGCCGGGGGCGGCGGAGGCGGCAGGGGCGGGAGCGCGGGGGCGGTAAATCTCCGGCGCGCGCGCCACCGCCGCCGCCGCCGCCTCCTCCGCCTCCGCCGCCGGGGTGCTGGCAGACTTAGTGCCGCCACTAGATCACGGCCTTTGTGGCGCGTCGGAGGCCGGCCGGCGCCGCTTTTTTCTCTTTATAAGCACTCGTTCTCCCGCTCCATTAAGTTTAAAGGCCGTGCGTCAAAGCCCGAGGGCCGTCTGGGAAAAGCGCTCATGAAAAGCTCGCGAGCGAGCGAGCGCGCGCACAAAGCCTGGGCGGCGGCGGCGGCGGCGGCCGCGAGCGCACAACCGCACCGCACCGCCCCTCCCTCCCCGCCCTCCTCGCACCCCGCCCCGCGCTGCAGCGCCCGGCTATTTGTGCCCGCGTGAAGGGAAAATATATGGCCCGCTGCTTACCTAATCGTATTTCCCTCTCCCCCACAGCGGCAAAGAATTTGCGCGCAGCGTGTGCCAAGATGGATGGGGGTCTTTACATGCTCCGAAGAGTGCGGCGGGGCGGCTCGGGCCGGTGCGACGCGGGGTGCTGGACCCCCCTCCTCCTCCTGCCCCCCTTCCGCCGCCTGTTTTGTGTCTCCGGTGGCGGAATCCGCCGGCCCCGCCCCCGCGTCCGACGCCCGTGACAGTCGCAAATTGCCCCCCGCGCGAATCCGTGGCTGCGGCTACCGCGCGCACTAATCGCCCGGGGGGGGGGGGGGGCAGCCCACTCCCGGCCGCCTCTTATCACGCGGAGCTCGGTGGGTGGCTTTCCGCAAGACTCCCACCCCCGCCTGCGCTCAACGCGCTCTTGAGCGCACCGGCAGAGGTGGCTCAGGGCGTCAACTGACGACACTGCTGGGCCTCTGACCGGGAGGTCCTGGGATTCTAGCCCTGACAGAGGTACGGTTTTGGTCATTAGCTTGTCAGCTAGGACAACTTCAGCCTTCGTCTGGGGGAGAATTCTAGCAGCCGGCGACAAGGATCAATAGTTAACTGTCGTTTCTCCGGTCAATACCACGCGAATGCCGAAGAAGTACCCTAACAAACAGACTACGGATTGCACAATCTTTCCTCTTCCTTGTTCTTTCTTCGCCCCTTACTTGCACACATACTTGCATGCATTATTTTCCAACACATATCGGGAGACCAGACGGGAGCTTAGAGCTTGTCCCGCCTAGGATGGTGCGACGCAGGTGGGAGATACCTGGTTGGGGAAATCCCCGCAAGCTGACGGATAGGTCGGCGCCGGATCTCGCCGTCCAGCGAGGAGAGATCACCGCTACCTCAAGCAATAAAACATGTACTACACTTACGGGAATTATGACTTTAGCCGTTTATGCACCCGATATCAGTTCTCAAACAATCAAACGATCTTCACTGGCCCTTGTACGTCACAGCTTCTTAGAGGATTTCGAAACAAGGAGCACGGGCTTACTGATTTCACAATAATTCTTGTGTACTAGGGACACTTTTAAGAGTGTTCACAAATTTATTAATTTGAAGTTTTTTAATTAGTTTAGAATGATTCGAAAAAATAATCAGTTCCAACACGGCAGGCTGACGCGGTGGACAGCTTGCCCCAAACGGTGGAGTAGAAGGGCTCTTTTTTACCAATTCTTCGCTATGATTTCATCTGACCCTATTTACCATTTTTAAACACATGTTATTATTATTATTATTATTATTATTATTAGTTTTAGTATTATTATTATTATTACTAATGTTATTATGTTCTCTAAAGAAGCCGGTAAATATGGCCAGTTTCTTATTTGCGCTTGAAAAATGTCATGATGAACATTACAAAATATAAGTCCGTTGCTATGATCCTAATAAAGAAAATGAAGATAATTCATAACAACTAATTTATTCTTATTTATCGCTGAGACGCAAATTAATATTTTTTTAATCCGTGAGTTTAGTTGTTTGGAGCTGTTGAAATAATAGTTTCGAAGTATAGAAAGGGGAAGCCTATACTAAAGAATAAATATTAGCAGAAAAGTAACATGCTGAGTGAGAGGTTATCTCAAAAGCAAGTACAAACCATTCCAAAAGAATTGTACAGGTCACAATTAAAGAAATGTACAGCAATCCAAAGAAATAGGATCCTTACTCACCACAAAGTTGAGAATTACAGCGCGATATTTGTGTCATTAAAAACTCTTTTGTAAAATCTAAAATGGCTTTCTTATTGCTTCAGTGCCGTCGATTATCTCCTGAAACAATGGACTCCGGATACCCTATTGTCCATTCCTTTCCTATATTTTAAGTTTATTTTTCTTTCGCAATTGCAATCCGTAAGTCTCGCAGTTTTAGAGAGATTACGATTCCACTCGTATCGTCCGAGGAAACGAACTGTATGTTCACTAAGTGACTATAATTTATGAACTACAGTGTCGGTTAATCTCAAATACTTTTTTTCTTCATCCACGTGTCCCGTGGATGAAATACAACATGAAATAAAATTGCTCGTAAATGGAATTGCTAATTTCCGTGCGTACGGGGGTCTCCGTTCCCCTCACAGCCGTCGATGAATGTGTTGCAAGTGGCCTTGTAAGAACTGCAGAGAATATGAGTTCTGCTAGAGGACGAGATTGATGATTTTGCATTCTGCGCAGCCCCAATCTCCGGGGATGGCCGCGATAAATAAAAGAATGCGACGCGTCACCCGCTACACGCGGAAATGGATGGCATTGGCGGCCGCCACCGCCGCCAGCGACACTGCCGCCGCCGCCGCCTTTGAAACCCAGGCGCTTTGTCACCAGCGTGACACGAGGCATCGACAGAATGAATGAGCATGCTCCTTCGACTCGGTGTTGGGTGGTCCCCCTGGTATAAATTTCGGCGGTGGTGAGAAAGAGACGGCTGCGTTGGGCGGGGCCGTGCGGGGAGGGGGCGGGGCTGGGTGGGGCTGAACGGGACCGGGTGGGGCCGGGCGGGGCGGGGGAGAACTGGCCAGCGTGCACAGGTAATGTGGTGACGGCGGGAGGAAGCGTGGGGGCAAGAGCTAGTTGTGGGAGAGTAAAGGCTCCATCAGCTGCACTAGTGTGTCGCGCATACTGGCAACCAGAACGAAGGCATTGACTTACAAATTGACGAAGGGAGTGAGACAAGGACGGAAACCCCGCGGGTAAAGTTTCCATCCGCTCACTATGGATTGAGAAGAACATAACATTTATAATGAACCACAAACCACATTCAAAAACAACGAATGCCCCTTTAATGAACCAAAATGTTGCATTTCACTGCAAGAATTAGAGAAAAACAAGAATTCTCAAAGTTCTAAGCATCCCTCAGACCCCTTCTTGTCAGACCCTAAATATCGTTGGCTGCAGTGGTCGAAAACTATTGTCTGAAGTTACATGGCTTTGGTTTCTTGCAGAACACGTTGAAATGGCTCAGAGCCACAACTGTTTGCAGCGCAAATGCAAAGCATTTGCAATGTCTATGACCGGGAGGTATGAAGGTTCGAGACCCGACGATAGCGGATTTTCAAGATTAGTTGGAAAACAAGATCGAATTCACCTACAGTCTGGAGAATTCTAACTATGGACCAAACTGACCCGAAGTTTTCCAAAGTAAAAAACGGGTGGCTTTTCAGATAGAGAGAAAAATAAAGTAAATGTTTAGGGCTTCAGGTTTCGTGGATAACACAAACAATGTTTAAATTATTGATACTTCACATATTTTATTTTATTTGAAATTGTTATCTCCAAAAAGCCAATTGGATATATTGGTTATTGGATATTTATAAACATTTTTGGTAAGTTGAAAGAGTTGACTTGTGAAGTGTGAAGGTCAATCGCTTGACCAGAGAGCAAAATCATTAACATTCTGTTTGCTTCTGGGGATTCGAACTACCGAGGTAATGTTTAACGATCATTTCCACAGCGATCATAAACATTTGTATTGTGTAAGTGGAGCCGATTTTTTTTAGACACACGGTCCCTTGCACTGCAGGAACTCCACACTTACCTGAACAAAGTGCCGGCGTAATTTTGTAGCTGATAGAGACGATAGCAGTCTAGAATTGTTGGGTCGAGTCCGACCGAAGCCAAGAGTGTTGCGTGATTGAGGTAATAGCAAACAATCACAACATCAATCATTGTCTCGCGTCATCGAATTCTTTGTAACGCAAACCACCACGTGAATAATGAAGTGCCACATACTTTCACGTTATACATATTACCGATACCTAATTTTAAAATTGCCGAAATTCTGATTATCGTCTTACAGAGTCAGAGTTGGAAAAAAAGCTCCAAACAAATCACATACAGAGACATAGTGAAGGCCTAACAGTCAAGTTACGCGGTTTAACAACTGGTATACAAGCGCTGGCTTATAAAAATAATACATGCTAATCTGTTATTTATAAGCCCATATTGCTGCTTGTGTTTCTGGTATCATACTATCTCAAACAACGCAAATGATTAAAAGATATTGACAAAGCGCTGTTAGTGAGATAAACATCATTGCCAGCAGGACTTCTGAACGATCTGTCTTTGGTACAAGCAAGCTTTAATTGAATTATCTTGTACTTTCGGGTCAGTAGCGGCGGTGTTATGAATTGAGTAGATTTATTTGGAAGGTTGGCTGGTCATCTCGCCACAATCTTTAAGTGATAAATGTGACAGGGGCTCGCAGTTGCCCATCTGAACCAATATTCCCGAGAGGCCTTCCCAACCTAAATAAACAGAACCATTTTTCAACAGACTAGGAGTCCTTTGTGTTCAATTTACAAAGGATACGTCTAGTTACCTTGTTCTACAGACTCATTGGAAGTGTTTGAAAGCCTCTGTACCATATGGAAATTATATATGAATTTTTTGCATCTTATGTTAATTGACATTAAAGATTTGAAAGACAAAACAATGATTTATTTGCATTCAACAAAGTCAATTCAATTTCAATAAATATTTTTGCATACAGGTTTTTACTTCATAGTTTTAATTCATTTCTTAAAACTATAAAAAGAATCATTAATGATCTATCGTAAGGTACGAGGTAACTAGCGTACTTTTTTAATGTGGTGTGTCCTTAGTGTTCTCAGAGTTGAGTGCAGATGGGCGGTAAGGCCGGGAGTGGGATTCTTGTCGGCTGGGCCCTCCATTAACAGCCATTAAAGTAACTCTCGTGCATCTTCCGCGGGGCCAATTGCCTGGGCAGCATTTAGCAGCGCCATCGCCCGCGCTAACCTTTGTTCTCGACGCGCTCGCACGCTGTCTCTGCGTTTTTCTGTTCCTTTGGGTCGCGCCGCCCCGCGCCGCTCTGCCTCTCCCCGTGCCGCCTTGTCCCTCCCGTCCCCGCCCCGCTTCTTACACGTCTTACTGTGCCCTGGTCAGCCCTGCTCTGCACCGCCCTGCTACGCATCGCTTCGCGCCACAACTCGCCCCGTACCACTCCGCACTTCTCCCGCTCCTCACCGTCCCGCCTCGCTCCTGCCCTACCCGTCCCGTATTACATCCACCCGCTCTTCTTCACCCCGCCTTCCCCGCCATACCCAGCCCCTCCATAATGGGCGTCGCGTCTCTCCGTACGTCCTCTCCTCCCGACCCACCTCCGTCCCTCCCTGCCTCGTCCCGCTACTCCCCGCCCTTGTCAGGCCCACGCCCCTCCTCGCTCTTGGCCGCCCCGCCCGGCTCGCTTCTCCTAAATTTCCCCTCGCCCTTTCCCAACTACGCTCCGCCCAGCACCTCCTCGCCGCTCTCCCTCCAGCCCCGCCCTTGTCAGGCCCACGCCCCTCCTCGCTCTTGGCCGCCCCGCCCGGCTCGCTTCTCCTAAATTTCCCCTCGCCCTTTCCCAACTACGCTCCGCCCAGCACCTCCTCGCCGCTCTCCCTCCAGCCCCGCCCTGTCCGCTTTGCTTCACACCACGTTGCTCTGCCCACGCTCTTCCCCGCCTCACCCCGACTCGCTCGCCTCCGCTCCGCGCCACAGCCGCCGCCGCCGCCTCCGCCGCCTCCGCCGCCTCCGCCGCCTCCGCCGCCGCCGCCGCCACCGCCGCCGCCGCCGCCGCCGCCGCCGGCGCCGAGAGCCGTCGCGGGGCGTCGCCTGGGCGTCGGGGGTGACACGTCAGCTGCGGCGCTGGCGGCGGCGGCGGCGCGAAGCCTGCAATTTTCGCCCGTTGGGGCGTCTCCGCCGCCACCGCCGGTAATGGCAAAATTAAACAGTTGAGCAGCAGCGGGCGGGCAGGCGGCGGCACTGCGGCGCCAAGGCCGCGCCGCCTCCGCCGCCTCCGCCGCCGCCGCCCATCGCGCTCCGCCGCCCGCCGCCGCCCCTGCCCACCGCCCGCGGGCCGCGCGTCGTTAGAACAACCGATCGCCAAGATTGCGAAAATGATCGGCTGCGGTCCGTTGTGGTAATGGGCGCGTTTAGTGCGGTAACGAGGGGCGCCCTGCCGTGCCTTTGCCAGGCCCTGCCTCGCTCTGCCCGGCCCTGGCGTTGCCCGGCTTTCGCCCGGCGCCCCACCTCGCCCACGCTGTCTGGAACTGATGTTGAAATAATTATCATGTTCATTTGTTATCTACTTCACCTGTCGTTTCGGTGCGTGTGGTCATCATTGTGACATTGTGATTATAGTCACAGTCAGGACGACGGTTTTCCACTTCCACTTTAATCGACTTTGAAGTTTCCCATGCGGAACTAAGTGCGTTTTCTGTCTGCTAATGAAGTTTTTTTCTAGAACATTTATAATGATTCACCATCTTTTATATTTCTACAATAAAACACTAATTAGGTTTTCCCTTGTACACATCTGTAACCTTTGTTATTTGTTGCTGGCTGAATGTGCCGTTGCCGACGCTTCAAACAGATTTTAAAATATTTTCAAGTCTTACAAATGCCTTCTAAATAGAAAGACGTTTTAAAGAGTTAGCTGTTCTTATTCTTTTTCATCTTCGAAAAAAGTACGTAGAATCCACTAAGAATTAAAATTAAATTTTAAAATAATTTAATAATGTGTGAGGCAACTCTTCTTGACGGAAGTTCTTTTGAACTACAGCTACCACTCGTCCCAGATTACGACGTTGCAGAACCTAACTCGAACACAAAAATAATTATTATCAAGACTTTTCGATGTATTATCAGGCGGCTTATTAAAGAAAATGTATACATTTGCAAGTTTCTATTCTACAACATATCATTCTATTCTTATAGATGTATTTTAAAATATAATTTTGCATCGAAATTATCCTTCGAAAGAGGTGCACACCATTAGCATTATCGTATACATACACACAACAAAATTAGCGTATAAAATGATAATTTTCTTACAGAGAGGTAACGCTGACAATGAACCGTAATCTTCCAAGTGAGTTCTACACCGCGTTCTGTAACCTGCGGCCATACAATCGATCGAGCAATTCAGTGGTAGCGACCTGTGTCGTTTCTTCGCCTCAATGACGTCATGTGCGAAAGCACTGCCTTCAAAGAGCGGGTTCGGCCCCGTGTTACGCGCGGCCACCGCTAGATCGCAGCGCTAAATAAATGCAAAAGCTAATTTTAGGAATTTTCTTAGAATCTTCTGGATAAATTATCAAGCAGATCATCAGTTCCCGACCAGGAGACCGTGACGCGTCGAACAATACCTCATTTGTCGTAATTGGGGGACAGGACGAGGTCTAACAGTGGGTGGCGGACGGACGGCCATTCGCAAATTACTCAAATACAACTAAATAAGAAAGTGTTGTACTTTCGTTACTTCTTCTTTACACACTAATTTACTTCACTATATTTGCCAGGCACTTCATTTTGGTGTCACGGTTTTCTTGTGTTATGCTTTGTTCGTATCATGTTACCTTAGGTCTGCAATAAACGAAAAAATTGATTTTCCATTCCAAGAATTAGTAAGAGACTAAAAATGAAATATTCTGTCTTAATTAAACAGCTGTAACGTTTAGTTACTTTATATTTTCGTTCATCGACATTGTATTCCACTATAAAGACATCAGTTCATCACATATTTTCACGTCCAACGGTCCAACATATTGGAATATATAAGAATATCACATTAATTTTCAGTGTCGTTAAAAATTGAATATATGGGATATTCACTGTAAATCCAGGATCACACTTCAACATTATCCGCCGTATTAAGAAGAAAACGAGTTTTCCGGTGGACTTCTCGTATTCTCAAGATCTTTTCTTTCTGTTAAAAACGAAACGAAACATTGATACGATGTATTTCCTAACTCCTGTTTTTTAAAGTTTTCAATGGGTACTACTTACAGTCACTTTTCACTACATATATCTTTGGACTCCGAGATATTCATTATTCAGCATTTCTTTGAGCATTAATAGATTTCTTGAAATATGTCAATATATTTATTCAAAGTAATACATTTCTGGAAACAATTCAAAAACTAACTCGATTGTAGAAAACTTGTCTTATCATCTCTGACCATCAATGAAGTGTCTCTACGTCCTCGTTGTCCACATATGAATTCTTATCTTAATTACTAACCAGTTTTCCCGGGGAGTGGCAATCAAGTTGGCAAAAAAACTAGTTTGTATGGCCTGAAAAGATTTCTGAGCTTGGTCAGCAATTCTTAAGGAAATTCTACTCTTACACTTCTAGTTGATACAGGCTGCATAAAACCGAGATGTTGATGGGATATTTTGGTGTTTAACTGAGGCGTTAAGTGACCAACTTTTCTTTTATGTGTAGAGATGTTACTTTTCATCTGAAACTTATCTGTAAATCAAGGAGTTTTCAAGGAATGTTTCTTGTTTAACGGCTACTTGTCACTTTAGCGTTCTGAATACAAAATGTAGATGGTGTATCATTTGATATGCAGGTTCCAAATTTCTCAGATGTACTATTCCCCTGGACAGGAATCGTCTTGAAAAACACGTGTAAATAGACGAGAAAGAGGACAGGAGACACGGATTTAGGAATGGAAATGTGAAGGACACGACGTGAAACAGGATTAGAAACGCCAAACGGGAGTCTGAATGGGCGAGAGAAGGTCAACAGGAGAGGCAAGGAGAAGCAAAAGTAAAAAGCTCTCACGCCAGCTAACTCATCTGGTTATCATAATGCAAAGGAAACACAGCGAGATCTTTTAAGAAAAAAAACCCTCTACCCTGCTTTTACTACCTCTAAGAGGAATTAGATGACCAACAAAGTAAATACACCATTGGTTCTCGATTCATCCATTTTATGTGATAACGGTTTTTACGTGGGCAATAATCTAGTCTTCTTTGGGTGAAGATGATACGAAATCAAAAGTATGTTAAACGTCTTCCTACATCACTCAGGTATAAACGTAATTGCTACGTTCCTGGAGTTGAGAGTTTGTTATAAAGATAAAGAATATGATTGAATAATAGCTGAAGAATACGACTAATATAGTGTAATCTTAAGTATGTTACTTTCAATACCACGTTTTCTATATTTATGTATTGAGATCATTATATATTTTCTCCCCAGGCTTAACGATTCGTCATTCCTTTACCTCAGGTGTTTTATTAGGCACGTGTCAATTACATGTCATTTCTTCTACATGTCCTTTGTTGAAGAGTGTTGTTGCTGGAGTTTCTTAAATCATTTGTTGATATCAAAATTGAATGCAAACTCCACATGCCATATTATTCCCACTAAAAGAATGTTTGCAAGGAAATATGTTCTGTCAACCCTTGTTTTCAGAAACACCAGATGTTCTTCTTGAACATTACTAATGAACAATGGAAAAAGTTTATTTAAAATGCCCTGTTTTATGACAGTTTATTTTGCACAGTGAAGATATCCAGTTTGAATTACATAAAATAAAGGAAATTTTATGATGTTAAATGAGATGTGAATGTTAATATCATTCGCCATTGATTTATTTCCAAATAGTACATCAGTAACATAATCACTCGCATCGCCATTGCATGCACGAAGAGAAATGTCGATTAAATTCCGGGAAGAAAATTTGCTTTCAAAGAAGTACGAGTACGCCATGTTTAATTAAAATCTCAGGTCTCCACAATACCGAAAAAAATTGCTTTTCCATTACTAATTTTACTAATTTTACACGAAACATTTTACATTTTACACGAAACCCAAGCAGCTCCGGCTTTCTCCGCTAGCTTAGAGACCTAGGCCGAATTTAGCAGCTGTCTGGAGGAGAATTGTAGTGGCCAGCTACTCTGATAGGTAGTTTTCCGTGGTTTCGCCGATTAACACCTGGCGAATGTCGAAGTAGTACCTTAACAAACGGGCCACGGGCCGCTCGCAATCTTTCCTTCCTCTTCCTTCTCGTATCTTCATCCCTTAGTTACACATGGTTCCACTCTCATGCACTACACAACCTCACGTGCCGGGAGTCCAGTGGGGAGCTTCGATCTTGTCCTGCCTCGGACAACGCCCCGCTGGATGGGAGATACCTGATTGAGGAAAACCCCGCGACCTCGCGTATAGGTCGGAGCTGGATCTCGTCAGCCTGAGGGAATTTCACCACAATAGAACTTTCACATCCCTTACGGGACTAATAACATTAGCAGTTGACGGAATTATTAATTAATCTGCTGCTAGCAAAAAATAAAATAAAATGAAAAGCGCGCTGGGGCGGCTGGCATTGCAAAGAGCGCACATGTCGCAGCGGCGCCAGCAGAGATGGGCGGGGACGAGCGGAGAGTCGCGGAGGGACGAGCGGAGGCGAGGCGGGCGGGCGAGGCGTCTTTATCTGCGCGTCGCGTGTAAAGGCCTAATAAGCGCCTGGCGGGGGCCATCAGCGCGCGGGCCCGCCCCGCACCTGCCCGCCCGTCACTGCCCGTCACTGCCCGTCACTGCCTCCCCCCCCCCCACCGCCAAGGCTGCGAGTGCTTCATCCGTTGGCTCCGGCAGAGGTGGCTCAGGCCACAAATTGATGTCACTGTAATACCCCTGACCGGGAGGTCCTAGGGTTGAAGATCCGACCGTGGCGGGATTGTCGACACCAGCTACATAGGGCTGTCTGGAGGAGAATTATAGCGCCCGCTGCTCTGTACGTTTTCCCTAGTTTATCCTAATTACACCAGGCGCATGCCGCAGTAGTACTTTAACAAACGGGCCACGGACCGTGCGGGTTCTTTCCTTGCTCTCCCTTGTGCTATCCTCACCCCTTACATAAACGCACTATACTACACACTTGTTGATGACCAGTCGGGAGCCTTGAGCTTCATGTTATTCCTCTACGTCTTCTTTTCCTTGTTCCTCTTCTTCATTATCTACATCTTCTCCTTCCTTCTTCTGCTGCTTTCTTCTTCACGATCTTCCTTTACTTCTTTTTGAAGCCATTGTTTGGTGCTTCCTCACTCTCGAGTACTAAGCCAATTCTTGTTTCCACTCCTGACATTCACCATAAATCACTTACTTCCTCTACCAGATACTTTCGCAAACGTACGGTGGCCATTTTACTCCGGATGTAGGACTTCCCTTTCTGCTTTCTCCTTCCGGTCTAACATCAAATACTTCTTCCTCTATCCTATCGTTATTATTATTAACTGGCAACGTTTCACGAATTATTTTTCAGTTAAAAAGCGACAGAAAGTTCTGTAACGATGTTCTCCACCTGATCCTTGATTTGTGTACGTCAGATTTATTTCATTTCAATGAATATTTTAATTATTTCCATAAACGTCATGGTCCAATGAAAGGTAAACGTGTCGCACGACTTAAAGCTTTGTTCCACTGAGTGTCCATTACAATAAGCATTAGTGTCATTATGCGCTCCGAGATGGGCGGATGTTTGGCCTCATATCGGTGATAGTCCAGTCGCACTTAACGTGCATTGTTCACTTGAAAAGCGATAAATAACCGGCGCTAGGCGAGGCGAAGGCAGCTGGGCGGGGCGAGGCGGGGCGGCGTGGGCGATGGAAAACGCTCGTCCCTTGGGCGGATCTTGTAAATCACAGAACAATAAAAACGTATTGAGGGAGGCCATTAGGGCCGGTGTGACAAGTGCATAATGACGCGGGGGCCGCCCGGGCAGCGCGGCGCGACGCGGCGCGGTGCGGTGCGATCGGGATGAAAAGGAGAGAGGCGGCGGAGGAGGGAGGAGACGAGGCGGCGGAGATAGCGATGACGGAGGAGTTGATGCAGAGGGTGTGGAGGGGGGATGGCGGAAAGGAGCGGAGGTGGTGAAAATAGCGAAAGTGGCGGAGACGGCGAAGTTAGTGAAGAGGAGGAAATGGTTGTCGTGGTGGTGGTGAACCTGGTGGTGGCTTTGGTAGTGGTGGTGGTGGAGGTAGTGGAGGTGGTGGAGATGACGAAACTACGAAGATGGCCGACATTCGTCGGAGATGTCGTGTACGACGGCGATGGCGAAGTTGGATGATGTAGCGCAGATGGCAGAGATTGCAGGTAGGGGAGGAGGTAGGGATAACGAAACCATGAAGATAGCCGACACTCGTTGGAGATGGCGAATATGGAGGAGGTGGAGGAGAAAGCGGAGATGGCAAATGTGGCAGAAATGGTAGTGGAGGTGGCGGAATTAACGAAACTACGAAGATGGCCTACATTCGTCGGAGATGGCGAATACGGCGGAGATGGCGGAGGTGGAAGAGGTAGCAGAGGTGGCAGAGATGACGATTAAGGGAAGATGACAAAAGTGAAGGAGGCAGCGGAGACGTTGGAGGGCGGTTGTGGCACAGTTGGTGGAGGTGGCGGGAGTGGCGCGGGACGCGGCTGGTGTGGCAGCGCCGGCGGAGGTGGTGGAGGTGGCGGCGGCGACAGCTGCGGCGGAGGAGGAGGAGGCGGCGGCGGCCGTCCCGCGCGCGCTGGCGATGCGTGACACAAGCCATCACGCCCCATCATTTCCAATTGGCCTTCCCGCCGCTGTAATATAGGGAAGGCGGCGGCGGCGATGTGCCCCTTCTGGGCGGGCGGCCGCGGCAATGCCACACAATGGGCCGAACCACGCGCAAGGGCGGGCTTTACTTTGCGTCATCCAAACGAAAAGTCTGCATCGGAAATTCCGAATTTCCGAATTTGTGACACAGAAGTGTTTTGACACTTGACAATATTGTCCATTGGACTGTATACCTCTGGAACATTCTGATCTATTGATTTTTTTTCGGTATTCAAAATTTAAAATATAGTAATAAATTCAATTTTGACTCCTTTTTTAAACTTCACAAAAAATGATAAACGAAAATGGACACACGATAGTTATTGTTAGTTTGTGAGTTTTCCTATTAGTATATATTCTACAGACTGAGCATAGAATTCACGTTTGAGTTTTCCCTGTAACGTTCTCGAAAACGACGTCCGTCATTTTAATTTGGAAGTGGTCAAATCTATGTTTCGACACTTCATCTTCTCTCAAAAATTCTTACAGACTCTTTAGAAATCCGTAACCCTTAACTAACACAATGGAATATTATAATGATTTAAAGATTTACAAGGAAGTAGATTTATAATAATTCTACCTGCAAGTACTATATTATTTACTACAATGAATGAAAAATATTTTATATCTTCATTTTACAATTGTCTTTCTTCCTATAGCGAGTCGAATTGAACCTTTGGTCTGACTTCCGCGTACTGGCAGTACTCAAGGAGTTATTAAACATCATGGGAAGACCAGGAAATGAATCAGCCAAGCGTTCAGCGAAACAGTCCATCGTGGGGGGCCGCGGAGAGAAATGGGGAAATGTGGGGTACGAAAACTTCTGGTAAGTTGACCTAAGGGAGCTGGCGAAGGTTTATTGAGGTACTATTTCGGCATCCGCCTCGAAACAGTAGAAAAGATCAATTATAACTTGTCACTGGAATTGTAATGCTGTGTGTTAGGCGTGTGCACCCTGAAACAAGAAAGAAGTAGAAATACATGTCTGGGCCACCTTTCCATTATTTTTTATATTCGTATGACTTTTTACCTGTAAATAAATAAAATAATTATAACTGTGTTGATTAAATTAATAAATTGATTTTACGTTGAAAATTATTTACAGGTTTCCTGATGGCTTGGGGGACAGTCTCTCCAAATACCGCATAGCAGTTCCCGAAATTATCACGTTAAAAAGGAGAACGCTTTTACAAAATTAAGGAAATAAAGGTTTTTTGTAAGATTACGGGGCTTTTTTTAAAGATTTTCAAGGGGGCCAAGCCGCCCTGCGGCTAATGTGAAGGTTCATCTTACATTAGTATGCATCATTCCACCAAGTTTCGTTACCTCGCGCTATTCTCTTAAGCATCCCTTCTTCTATCCGTTAAATAGAAAGGAAGAAAAAAATTGGAGAGGTTTTTGACAAAAAAAATTAAAGAATTGCCAAATGACACGAACACTACTAATATTTTTGGAAATTTTGACATGAACCTATATAATGATCCATTTTGAAGGAACATATTTCATTAAGGAAAAAATCTCTACCTTCAATAATATTGTTGTAAGAAGAAAACCCCTAAAAAACTCGATCGATTGGAGAACATGAATTTTCTAGAAAATCGGCTGAACGGTTTAGGCTCTAGCATTCATTTTGCCAGCAATCGACTTTTCGGTATCAAGTACTCACAAAAGATGGATTCTGGCTACACCATGTGTTAGAGGATTTTTTTTTCTACATTTGGTAACATAATGTATCCAGTTTTTCGTTAGTAGGGCCCGACAAAGTTCGTCCGTCGAAAATTTGCCGTTTTCCCGGCGCACGATTACAATACTTTCTCTTCTTACGCAGTAAGTGCGAAAAAGTTAAAAAAAAAAAATACTGAGACGGTGTAGAAGCAGGAGACCTCGGTTTCTACGTATTGCGAACCTCTGTGCGTTGCAGGCGGGTCAGTGCGAGGCGGGGCTGGGCAGGGCGGGCGGGGCGCGGCGCGGGGGCGGGGCGGGGGCGTGCCGTGACGAGCGGCGCGGCGTCTGTGCCCTCTGAGCCGCCGCAGTGCGAGCGCAATTAGCCACTTGACCCCTCACCCGCGGCGTCTCAAAAGCGCCGCCGCCGCCGCGGGCAATTGGTGACGAATGACGGTTGCGTGCGGTGCCGGGCCGCCAAATGGCGGGAGGGCGGGCGGCGGAGGAGGCCGCGCGGGACGGGATGGCGGGTGGGCGACGGACAGTGGTGGTGGCGGTGGGGCGGGGTAGGGCAGGGAGGTGGCGTGCGTAGAGAGGCGGGGGCTGGTACGTGGACGGAGGCGGAGAGGCGGGCGACGGACAGTGGGAAGCGGGGTTGTGGCGGGGTGCGGTGGGGCGAAACGTGGCGGGGTAAGAGGGTTTGTGGCTGGGAGCGGACACGGGAAAGGGTGTGTGGGTGATGGTTGAGAGGAGTGGGAAGCAGGTGTGTGGCGGGGACAGTGGGGCTGGACAGAGCGGGTGGTGGAAGGGGGATAGTGGCGGTGAGTGGTGGGGTGGACGTGAGGATCGGAGAGGTTGGGCGACTGACAGTGGGACGCAAGCAGTGGGAAGCGGGTTTGTAGCGGGGGCGGAGGAGTGTGTCTTGGCGGGGAGGTGAAGAGCGGGTTTGCGGTGAAAATGTGCGACGGAATGGCACGGAGAATGCGTGAGGGGGTGGAAGTGGCGGGGTGTCGGTGTGGAGAAGGGGGGGTGGGTGGGGACACGAGCAGTGGGACGTGATGGGGGTGGGGAGGAGGCGTTATGGCGCTGAGTGGTGGGGTGGGGTGGGCGTAAGGGTGGGAGAAGGTGGGCGACTGACAGTGGAACGCAAGCAGTGGGGAGCAAGTTTGTAACGGGGGGCGGAGGAGCGTGTCTTGGCGGGGACATGGGGAGCGGGTTTGTGACGAAGGTGCGGGTCGGAATGGCACGGAGATTGCGTGAGGAAGTGGGAGCGGCGGGGTGTCGAAGTGGAGAACGGGGGTGGGTGGGGACGTGATGGGGGTGGGAAGGAGGAGTGGGTGGGTTCGTCGCCGGGCCCTAGGGACCGTCGCCATGTGGCGCGGCAGCGAAGGGCTCGTGGGTGGATGTTGAAAGGCGACGGGAGCGGCAAGTGGAGCGCAACCTCACACTGACACAAGGAAGAGAGCAGATGGACTGGAACAAATCTCATATGTTTTTGTCTGTATTTCTTACTTTCCACTCAAGAGAAGGCTTGGGCGGAATTTACAGCAGCTTAACAAACGGTTATTCGCCCTGGGTCGAATTTCCCAGTACTCGTATTACTTTACTTTTGATGTGGCCGACAACGAGCACGAGAAACGTTCCTCCCCACTCTTTTGGATGTGGAACGACCCGTGCTTAATACGATACGGTAACACCATCGGAGATATACCCTTATTTTTAAGAACATTTTTTTTAAAAATTGAAGCACTTGTCGGAGCAGACACAAAATTGACGTGAACTTGAAAAGTAGTTCTGATACTTTTTCTCTTGTATTGAATGTTTACGTTGTGTTATCCTATAAAGTTTTTAAACTTATACTCCCCTTCTTCTTCTTTTTCTTCTTCTTCTTCTTCTTCTTCTTCTTCTTCTTCTTCCTCTTCTTCTTCTTCTTCCTCTTCTTCTTCTTCCTCTTCTTCTTCTTCCTCTTCTTATTCTTCTTCTTCTTCCTCTTCTTCTTCTTCTTCTTCTTCTTCTTCTTCTTCTTCTTCTTCTTCCTGTATAGCATTGAAAAACCTTCATATACACAATATCCATGAGACCTTCAAAGAATAAGTCGTACCAGCTTTGCAATAAACAAGGAAAGAAGGTAGAAACGTGAATCGCCGGCCAATAAAGATTCAAGTTATAAGATAACATCAATAAAAACGTACCAGATTCAAATCGCAATAAGAAATAAAGATAGGAAACCACAAGTCACTTCATTTTATTCTTGATAAACTTCTTGGATAATGCAGTGGATATAATCGCGGCAATAAAGTAAAATTTAACATCCACGTAAAATGTAGTCATGTCTAACATAAGAGAAGGTTGCATTCGAGGAAAATATTGCACACCTATCGTATGAAATCGCCTGAAATACCCGTCATCAGGTTGTCAAGTTCATGCAATTCACGCATCAGTCTCTCCAGAAAAATCTGTATTCTCACAAATGTAATTACTCATATTTTTAGACAATGCTTTTCTCAAATACAATTTTAACTATTTTTGTAATTAAACAATGTTGTATTAATAGTGTGCGTGCTGAAATTTAAACTTAAGAAAAATATTTACAAATTTTGACAAAAAGAAACAATTAATGAAAGAAATACGTAATATATGGAAATTTCTGAAAATGTGTTGTAGACTAAAAATAGCAATAATTTTATACAAAATTCGCTTTCAAGAAATAATTAGTCTACCCTTAAAGAATACACTTATAAAATTAATTTCTTGAACATATAAGTTCCATGACATTTATGTCTTCATTTCTCACTGGATTGAATTTTGTGGATTTTATATGTGTTTGTGCTATTTTGTACAACATGCATCTAAAAATTCAATTGTCAGCAGATTCAACTTCATGAATTTACCATTAACAAGGCCACAGTCAAAATTCACATATTTTACAGAAATATTTGGGCAAGTGAAAGGTGACATGTAGTTGTGGTAGGGACAAACAGATACATTACAACCTTGTAGATGTTCTCCTCAACTGCAGATGGCTTCTGTAGCCCGACGCGAAGAAGTGTTTGTAATGTTGTCACGTGTACTCGCTGCGAGCTTTTCCCTTCAACTGTTTATTACACCAGGGGTGGGGAGAAGGCTGGCTATCAGTCACGACAAGTTGCGCGGATAATATCTGCTCTTGCAATTCTCTTCCTAGATTCAAATAGCAGACTTCAATAATAAAGTTGTAACGTTTACTTGGACCAAGGAAACGTTTACCTATTTCGCTCACAAATAAGTGAACGCTCTTATTTTTTGTATTATTTAAAGTAATATGGGTATCGAAACAATCAGCAAAATGCAAAATATCGGTATTTTATTCTAATGTCTATTTTAGGTTAAATATTATTTTCAATAGCACAAATATGAGAGTATGTCATCAGACATCATTTTACTTTCCTTCTGATGGAGAGTGTGTGTATGAAGGATTGTTTGATCTCAAAACTGTTGAAAAGTAAATACGAAATACGAGAAAATATGTAATAAAAGTAGGAACATGCCATATTTCGCACCACCTCGGGCCCGTGTGAGTATTGACGGGGGCGGGGTGGCCGCCGTTGGGCTTGGAGCCGCACCAGCACCGCGCGAACATCGCCGTCGCCCGCGCTGGCGGGTGGCGGCGGCGGCGGCGGCGGAGGGCGCGGCGCGCGGAACGGCACGATAGATGTTTATTCTTCGGAATGCTCCGTAAATAAGGCGCCTGTCGCGTCTTAATTAACTTCATTAATTCCACTTCTTTATGCCCCGTTGCGGCCGTGCCACGGCGCCGCGCCGCGCCGCGCCGCGCCGCGCCGCGCCGTGCGAACACTCGAGCCGTGTTAAACCGGTTCCCGCGGGCGGGCGGAGTGGCGTGGGGCGGAGCGCCGCTGGCCTTATTAATTTACGGGCGAAGGGAGGTGGGCGCGGGCCCCGGGAAAGCGCGCGGCGTGACCGCCGGCACGCGTTTCCGCGCTGCCTTTCTCCAGCGAAACAGATCCAAATCCAAGCCCAGACCCAAGCCTCGCCCAAGCCCAAGCCCATGCCCAGACCCAGGCTCAAGACCAAACCCAAGCCCAGGTACAAGCTGAAGCCCCGGCCCAAGCCCCGGCCCAAGCCCCGGCCCAAGCCCCGGCCCAAGTCCAGTCCCAAGCCCAGTCCCAAGCCCAGTCCCAAGCACAGGCCCAAGCACAGGCCCAAGCACAGGCCCAAGCACAGGCCCAAGCACAGGCCCAAGCACAGGCCCAAGCACAGGCCCCAGCACAGGCCCAAGCACAGGCCCAAGCACAGGCCCAAGCACAGACCCAAGCACAACCCCAAGTGCAGATGAACGCCCATGCCCAAGCCCCGTCTCGATCCCAGGACCAAGCTCAATCTCAAACCCTGCTCTTAACCCAGGCTCAAACCGATACCCAAGCCAGGCTAAGGTCCGAGCCCAAATCCAGGACCCAACCTAGGCGCAAATCCAGACCCGAAGCGAGGACCAAACCCAGCCTGGAACCCCAGCTTAAACTCGTGCCCAAACCCAGGCACAAACCTAGACCCAAACCCAGGCTCAACCGGACTCAGCAGTACCATCGTCACCACAAGAGTTTCTTTGATAATTTTGAAGCGCACAGACCGTTCTGTTATCTTTCTTGGTTCATATCCATTTTCCAAGAACGATAATATTTTGTTTAAATATAGTAAAATTATACAAAAATCATTATAGCTCCACATTTTCAGATGTGGTCTTCTTTTCACTTTGACAGAAGTCTGTAGGTTCATTGGTTATCGTGGCTAGCTAGTCTCGTTGCAAAGATAAATATACGAGCTGATATTTATGCATTAATTCGAAATAATATTTTCAGTATCAGTCTTTATACTAGCGGGAGATATTTAGATAACTTCCTTTCAAATAGTTGACTTGGAGCACTGAAGGCATGAGGGATGACTAACATCCTTGCTCTGTAAAGACATATTGTGGTATGGAAACCACGCTAAACTAATAAGTCTTCCAGATATATTACTCTCTTCGTTTTTATGTAATACCGTGTCTGATATTAAGTTATTTGGGAAGCAAGCAGTCATGATATATGTTACGACATGACTCGATATGTAAATCTGAAATGTTAGTGGTTAAGTCACTTAAAGAACCTTGATTTGCCTTCTCCCCAATATCTTTAGCATTTCCGCACCTCGGTCACGTTGCACATACGCGTCTATAAATCACCATTCAGCGAATAAGAACTTTGCTGTGCGCCAGAGGAAACCCAACGCGACTGCGGGGCCCCTCGTCCCCCCTCCAGCCCCCTTCCCCCCTTCCACGCGCGCCCCGGCGCGTCGCCCGCGTAGAACCGGTCGCGGGCGGACGCAACAAATGGGGCGTAATTGGCCTGACAAAATGTGTAGCGAGCCATAAATATCGTTTATTGAAAAATCTACCCCCATACTGAGTAATGGTAACAGCGGTAGCCGCAATAAAACACGCGAGGAGCGGACTTCGCCCGCCCGCCGTTGTCCCGGCTGCCTGCCCACGTGCACCTGGCCCAGTCCCCGCCCCCGCCTGCGCACGCCCACCGCATGGTGAGCCCCAAGACGCGAGGCAAACAGGGAGGCGTCATCAACCGCCACTGCAAACCCACTCCATGGAAAGCCCCAAGCCTACCCACCACAGCATGCCCACTTCATGGAGAGTCTCGAGGAGAGATCAAATAGCGAGGCTTCCCCGACCACTACAGCATGCCCACTGCATGGAGAGCCCCAAGACGAGAGGGACACTGCTCTCCCATGCCCACTGTCTGGAGAGTCCCAAGGAGAGAAGCGAACTATGAGGCTTCCCCGACCGCCCTAGCAAACCCACTCCATGGAAAGCCACAAGGCTAACCACCACAGCATGCCCACTGCATGGAGAGCCCCGAGGAAAGATAAAACAGCGAAGCTTCCCCAACCACTATAGCATGTCCAGTGCACGGAGCGCCCCAAGAGGAGAGGAAAACTGCGAAACCCCCCAACCGTCACAGCATGCCCACCGCATGGATATCCCCAGTCAACGGACAAACGGCACAGCTCTCGCCCTCAGCCCGTCCGATCCTGGCGAGCCTCATGATGTAAGACAAACTGCAGAGAATTTAACCCTTGCCTGCCATCGCATGCCCCGCGCATGGTGAGCCTCGAGCCACAAGGCAAACGGCCGTGCTCTGAATCACTGCGTGCCACCGCGCGCCATCTTATGGCGAGTCCCAAAACGCGAGGCAAACCCTGTAGCTACCTCCATTACCTGTCACCGCTGGCCGAGTATAGCATAGCGAGCTCCAAGACCAAACCGCAAGACAAATAGCGAAACCCCCCTTACCACCAACTCACGCCCCACACGTGGGGAATCCGACCCTTCAGAACCCTCTTGTGTACAATAGTTCTCAACTTTTGTCGAGAAAAACTTTAAGAACAGTGTGTAAGACGGGTTTGGTAAACTTTCATGTAATTAAGAAATTTTATACGAATATATCCCTATTTGTTTCATCCAAACTGCAAACGAATCCTTATTTCTAAATCGTTGTGTAGTGGGAAGATGGAATTATTCTATGCCTTTGGCGCCGCATCCCGAGAAGGCGCCATTGATGCCCCACGCTTGTCGTGATCGGAGCTACATTGTCTCGCTCTGCATAATAGAGCCTCTGTCTATGTAGTAGGGATGCGACTTCGATGTCGATGTTTTCAAAACAACGATGTTTTTGTATAAACATCGATGTGTCAACGCCGATACTTTTTTTAAAAAACGATGTTCTGTGATCGATGTTTTTTTTTCTTTTCCAATGTTTTGTTTCTAAATTTAAAATTCCCATTATCACAACACTGTAAAAGTTAAAATATAAAATAATAACTGATGATAACACTGTTCATGTGTTGGAACCAAATGAACGCTGTTTGTACTACCTTCATCGATCAAACTCTCTCGCCCCATGCCCTTGTACGATTATTTCCTCTTTCCTCATATTCATTTCACACATTGACATGTGGTCAACAAATACGCTATTGGCGTAGGGTCGTCTCCTTCTTCCCGTACTTTTTTAATCATATACGTTCCTCTCGTACGCATTAAACGTACCTTTTGTACGTACCTTAATTCGGCGAATTGATAAACAGGCACATTGTCAAATTGAATTTTAATGCACACAAATTTAATTTTAGAATTTACTAAACTAGGTCACCGATGTTGAAATATCTATTGTTTGTAGTCGATGTATTTTTAACATTGATGTTTTAGTTTTGAACATCGATGATTGCTAACATCGATGTTTTGTTGTCGATGGCGCATCACTACTCTGTAGCATTACGCATAATGTACGAAATTTCTGCAGCTGCCTTCCCAAATTCCTTCTCACATCTTTTAGGATATCATGCCAAGCGGTTATGGGAGAAGACTATCTCGTAATGTCTAGCGAATACATCTTCCATCGCTTCCATCTCCACGAATTCGATTCAAATGGGTTTTGTGGAGGCTAGAGTGAGATTTCGACGAGTTTAGTCGAGATCCACGCTTTTCCGATCTTCCCAATCCACCTTTTCTCCACCATCATTCGCTCATAAATATTATCATTATCATTTAATCATAATTCATGGGACTTAATGACCTTGGCTCTTGAAAGGTCCCAGTCCCCAATTAGCGTAATAAAAAACAGACCGTCTACAGCATAGCCATAACTCTCAAGGTAAAATTTACAAGATAAAATTTGTTCCGATAAGCTAAGAGACGCTGTTAAGCTAGACGGTCTTTTACCAATCTAGAAAATACCGAAACACCAACAGGAAAGATTTAGATCTTTCACTACACGTATGCCATAACTCGCCAGCAGTTCCGCTCACTCCCAGGCCACAGCGGGTGCGGCCACTATGCCTGCGACTCTTGCCCTCTGCGGGTATCAAACTCGGTCCCTTGCCGTAGAAACAAAGTTCGTCATGAGTCTCCCGTGACTTCTCGATTTCTCTTATATTGGTCATAATACTCCAACATCAAAACGTTTCTCTTACCGAATTGTTGCTCGTGGAGACCTTTACGATCACGTTCCCGTGACCATTTGATTTAGTCTTGTAAATGCACTTGTCCCTTCGCAAAGTTCTTAGAACGCAGATATGTTCTTAGTACCCAATTCTAGAGTATTGGAATACAATCTAACCTTTGTATCCTGATTTTTACATGTTTAGGTTTTCTTCCATTATACTTAGTTTAAAAAAACTCGACAGTTGGTATGGTTTTAAAAATTTATATTCAGCGGACAGCTAATCTTAACATGTATGCACAGTCAGAGGACCAACAGGGAGTAAAATGCAAAGCACTTCGTCTTACTTTTTTTGACAAGAAGAAATACTGCGAGTAGCATAGGAAATTCCGAAACCTGTTAATAAGATTTAAGGAGAACGTTGAATATAAATTACCCGTGCAGGGACCACAGAAAAACTCGTTAGGGGGCGAGTTGGTGAGCGAGTAATTTTGAGGTTATGTCCACTGAGCGGCCGGGCAGCTAGGGGAGCTGTCCAACAAACCCTTTGTGTCCTTTCTTCGCCTCTTTGATCCGCTTCGGAGGATCTTTGTGATGCGGGCTGGCTGAACACCTGCCCGAGAGCGCGAGGGAGGCCTCTCGCGCGGCGGATGGCACAATATCTCGAAGCGTGACGAGTCGCAGAGGGTCGACGAAGGAAATGAGATTTATCGCAGCAGGCATTGTGAGCTCAGGTGCAGCACTTTTTTATTTGCATATAACTACTGGGGCGTTCAGCTAAACGATAGACAGCCTGATAGCCTTGTTCAGCTTTCGAACATTTCGGAGTATTCCGATGCCGTAAACTGACGTTGCTTCTGGTTCTCTTGTGCGTGTTCTCCTTTTCATCTTCTTTCTTCAATGTAATGATGGCCATTATGTAATGTCCCTAAGACTCTAATGTTCCCTGAAGCTTCTGAATGTTGTTTTTTTGTATTGAGAATATTCTAAATATCAATAAGACAATATTTCTGAAATCATTGTTGTTTTATCTCGAGCTCTTCAGTACGAACCGTTTATCCCTTACTTTCTAAGATTCCCAGATATCTTATCTTTTCGACGAATCTCAGTTAATATGGAATTTCATTGGGTGATAATTAGAATTTAATTTAACTGGGCAATGACCAAGGTATGTTTCATGCCACATGTTTAACATGACACACTGTGTATTTTTCATCTTTAGAAAATACACAGTCAGCTTTATTAATTTGCTAGTTACTGTTTTAATATTCAAAATCATACTTCCAAACAGTATTATTGGAGTATTCATCACAGATTACCGAGGGTAATCTCAGTGTCTATTTTAATCACATTTGCTTTATGGTAGTTGAAACTTATTTAAACAACATGAACAAAAAATAGAAAGATAAAATATTTCATTTCAGAACTTTCTTGTTAACAGGATCTGTGCTGCGGCAACGTGTAATCGTTTCTAAATAACAGCAGTTGATGATGGTTTTGAAAGATCTTATTTTCGTTCAGACAGGTTACATGACTCCTGCCTCAACTGTATTTTCTCCAATCGTTCTTTGGTGACAGCAGTCAAGATCTCCAAGAACTGACATTGAGTGATGGCTACTTCTCTGATATTTATGATTGCAACTAATTCGAATGCTCTTCGTGAACCATTAGTTAATGTCGGTGTTGTGTCGTTCGTTCCAGGAACTGGTTTGCCCTCTGGTATTTCATCTAAGATTGCAAGCATTCGTCAGTTTTATCTTTGAGGAAATTATTCATAAAATACGCTCGAAAGTATTCTATTCTTCGCGTTTTCAATAGAATAAAGGTAGTGATGTTTTTCTTCCTAAGGATTTTAATAAACACCCACTTCGAAAACCAAAACTCTTTCTGTTGTAATTTTTTTCTAAACAGTAACGTATCTCAATAAAAGTAACATATCTTTATTGTTGTATTATAAAACATACCACACGTTGTATAATTCTATTGTTCAGTTACAAATATTTGTAATGTAAGGACATAACTACAGTTTAAATGACATAAATGCTGCGGAAATAAAAATTCTTACCATTAATGACATATTCATTTCACAATGGATTCAGACGCCGATTACCTATTATTTCTTAATCAACATGCAGTAATATGTTTTGCACAATTATCGCACGTTTTAATTATAACTTAATTATTGCATTAAGAGTGATTTTTTCATTACCGAGTGAAGCAAAAACCTCGTTCAGTTGAAATAATCATTTAAAATGTTGATGAACATTCATATACACACTGAAATAGAAATGTTAGGGAGAACATGAACAAATATCACTTTAATAAAATAGTACCTGCATTAGTTGAATAGCACCTACATCACGAAAGTCTAGCGATTTGAAATGCTAAATATGCTGAAAATGGAAATTTCATTGTCGGAAAGGTGAGCAAACTTATACATATCATTGCAATTTTTTGGATTTCATGTAGCATGAGATATTTTAAGATTCTATTAATTACCCTTCATTCTCTGATCCCTAGTGATTTTTCGTAACCTGAGCTACAATACAGAATTCACTATAATGCTGTGTAACAATGAAATCCATTCAGATTCTTCAAACTTACGTGGAGGTAAACTGGAATCATAATTTATTTTTTTCTCTATTAACATAATGTCCAAAAAGGCTATCTTATCTAACGCACATTTCAAGATTCACATGGATTTGTATTGTCTTTCTAGTCTCCTTTAAAACTGCATTTCAGCAAACAAAATGCAATTAAGGTTACGCGAGTAATCCCCCTTCCCTTGGTGTTTACAGAATCTGCAGAAGAGAACAGGGACTGCACACAAGAGGTTCAAAGTGAAGGGTGCGGGAAGAAGTGCACATGCAACATAATACTCTACACAAAGCAGATAAGCGAAAATTGCAAGAAAAGCATGAGAAATATCACGGGAGTTGTAAAACCAACATCAAGAATGTATTGCACGGTTTCTGCTCAGTAGTCGGATGTGCGTTCTTGCGTAATGAAGATGCAGTTTTGAAGATGCAGTTTTAATCCTCAGGTATTGTAGGGAACGTCGTTAAGTGTGATATAATATTTATAATGGAATTGGCATTTAATGTATGAACATCAAAATATCAATGTCCGATAGCAGAATTTCTCACAATCGTAATTCAGAAAAAGAAGTTGAATAGTGTTAGTTTTTGAGATCGTATCCCGATATTTACACACAATAAGAATACGAAGACGGACAAGTGCCATTAACGACGTGTAACAGAAAACAAAAAAACTGGTCCTTCGTCAAGTTCCGAGAATAAAACCTTGAATTGCAAAAGAGCTTCTCTTTGTAGGGTCTGCACAATGCGAACGGTGGAGGGGGGCATTCAAACAATTTTGATCTTAGCACATTCCCCCTGCGCTACCAGCGTGCTTGCCAAAGAACGTCACATTTTTCGAAAAAGAATTCAGGCTCCGCTGAGTAGAGTCCCTAAATAATTGTTTTTATATTAATCATGAACGTAGAAGACACATTAATGTTATTGTTTAAATTAGAAATATTAATGTGAATGTTAAAGGCCTGCTCACATTGGACTTTTTACAGTCCTCTATTAGTAATTAAGTCGGTCAAAGTGATGTGTGATGTGGTGTAAATTTTCAGATTTAGTTGTCCGTTTGCATTTGCTTGTATCGAGATGTCACGTGGTTGTGACCAATTTGGAATGTAGGATTTTAAAAGATTGAGTTCTATCCACCTTCAGCTAACGAAAATTCTCCAAACAATTCAGTCTTTATCTTTTCACTAGCAGAACCATTGCAATTACATCGAAACGAAGACAGTTGTAGAAAAGAAACAGAAAAGTACTTCATATATTTACTACACGGAATATCTAAACCCCAAAATTATTGCTTCAAGTAGTTCAGAACTTATTTTACCCAAAAGAATTGAGGGAGGTTTACAGTTTATGAAATACTATAATCACTGTGAACACAAAGGTTGATATGTTACTGGAAATGTAATTGAAGTGCAGACCTACACGTAGCAAGTGGTGGTTTCCTAACAGTACTAACTGCGTATCTTTCACCAACTGGGCGCAAACCGGGAAAACTCTAATCTCCCGACTGGTCTTCCTACATATGTGGTAGTGTAGTGCATGCAAGTGGTAGTGTATGTAAGTAAGGGAAAAAGGATACGGCAAGGAACGGAAAAAAAAGAGCGCGCGCAGTCTGTGTCCCATTTGTTATGATACTCTACGGTACTCGCCTAGTGTTGATCGGAGAAACGACGAGAAAAACGATCGCAGTACCCGGTCGCTAGACTTCTCCTCCGGACAGCGGCAGAATTCGGCTTAGCTTCGTAGGCAATGTCGAAAGTCCTGCTGCCGTCTAAGACCTCCCGGACCGAGGCGCTCAGTTTGACGCCCTGAGCCCCACCTATGCCGGCCGGGCGAGGGCGACGGGCAGAGCGGAAATGGGAGGGGGAGGGGAAGGCAAGGGAAAGGGAGGGGAAGGTGGCGCGCGCGGCTGCGAGCACGCGCGAGTCGTAAAGGCGACGCCAAGCCGGCACGCGCCACCACGCGCCATCGCCTTTCGCGGCGCGACGCGACGCGACGCGACGCGGCGCGACGCGGCCTCCGCGGGCGGCGACGGCGACGGAGCTGCGCGCCGCCGCTTTATGAGACGTGCGTCACCGCTAACGGTCGCCCGACGCCGCGCACGCCCTTTCGCCAAGGCGAGGCGTCGCGACGCGGCGCGGCCGCACGCGCGGCGAGACGGCGTCGGGTGCAGACGCTGCGGGCAGTTTTTGCATAGCGACGCGTAAGGCTACCTCGAGAACAATCGCGTCTGATGTTAAGAAACTTGTTTGTTTTTTTTGCACGTTTGGAACACGTTCCGAACTGTGGCACATCCTCTTGATTCGCGGTTGTTCGAATAGAGCTGCCCATTAACCGCTAATCTCTCTATATATAATTATATTATTAAATAAATGTATTTAATAAATATGGATAATTATATTAACATACTAGCGTAGCCGGCAATGCTTCGCTGTTGCAGTGTATTTAATACAAATCAATTTATTCAAAGAAAATTAACTACGTATTAAATACATCTAAATGTTCTGTAATATTATAGTGTAAGTAAGTAGTAAGTTAAAGACGTAATTAATGTAAGTAATGTAGGACAATATTGAAATATAATATGTTAACTACACTTTACTATATTTAACTACACTTTAAAAATTCAAATATTAGAATAATTTTGTGCACCCAAAACATTCGATTGAGACTTCCTGCTTTCTGTATCACGACTTCGATGTTTTCGTTATTATGAGTCGAAGTGAGGCGTGAAGTTCAAAACGATATCCACAGATCGCACTTCAAGCAAGGTCATCTGGGTACATCAGGTGTTAGGGGTGTGAAAGAGCAGTAAGGTCGCTGTTCAGCGAATGCCGATTATGTGGAGCAGTCTTAACGTTTCGAGTTCGAGATGGAGTTAGCGCATGCGCAGCGGCTCAAAACTGGTGTACACTAAAGCTTTTCAAGCTGTGAAAAACAGCTTGTGAGTGCTTGAGCATTTTCGCGAGTGAAAATTCTTCATGGTGAAGCTTGTCTTCCAATGCAGAGTTTTAGAGGAAGTGTTATCTTCGAACTCTCCATCCGTCTGCCCGTCGACGAGTTAGTGAGTTGCTGGGACCAGCAAGAGCGATTGCTGTCAAAATGATGAATATACTTCGGATTTTGTACGCGGTTAAGTTAGTATTTCATCTGGCGGGGCAACCAAATACTTTAAGTGAACTGTCCTCTGATTTCTTAATTGTGACGGAAGGAGATAAGACAGTGAAAAACAGAGAAGGAAAGAAGCGCATGAATCAACCATGCGAATAAAGAATCCCGCTTCTATACCTTCATTTCCCAGTTCATATCTGCTATCATTACTACACTAATTACAGGAAGAATTCCCGTCATACCCCATTATCTTACCTCATATACCATTCGTTAATACATTGTAGATAAGATGGAACTGCTCTTAAGTCATAAATCATCAGTGATTATATCTATTGTCTAGCTGCTACAGGACTCAGCTAGTTTTTTGCATACAAGAGTGCTGCATGAGGACAGCAGAAATTGCATTCTTTACTGTCTGAATAGATGTAATAAACATGACTTCGGAGAGGCATTTTTCGATAGGAGTAGCCTTTCCTATTCTTATATGAAAGTGAGGCATCCCAGTAACGCGATGTCCTGCACTTCCCAGTTCATTTAATTAACTGGGAATTTGGACACGTTCTTACAGAGATACCAGAGGTCCAATAGCTGTTGAATGGACCTGTGTTTTCCGTCATCATGTTCATCTCGATTTCTAAACTCTTCTATGTAAGGGGTTTTTCTGCTTCTCTGATTACGACGTTGTAATTCCATGAAACAGAGACATACAAGAAGGTGCGAAATCTGGAATAAAATATCCGTTTCTTTGCCCCTATTATACGATTTTATGGGTTTATTGCTTGTTCAATACAAGTTGTGACAGTCACAGAGGAAGTCATGCCACTTGTTTGTATATGATTGGAACTTTAAGGCCGTTCTAGATCTATCAGTGAAAGTAACTGCAAATTTTACCGGGCATTTACAAGAATTGCACAAGCTGAGACGATGTGCACAAAGGTTTCTACATGTTCTTGACAAATGCGAAATTTATCATCCCGAGAAATTTTTAGAACTGCTTTATCATAATGGTTCTCAATGCCCCGATCTTGGGCAATAATTGCAACTCTTTCCTATTCTGGCCTTTTTCTTCGTTTTTTAAGGCACATAAATGATTCGTTTTTTGTTAATCTGTATCTTGTTTATTCTTTTTAGATTTTTCCCAAGTTGTAGTTGGCCTCTCATAACTTTTTAACGTTTGTGCCTTACATTTGGCGTCAAGCAACGTTAGCAAGTCTGTATTTCCCCTTCATTATGTTTTTCTTCTTCTTCTTCTTCTTCTTCTTCTTCTTCTTCTTCTTCTTCTCCTTCTTCTTCTTCTTCTTCTTCTTCTTCTTCTTCTTCGTCTGCTTCTGCTTCATTTTATTTTTATTTTTCTAAATGTGCACTGCGGATGATAACTGTCACGTCCGTAAGATAATACTCAAAGGGCACACCCTTGTCTTTTCAGGGCTCCACTGTCCCCTCGCAGGAAAGGAAATTCCCTTCCGGGAAGTGACATTGTTTCCCCTGTGCCAGAAATCACTTGCGTCGAAATGTTGGCAGCCACTGATGGAGACACTGGCAGCCGGATGTTGCTATCACAGCAGCGCTTCCTTTGCTCTAACTCCCCGTCATCAGATGTGGCACTTCCGGGGAACGCATTAAGATTTTACAGCGACGGAAAGTATTCGTTTACTTTTGTTCTTCTTTGCATAATTGTTTTCTGTATATTACCACTTTCTGATAATTAGTATTCAACAGTAGCACGAGTATAATAGATTTTTTACGTCTATGTACTTTCACACCGCTGTTTAGAATTAAATGTAAGTTGAGTCGTTTTTGTTTTGATTTTAACTGCTAAGGTCATAGAGCGGTCTCTGTAATTATAATTAACATTGGGTTTGTAACTTTCGAGTAATGTTAATGTAACTCGCATAATCGCACACACCAACGTCCATGCCACTGGTGGAATTCGAAACCGGGAACCTTCAGACTTGAGGCAACTACGGTCCTTCAGCCTCAGTGACCTCGGCTTTCCAAATCAGCAAGGACTTTTTAATTTTTGCCTTTTCTGGCATTTATTTTATAAAATCTAAAAATTATCACGAAAATGGAAGTTCAAAATATTAATAATTTATGGGATAGTGACAGAACTCTCATATGGCTGACGATTCACCGTGACGTTGACCTCACATTCGTTCTTCAGATCCAGCTCCCTTCCCGCCTATCTCTTCGTGAAATGCACTGTGGTACGTCTCGTTCTCACGAGTGTCCCGGCCGTATGCAACCTTGGCTCTCTGCAAGTTGCAACCTTGGCTCTGCAAGTTGCAACCTGCAACTGCACTTCAAATCGCACTCCCCACCCGTCACCGGCACCGCATAAGAAACTCCCCCGGCCACCTCCGGCCGCGCCAGCGTCGCGCCATAATCCGCGCCGCATCGCCGGTAATGTGCTGCATAATGGAACAATTATTTCACGAAATTTGTACGTCTCTCATGTGTCGGCGGGGCGGGTACACGTGTCCGGTTGCGTCGCCGCTGCTGTATAAGATTTACCGAGCGGCGGCGGCGCGGGTACAGTGCGGTGGCGGGCTCAGGTGAATTATACATTAGCGCGCTTTGAGACCCTGCACGACGCGACGCGACGCGACGCGATGCGTCGGTTGAGTTGGCGGGGCGGGGCGGGAAGGGCGAGAGTGGGAGTGGTAGGTTTCACGCAAGCCGCAGCGCGTTGCGCGCGCCACAGCCGTCGGCCCCTCCCCCTTCACCGCCGCCGCCCCCGCCGATCCCACCGCCCCCACCGCCTCCACCGCCCCTACCGCCCCTACCGCCCCCACCGCCCCTGCGGCAGCGACCGCCCCGTCGCCCTCTGTTTCTGCGGCCGCCCCCTCGTTAGCATGGGCGCCGCCAGCTCCTCGGCCGCGGCGGGCGTCGCTTTGAGTGCCTGCGCGCGACGCCGACCACCGCGACGCTTCCCCCCTCCCTCCTCTCCCCCTGTACCCCGCCTGCCTGCCCACCTGCTTAGCATCGAATTACGGCCCAAAAAGTGTCCGCGCCGACAGAGCGTTAGCATATCAAAGCGCGCCCGCGGCCTCGGCCGTCGCCGCCTGACAGACGGCTTCCTGCCGCGACGCGCCGCCCCGCGCCGCCGCGCGCCGCCCCGCCGCGCCGCCGTTCCGCGAAGCTCCGACGCCCAACAAAGCCCCTCGCTCGCGCGGACACGAACCCCGACCCCCCGACCCCGCGCCCCCGCGGCCCCGCGCCTCGCCGCGCGCCGCACGCGTGCCTCTGGAGCACAGGGCCGTCGCCCTGCACCGCGGGCGTCAACTTCCCTGCGCCAGGAAAGGGCCTCCGCAGCGAGTCGAATTAAAAATGGAATTTATGCTGGTAGCAACAATATCACTGGATACCAAGTCAAGGGGACAACACGTTTAGTATCTAGAATATTAATAGCACGAACCGAAAATTTTCATGTCGTTATTTGTCCTTCAAAATCAATTATTTTCAATTGTTTGCGTTGTACATTTTTCATTAGTAATGTCTCTAGAGCCTTCTCCTAGGTTCGTGCTATTTCCATACTTGATTCTGCATTGTCGGGTGTCTCTGAGTCTCGTATTGCAGTCCTGTCACCCTTCAATGCCTCCTGAACTGTCGGAATACTGTCACACTCTCCGAAGGCCCTTTTACTCGCCTAATAACGTACGAGATCCTTTCCCTAACGGCATAACGCAAGCGGCTAATTAAACTTTTCGCGCAACTAATCGCTTTTCCGTGCGTGCGACGTGGCGAGTTTCGCCAGGCCGTGGGACGGTGGTAGTTGCGCGCATACGTAGAACCTACGTGTCCCCTACGTAGAACACAACGCATTTTGTCCCGCGGAATCTCAAGTAACATCAAGCTTGAAACGGAAGCAAGCAATTGCATGCCGCAGCCCAGCAGTCCACACAGCGCACGGCCCTTCCGCAGTGAAATTAAGGGACATAAGGTCAGCAGTAATGGCATTCCAGGTCCGCTACTTTCAATTCAGGGGAGACTTTTTCGATTATGTCCTTTGGCCGACCTT
The DNA here is from genome assembly GCA_038098605.1 of Gryllus longicercus. Lineage (NCBI taxonomy): Eukaryota > Metazoa > Arthropoda > Insecta > Orthoptera > Gryllidae > Gryllus > Gryllus longicercus. The sequence goes on along the minus strand of JAZDUA010000619.1, from coordinate 744,053 downwards.
TGTTTTCAGGCTAACTAATGTTGGAATATGTGGCACGGAAGCGATATATTCTTTTCCAGGAAGGAATTAATTTCCAGGTCGTTGTATTTCCTATAAGCTAGGTTCATTATACCGGATCAGGTTCACTATAACCGAATCTTTTATGCTTATTTGTGTGAAAACGGGGCCAGTGTCTTACGTTTACTATAACTGAGGGATCTATATTAATAAAATCAATCATTGTGGAAAAATTATATTTAATTTTAATATAATTGGATATAATGAATCAAAGATGTTAGTCCCCAGAAGTTCACTATAACCGGAGTCGATTGTAGTTTAAAGTGTAAGATTTCAAGTATTCGATTTGAATCATTTGATTGACCAGCAACGCGAGAACATGCAGGTATTCGAAGCTCTGATCCTTTACAGAGTTCTAAAAATTTCACAATCTTTGATGAGTCGCAGTAGCAAGTCTGAAAGGGAAACTGTCTTTGTAGGGAGTGCCTCCACCCATTCATTCCGCATGTTCAGCTGAACAGTTACGAGAGATAAATCAATATTAAAACCTGTCTGGACCTACGGAATAGAACTTTGGGGCACTGCGGCCATCTCAAACCTAGAAACACTGCAGCGATTTCAATAAAAAAAAAAGTCTAAGATTGCTTGCCAATGCCCCGTGGTTTGTTTCAAATAAAACATTGCACAATGACTTACATATACCCACAATATACTAAGAAGTCTAATTTAGTTTCCATAAGTATTATAAGCGCTTAGAAAATCATCCAAATTACCTAGCATTAAACGTACTCGACAATAGCCAAGACTTAAGAAGATTGCGCAGATTTCATCCCCTGAACCTCTTAAATAGGTTCGATCATTAAAAACAATATATATATATATATATATATATATATATATATATATATATATATATATATATTGTACTGCTATAGAAAATTGTACTGTAACAAACTAAAACAGTTTGAAATTATTTTATTTGTTAAATTATAATTCCGTTAATGATTGCCAGAAATATAAATGTATTTATATATTGTCTGTTGTTTTTCTGTTTTGATCATATTTGTCTTATGTTATGTTTGTGATTTATACCATTTATTTGATTACAACTGAAAAAAAGTTAGCGAGAGGGTGAGAGTAGGATTACGGCTGTACAGAGGTCAACTGAATCCATGCGACTGGATCCGTGTGCAAGTGACCCAATCGTGCTCTAAGAGCATCGACTCTCACGAACTCTTGAGACAGAACGTGCGGCGACACAACGTTGAACTCAGGACGATCAAAAGGGAGGAGGGGGGGCGGGCGCTGGGGCAACTTGCCCCAGGCCCAGTTTTATTTGGGACTCCGATTTCTTTTTCATTCAAATAAAATTTAAAAAATGTATTTAATCCAAATTTAATGCCATAAGTTCTTTATGATGAATGCAGAAATGAATCCTGTTTATGAATTGGGGGAGGCGGAATATTTTTTGTTTGAATTGAGGGGCAACGGTGGATCAACTGCTCCAGGCCCATAGTCATCTCTGGGCGCCTCGAATTGAAAGGGTGGATAGTTGCTTGGCAGCTGTTGATGGTTGGGAAGGAAACAATAGACATGAATCAAACTTTTAGAGCATCTGTAGTATATTTTCTTTCTCCGCATTTTGGCTACAGAAGGTTGGAATTTCCAATCCTTCTACAACATCTAAAATGTCATGATACAAATTTTATTGTTTTTTGTTTGTTTGTTTTTATCTATTTTCATCTGACAACCACTTATAAATGTGCAAATACAAGGAAATTGTGCTCCTCACTTCGTGCGAAACCTATCATACCACTTCATCTTAAATGTACACATCAAACTGATCTTAAGAGCGTATCAGGGCTATGAATACTTTTTGGAAAAATAGGGGAAAGGAACGTGATAATTATTATACAAAAGTAGATACGTAGAAACATGATGGTTTCTGCATTGTTCTAACCCTAAAACTGAATACGCGTATTGTATATAGTGAAAAACAAGAAATTATCTATAATGAAGTTACGTATATCTCTTCTAGGAGGATGTATCCTTGAGTGAATGACCGTCGTGTCACACGTCCCTCACAGAGAAAAGAACACATTGATGATTTCGAATACTGACTGATACATATTTAACTCTTATGTACGTTTTCTAAGTATTCATTTTCAACGTTAATGCTTCATTATTGCAATTCAGAGATCACCCTTATCCTAAATATAAAACAGATCATTACTTTATGAAACAAGGTTCATCTACACAAAATCATTAAGAGACTGATGATCGATTTTTGACAAACATGTTTCAATATAATAAATTATAATGAAATAACTGTAAGGAATCTCGTAAATTAAGACTTTAATTAATGAAATTTCAATTATGTAACATGAAGTGATGATTCTTCAGATTCTATTATTTACTTATTTATTTTGCAGTTATTACAATTCAACACTTTATTCAGTCGTGGAATACGCCGCCCACGTGTAGCCATTCCAAAAACCATTGCTCATTGTCCAACAATTGCCCATAACAATTGTCTGCAGCGCGTTCCGTGCTCCAGATGGAATCGAAATACGCCCTCGGGCTTCGAACTGCTGCCCGTCAGCGCGCGGCGCGGGGGCCTGTCAATTACAGAGCCCGTGGACGCGGCGATTCTGAGACGAGCTGCTCGATTGTCGATTGTTTCGCTGGCGGTCTCTCCAGGAGGCCGTTTTTCGATTCGCTTCCTTTCTTTCTGCGGACGGAATGCCCTCGGCCCGTCTCGCCCGCCCGGTGAATAACGGGCTTCTTATCCGCGCAGGCTTCGAAAAATGCGTCCGTCTTCGTGAAAGCGGTATGCATTTTCAAACGAATGCGTGGTTGTGTTGTTTCGATTTTATCGAAGGTGGAAAGACAGAGGAAAGCTGCGTTGCGTAAGGTAGAAAAGGTATAGGAGCTGACGCTAGCATATTATTTATTCGAAGCTGTTACTGTTGGATTTGATACATTCATAGGAGTTGAATACAATGCATTTCTAATAGCACGCGTGTTATAGTATTCAAAGAATAATAATTGCTCAATAAATAACGTTCTGCTTCAGAGAATGTTTGAATTAGTACCTCATTCAGAATCTGATTGTACATTTCGTATATCATTGCTATGAAATCGCGAAGTAAAAAAGAGAATATGAATCATTTAAGAGTTCACTTTGAATAGAACAGTTTTACTTGTCGCTCATATATAGCAACTTTGTCCATGAATTTTTGTAAATTTCTGGAGATCTTGATTAAGTCATAGTTTGTAGAGAATTTGCCGGAAAAAATGTTAAGTGTTCTCTGCATACCGAGTGGGTACTAAATTCTTGTAATTCAAAAAAGTAGTCGAACGTACGTGATGTCGTATTCGGAGTATTGGTAACACTAACTCAAAGCACGTCAAAAATTCCAATTTCTTCATTAAGTATGTTATTAGCACCTTGATAACCAATATGAGAAGCACTCGCTGCATGATCAACGAACTTTGTAATTGAGGTTGGCAAGATGGATGAAATCTTTCGTTTCGAAACCTGAATGGATCTGCCACAGTTCGTTCAAATGTATAATTCTTCACTGATTATCATGAAAGTCATTACAAACCAACCCGATCTGCAATGAAAACTGAAAGCGTCTGCAAAGAAATACCTGCTACATCACTAAATCACATTGCACAAATCACAAGCTCATTCAGAACATGAAGTTTCACGGCACATCCAACTGGTTAGTATAGAAATCATTAAATTCAATAAGTGGGAAATGATTGCTGTTCACCGTAGTATTTCAATCGTAAAGAGTACTCTGATAACTCGAATTCAAGGGTTTACCACTCATTACTTGATATCATCAAAACGCTTTAGACTCTGTGCTTCTCACAGGAAATCAAATACATAATTATAACTATTTAAACTGTATATTCGTTTAATAAGATGTGCGAGTGTGTGTGTATTTCATACACTGACAGGGTAATATTACTATAAAGTTAAAACGTAATTGATTCTAGTTTTGGATTAAGAATACAAAATCTGAATTTACATAATGTAAATAATAATAGAATTTAATTTAATTATAATTCAATGAAAAAAATTTCAAAAGTTCCGAATTAAAGGCAAAATTGAAATATGGGCCAAACCTAAACATTTTATGGCTTCAGAGCTTAAGAAACTGAAGGGATGAGATATAGAGACATCGCACTTATTGCTTTCACAAGTTCTAAGAAAATCTCGAAGTCCTCCGCAATACCACTCAAAGTGATGGCACTTTTACAACATTTAAAATCATACTACGCATTATAATAAATCTCTCAAGAGGGAATATTGAAAGGAAAATTCGAATCCGTCAAAATGTCACATTGTTCCCAGAATATTGGAGAATTTATATGACAATGTTGGTCGTAATGTTTGAAAAATTCAATATTAGTGAAATATGTATTTAAAAAACTTGGCAATGAGGCCCAATCAGGACGAATTTCTTTTATCTAGACACATCAGAAAACCGAGGAAAGTTCCGAAAATGTGTTAGCAGGCGAAGAAAATCACCGTCCACTTGTGGAATCTGTGGCGTGTCGAGTTCTCGCACACCTTCGAATTCGGCTGGCACATACTCCATTTTAGGAGCGCTGTCAGGACTAACTTTGCAACACCACCTGTAATTCCAAATTAGGAAGTGAAAATACGAAACAACTAAAATGATATGGACATATGAGAAAGTTGAAATCGGATAGACGTCCTCAAAAAGTTTGGGAGTGGATACCAAATCGAAGAAGATACAGGGGAAGACCGAGAAGAACATGGCACATGCCAATAACTGAAGCCATGGAAAAAAGAGAAATGGAGGAAAACGATCTATGGCATAAAGAGGCATGGAAATTGGGATGCGGAAAACGGCCAGGCTGTAAAAAAACCGCTAAACAGATAGAGAAAATACTAAATATATAAACACAGGTATGCAGAAAACCAGATATAATGAAAGGATGACTTTGTGAAGGGTGTCGTCCCCGGAAGTGCCATGAGTGTCGACCACGCGCAAACGTCCGCGGATAGATGGGGGGGAGGGGGGAAGGAGGCGGCACGACGCCGTCAACGGCCGGAAGCCACACCACGCCACGCCGCTCCACGCCCCGCGCCGTCGCTTGAGGCGTCGCTGCTTCCCGGCCGTCGCCTCGTCGTAAAGAATTTGTTATCCATCCAATTTATGGCTTCCTCTCTCCGCCGCTCAGGTTCTGTTACAAATATATAACTTCAATTTATTCTGAAACTATCCTTGAATAATTTATCGCAAGCGATATGACATCGGTAAGTACATGCTTCTGCGGGGCCGGGAATCTATTACGCCATAAATCGTAGGCGCGACAGGATAATGCAGTCGGCGGCGGCAGCGGCGGCGGACGCCGCGCAGACGGCGAAGGCGGCGGCGGCGGCGGCGCGTCATGGCCGCTGCGAGCGGCGGGCGTGCCCGGGGGCTGGCGACGGCGGCGGCGACAGTGCCGGACACTTTGACTTATCGGCGCGGAGGGCCGCGGCGACTTGGGGCGTGACACGGCACAATAAAGCCAGGATAAAATACGCCGCTTCTCCCGCCCCGCCCCGCGGCCCCGTCGGCCCCTGACGGTCCCCGTCGGCCCCCGCCCCCGCCCCGCCCCCCGCCCCCCGCCCCCGCCCCCCGCCCGCGCCCGCGCCACGCCTCCGATTTATGGGTGGTGCGGCGACGAGTTGCGGGGACGCGCGCGCGGCTGGCTCCGGCGACGGGGATGGTGAGCACACTTTGTCGGACGGCGAGAAGACACGTGGGAAGAGAGAGCGAGAAGAGAGTCCGAGAGAAATGCATAACGGTGGAGGTAGAGGACGGGTGGGAGATTGAGATGACGAGTGGGGGAGGGAGAAGAGCCGACAGAGAGGTGGAGAAAGAAGCTGATGGAAGGGAAACGTGGATGAGGAGTTGGGGAGGAGAAAGAGGATAAAATGAAGAGGGCAAGGTGGTGCAGCCGGGGGGAGGGGGAGCGTAGGTGGATCGTGCAGAACGAGAGGGAATAGAGAGGGCATGGCGGCGGGGTGAGGTGGGGCGAGCGAGGGGGGCGGTGGGCGGTGTCGGGGACGTGCGCGGCTTCGTAACTCAGCGACGGCGGCTGCCGCGCCTGCAAGAAGCGGTCCTGCCGTGCCACCGCGTTTGACCGCCGCAGCGTTTGACCAGCCGCCGATGTTGCCGCCGCCTCCGCTGCCACCGCCGCCACCGCCTCCGCCGCCGCCTCCACCGCAGCCACCGCCTCCGCCGCCTCCACCGCCGCCACCACCGCCGCCGTCGCCTCCACCGCCCCCACCGCCTCCACCGCCGCTCCGCCGCCGCCGGCCAGCGCCGGCCAGAGGCCCACTTCCCGGATTTATGTGCGGCTACCGTGGGCCTCGCTAATAAATAGACTGGCCCTCCCCGCGCGGCGCGGGCAAGAAGTGCGCGGCCGCGTGTAGCGCTCGCTGCGACATCTGTAGCGGCCGGCGACGGCGCCCCGTGGCGCTGGCGGGGGCGGCGGGGCAGGCGGCGGCTTCGCGGGGCGCGCGCTTCGACTTACAAATGCTGCTGCTTTGTTAGGTTGCAGCTGCCTCGGGACAATTAAAGGGCCGCTGGATGTCGGCGGAGAATCTTTGAATTTTCAAGTGAGTGACCGCCTCCGGTATTTCCATTCATGACCTTGTCACGGCGAATAAGAATACGCACTAAGTGTGAATGTAAATATGTGCTTAGATGCGGTGTTGGAAATACGTCTTCATTGAACAATGTGGATGAACCTTTTAGCTGTAATACGCAGCCATTGCATTATAAGAGTTCGGAATATACTTTTTTTTTTCAAAGGCACAAGTATTTTCAGTAAACGCTCTCAGTAATGAAATATCATCCTCGTTGGTCACCTCCAAAACAATTTAATGTTCACTCTTTGAACACTCGATGTATTTACTGAGAACATGTTCTACCTTCTACTCCTAGAAATTATCATTTCACAAGAATGTAACACTAATATAAACAGTACCAGGATCAGGAGCGGCAGGGCTGTTCTCACTGTTGTATATTTTTGTCTGTGAATATTTGTGTACATCATATTTCTTAAAAGCAATTATTTCACTTTAAAATGATCTACATGAATTCTTTACAATCTATTAATGACACCCCACGACGGTCAAATAACCCGTCACATACTAACATGTGTGTGATGTGTTTGTTATTTCGTTTTTTTACCTCAGTTTACTGATGCTTGCTTTCTCTACACATGCCGATGAATAATAGAACGTGCACTTCTGGTGGAAGTGAGCAAATTGAGAAACATTCTGAACTTTGGAACCAAAATTATTGTCAAGGTACATCACAATAGAGTTTGAGAAAGATGAAAGAACTAACTAAAGAAAAAGAAAGAATTAAAAAAAATATGAATCTAAAAATAGTCCCTTATTTTGACACAAAACTGACCGTAATATTATGCTATTATATCATTAATACTGGTAAATCATATCATGTACCAGTCTTCTTCTGCCGAAAAGTAAAGTGGCCAAAAGGATCTTGGGCATCATCACTACTCCTACTCTTATTCATTCTTGCCACTGAACACATCGAAGAACACTCCAACAGCCGAGATGCTTTTGAAAGGCCGAACTGAAGAACAAACACTGAAGTTTCAAACCCTACAGCTATTGGAAGTTATCTCTGGTTCATCACAGTAGAACTTCGTCGGCACTAAAAAAACATGTGAATCTAAAAATAATCACTCATTTTACTACAAAACTGACAATATTACGAAGTTATTATATCATTATTACTCTTAAATGATATAATGTACCACTCTTCTTTTGCCGAAAAGTAAAATGGCCGAATAGGTGTTGCGTTTCATCACCTCAACACCTACGTTTATTCATGCGCGACTGAACACCTGGAAGAACACACCTCAACAGCCGAGAAGCTGTTGAAAGACCAAACTTATGAACAAAAACTGAAGTTTCAAACTCTACAGCTATTGAAAATTATCTCTGGAACATCACAATAGATCTTGGCCGACACTAATGAAACATGTGAATCTAAAAATAATCATTCATTTTACTATAAAACTGACAATATTACTATGCTATTATATCATTATTGCTCTTAAATCATATGTACCACTCTTCTTTTGCCGAAATGGCCGAATGGATGTTGGGTTTCATCACCTCTACACCACCGATTATTCATGCTTGTTGCCAGTGAACACATCCAAGGAACACACCTCAAACAGCTGCCCAGCTGCATTTGAAAGGCGAAACTGACGAACAAACACTGAAGTTTCAACCCCTACAGCTATTGGAAGTTATCTCTGGTACATCACAATAGATTGAGGACTTCACTAAAGAAACACCGTGGTCAACCCGTTCTGCGTCAAGAGACCGACCGTCGCCGCGGAGATTGGTAATGAGGCGCAAACAATGCGGCGGGTCGGGCGGCCGATGCATTCCGTGAGCCTGACGGACTGGACGTCAGGAGGCAGCAGTTATGTCACAGCATTATAATGCGGTAGCCCGGCCTCGCGGCGACTTCCTAATGCGATGAGGGCGGGGGGAGGGGATGCGGCGGCGACGCGTTTTATTCATGAGCGGTGAATATTCGACGAAGGCTAAGAAGGGGCCTTTCATCTAGCGACGCGATCCATCCTCAGGAGTGTCCGCGCACAAGACGAATATTTCTGCCTGCAGACAGGTGCGCTGGAAATCTCAGCCGCTTGCAGACAGAACCTCCTGAAATGCCACCAGCCCTCCAAAGGAACCTCGCTCGCATAAAGCATTGCCTTTTTTGTAGCGCGGCTTCCTGCTTGATTTATTTCTGTTGCCCTTTTTCCAAATAAATCTGTCGTTTCTTTTACACAGTTGCGCCCTATTATCAGTTAGATTATTGAAGTATTATAGATACTGAAATGTAAAAACGAATGATTTCCGCTGGTGAAAGTTTTCTTCTGAGTCGAGTGAAATCTTAACAGAGAAGAAATATTTTATAAAGTGTTTTTTTTTTTTGAAATAGCTAATAAAAAATTAATCAAAGTAAAAATATGTGGACGTATGGTTCACTCTTCCAAAAGTATCTTTCGAAAAGTACGCGAGTTTGTATGTAATAAAAAGTTGCAGATTTATATTTGAAACCATTTGGCACAGAATGGCAAATGACAGGGAGGCAGAAAATATGTCAAAACATGCCTGTTCCAAATCAACATTCAGTGCAATGTAACAAAATAGTCATGTGCCCCTTATAATTGGATGCCCCAGACGTTGTATATCATCATCCGCCTTTTTCGTGCATTTTTAATTAAATAATGCAGAGGAATCGGTATTAAATAATTCGAGAAATAAATAATATCCCTTTGTTGACAAAAGAAATAGTTTCATTTGGCTGACCTTTGAATATGCTTGTCTTTGGAGCACTTTTGTTAAAGTGAGTCTTGTGTCGTTATTTTTCCGAGCTCATCAAGCCTATGGAGCTTTCATTTTAGAATTGTGCCGATAGCGTTGCTTTGAGTTCTGAGTACCTCGGGAAATTTTTGCACTACAATCCTTGCTCCTTGCAACACTTTAGCCCCTCGAAAATGCTAAAAAAAGTTTCTCCGACAAATTCAGCGTCACAGATGGAAAATTTTCTGATTTACATTTACTAACGTTTTCTTGATTGTCTGAGAAAGTTTTCTCCCAATATGTTTTCCTGAAGCTCCGATAATGTGTGTTGTTTTGGTATATTCTGTCCTAAACAAACACCAATAAAGATGTTAAAAGCCCAATTACAGTCTGACAAATATACACACCCCATGCGACTCATTATGAGATGTTGGCCAGTGTTTACGACCGATTACTTTATCATGATATAGCATTTCAATACCCCAGCAATTTTTGACAGAACTGACATACAAAACGCTCATTGTTTGTGAGTGAATCGCAAAAACAACAACATTTGAAAGACGTAGGCCATCATATACATCTTATTTTTTCAACAGACATTTGGAACACGAACATATCGCTTTTAGTTTCTTGTCAACTACAGTAGTGTACTGTAAGTTGGTAAGTAGTAATCAGTTTTGAAACTGAGAGTAGTTCCACCGCCGCCTGGCAGAGCCAGGAGCAGTGCTAGGGGCTGTGCCCTTGCATCCTTGTCCTCTTCTGGGGGCCAGCAGTCTGAACTCCTCGAAGTTCTTGAATAGACGCACAGTATTTTTAATACACCCTTCTATAATTGTTGTATCTATTATTTTGAAGGTGGCGTAATTCTCTGTGTATTCAGGTGAATAAGAATAACTGGGAAGGTGGTTTATTGGTGTATGCAACATTCCTCAGAATAACAACAGAACGTATCACTCGAACTAATGGATTTTTATTTATATAATAATAACATTAACAATAACAATAATAATAATACTTATTATTATTATTATTATTATTATTATTATTATTATTATAAATGGGTGCAGCAGCTCTCAGTGAAAATAATGCAACATAAATCGAACACTTTTGTTGCCCACTCTGACATTTTCTTTTTCGCAGGCATTTGTGTAACATTGCGACAACACATACGGGGACTATTGATTCCAAATAAAACACTGGATGCATGCATGCTGTTTCTGGTAAAAATAAGTTCCGTTTCCGACTCACTGGGAGTTGAGCTCGCTTTTCGCTTCGTGAGCTGCGAGCTGGTGCGAGAGAGATTCTGGGCGACAACGCCCTTCAACCCCACCCGCCCACTCGTCCTATCGTCACGTTCCCCCATCCGTCCGTCCGTCCGTTCCGCTCGCTCACCAGCCCGCTCTCTCACCCACCACCCCTCCCGCTCTCTCGCCCGCCCTCCCTCTTGCCCGCCCTCCCTCTTGCCCGCCCACCCTCTCGCCCACCCTCCCGCTCTCGCCCGCAAGCCCACCCGCCCTCTCGCCTGCCCGTCTGCCCTTTAGCCCGCCCTCTCGCCCGCTCGCCCGCCCGCCCTCTCGCCCGCCCTCTCTCTCGCCCGCCCTCTCTCCCGCCATCTCGCCCGCTCTCACGCTCTCTCGCCCGCCCGCCCGCCCGCCCTCTTGCCCGCTTTCTTACCCGCCCACCCGGCAGCCCACCCGCCCTCCCGCCCGCCCGCCCTTCCGCCCGCCCGCCCCCGCTCTGGGCGTTTTCCCAAACTGTAGCAAAACCTGTTTGTCGGGGCTGCAAGCTGAAAGCGCGCAGATTATCTCCATTTCTATTAATACGCCATTGTTCGCGTCGCTATAATAATAAAAAGTTATCAGGTTGCAATCCTATTGAATGGAAACGCGGACGCGAGGCGTGCGGCCACGCTGGCGGGGGCGGGGGCGCGGGCGGAGCGGAAGCGATTAAAAATATTCCGCGCCGCCAGCCCGCTCCGCCCGCCCCGCCCGCACGCGCTCCACTGCGTTAGTGACACGGTTACGCGCCGTTTTCGCGCTTCCGCCGATAGCCCTGGCGCGCCAATGTGGCGCGAACGCCCGCCCGCCCGCCCGCCACCGCCCACCGCCACTCGCGCCGCAAACAGTTTGCTTTGCGCTGTTTGGATCCAATTTCGGGCAAGTTGGCTTACGTTGACATCGCGCCCTCGCTGCCTGTGCGAGTGTTCGCCGTTCTGTACATCTGTTTGGGTGTCGGGCTGAGTGTCGGAGTGGCTGGTCCGTGGTGTCTCAATTTGTGGTACTGACGCACGTCCACCCTTACATTTTTCCTTGTGTGTTCATTGTTTATTTATTTTGATGTTTACGTAAATAGGTGACGATAGGGCAGTTCGTTAATAATTACATTTCCTATGATAAAACAAGTAATGTATTTACATCTACACAATTTTGATAAATCAACACTTCAAACATATGAAAATCAATTAATTCTCGTAAATTCTCAAAACCATTTTTTCATCTCAATTAATCTGATAATTTCTGCAAAGAATTCCCTTGTTCCTTTCCAGAATAATGGTTTCAAAGCATTACATACTCGTTTTAATGGATTATAAATGCTTCATTACTTGCGTTGTTTGTGCCCAATTTCGTAAAGTCAGCTTACCCTGACTTTGCACCTTCACTGCTGTTGTGACGTTCTTTGTATGTGAATGTGTGTTGTGGTGGGTTTGGAGTGACTGGGTTTTGGTATCTCAAATTGCGTGTCTGGCGCACGTTTCCCTTAACTTGTAACCCAGTTTACAAATTTGTATCCTACAAAAATGTTCAGTGATACTGGCGAATAAACACATTTTCTCTCTAATAATTAAATAACAAACCCAGAGTGTACAGAATATAAGAAAGTAGCCGTGTCATAACTATCGAATATTTGTAAACATAATTTTATGAAAATCTAGGAAATGCCTTAATTAGTTCATTATCAAATTCAAGGAGTTAGGATCTCAATAGTTTCGTAAATTTAATAGTGGTAGAATCACAATTTTTCAAATCAAAGCTTAATGCATTAAAAGCCTTTCAACTAACATATGTATGACTAGTTTATCCTAGTCGATTATCCACCTGCGAATACACATATTGATATCGATTACAATTATTTTCATAATAAAATATTAATGTGCATTAACCCACTATTATATGGAGATTATTCATACTATTGCAAACCAGGCTTCCTTCGATTATTCTTGTTAACGTATCATTTAAATTATATTTGTTTAGATAATTTCCCATTTTTTTCCTCTTTCAAAATACACTGTAGCTTGAGTTGCGGAAATCATGTCATAAAGTCTTGGGTCGTAGAAACGACCAAAATTGGGCACAAGATGATTTCGAAACACCTCTCATGAAACTAGACTATAATCAACTTCGAAGACCGAATAGGCTCAGATTTATCCCAAACATTTTGTCAAAATTTGGAACTTCAAGGGCATTTCTTGAAACCTCGTACCGCTCAAAAGAGCTGTGAGACGAAAAAGAAAGATATACAAATTGTATAATGAGCTGATTGTGACATTATTGTTAATATATAAGATCTCGAGAAAATCACAAGTTCACTTCTTTAGAAGACAAAAGTGGTTTAACAAGGATTTATTTATGAATTTATTGAACTGTATTAGACCAAAAATATCTGTTCTTGTTGGAACCTGTATATTTTCAACACTACGATAATTCTATGAATTGATTATCCAGAATTAACATTCTATCTTTAAAATGGCTGTCTCATTCTTGTATTTATCAGGGAAAAATTGCTTTCATGAAAAAAGTTGTAATAATACGTTACTAGTAATACCTCACTTGCAAAAATCATTGAAAAAATACCAATTTGGAGAATTAAAATGCACTCTGTTTTTTATGATTTTGCAATTTTCTGTTGAACTCATGTCAGAAGTAATTAATTTTCAGAGTAACAGGCATCCAAGAAATTGCTTCTAATCAAAGCATCAACCGACAGAGAGCGCAACACTGCCGTTACGCTTCAGATGCATTTCCTTCCTCTCTTCCCACGGACTCTTCTCTGGCAACGAGCTCCCGCTCCGCGTGACGTCACTTGACGTATAGCGTCGTGTGGCGTGACGTCACCGATACTCGATTCCGCGTCTCCTTCCTCCGTCGCCGCCTCTAAACGGGAGCCTGCGCTTCCTACCCCACTCGGTGCCCGCTCCCTCGACGCAAGCCACCCTTCCCTGCCATCTCCCCGCCACAGACACCGCCCCTCCCCCCGGCTCGTCTCGCCCACGGCGCAACCCCGGGCTCCAGCGGCTGGAGTCCAGCCCCCGCTGCACTTCCCCCGCCCGCCCCGACCCTCGCCGCGCCCACCCGCCCCGCCTTTCCTACCCGGATTTCCCACCCCGCCCCGCTCTCCCCGGCTCGTCCCTTAGCGCAACCACGAGCTCCAGCCTCCGGGGTGCCCCCCATCAAACCCCGCCGCCCGCCTCGCCCCGCCCCGCCCCGCCTCACAACCTCTGTCATCGCGCCGTGTTCCCGACGCGGCGACTCGTGTCGCCGAGCGGCCCCACCCCCTGCGCTCCAGCTCCGCCCTCGCCCGCGCCGTCGCCGTCGCCTCGAGCAATTACTGCCGGCGGCGGCGGGGGCGGGGCGGGGGGGGGGGAGGGGCGCGGTGTCGCGAGGGGCGAAGCGATGGCGGGGCGCGCCCGCGGGGACTGTCTCGCTAAATTGCCACCATATTTTCACCCGTCGGCGGCGGCGGAGGCGGAGGAATGGGCGGGGCGGGGGCGGCGAAGCGTCCGCGGCGAGGCCGAGACGGCGGCTCTCCCTATTTATCACACTATATATTCCCCGCGACGGCTCCATATGTTTAGATTACAGACGAACGCCCGCGGCTGAAAGCGCGGGCGCGGCCAGACGAGCGGCGACCCGGGGGGGGGGGAGGGGCAGAAATTTAGTAACTGGCGCGGCCCGTGGCGGGGGCGTGGTGGGCGGCGGGGGGCGGGGGGACGGGACGCGGTGGGCGGCGGGGGGGGCGGCGCGGAAAGGGGCGATAGCGCCGCCGCAGCAGCCGCGCGTTACAGCCGCGTCGCGCGCTGACAAGCGACGATCTCGCTGCGCCATGCGCGCGCCGCCGCCGCTGCAACGTAATAAAACCAAAAGCATAAACGCGGGCAAAACACAGGCATCAATTCGTCCCCGCCGGAGCCCGGCGGCGGCAGCGGTGACGACGGCCGCGCCGGGGCGGGGCGTGGCGCGGAGCGGGGCGGGGCGGGGCGGGATGGCGGCGGCGGCGGCGGCGCAGGGCTCCGCACGCACTCGGCACTTGAGACAGCCAGCTAAATCTTCCGCTCCTCTTTTTTTGCTTTCACGAGGGGTAAGTTAGCAAACCAGCATGAGAAATGAATGAAATATACTCCCATGTATTATTCAACGGAATTGCCGCATATTTCATTCGTGAAATAGAGAGAGCGAAAGGAAGGGAGCTTTAAAAAGCCAGACGAGCGGGGCGCGGCGGCAGCGGCAAGCGGGGGATATTTATGTGGGGGGCAGCTTGTGAGAAATTGAAACCCCGAGGCGGCGGCGGCGGCGGTGGTGGCGGCGGCTGCGCGGGCGTCCCCCAGGGCGCGGAGTCGGGGCGCGCAAACCGGCTCCCGCGCCCGACACCTCACACGCGCCCCGGCCCGGCCCTGCCCTGCCCTGCCCGGCGCAGCCCGGCGCAGCCCGCGCTCTGACGGCCCGGGACACGCGGCACGCCGCGGTCGTTGCGGTCCGTGAGCTGCTAGTGTCCCCCGCTTGCTCGATTCACTGATCGATTGTTTTGTGTTTCCGGGTGCGTCAACGGAAGTGTAAAATGTGGATTTCCTCGGGAGGTGGCGGTGATATTTATCAGTTAGATCGAGAGATCCCGCGCCGACCTACACGTCGGCTAACGGCGTTTTCCCCAACGAGACACCATCTCCCACCAGTGGGGAATATCCCCAGCCGAGACAAGTTCCCGACTGGTCTCCCGATGAGCGTAGTGCATGTGTGTTTGTGTGTAAGGGGCGAGGATAGGACGAGGAAGAGGAAGGATCGCGCGCGTGCCTGGACCGTTTATTAAGGCACTGCTAAGGCATTCGTGTGATGTTGATTGGAGAAACCACGGTTATCGGTCAGATCAGCTGGTTGCAAGATATCCTCCACATAGCGGCTGCATGCGATCTAGCTATCTAGCTAGAGTAGAAAATCCTACACGATCGGAACTCGAACAAAGGATCTCCCGGTCGGAGGAACTTCAGTGACATCAGCTGATGCCCTCATCCACCTAAGCCGAACCCACTTGCTCGAAACCCTGACACCTTTTATGCCAATTTTTGGTTAATTTTGGACCCGTTTCAAATGTCTAGTTAAAAAATTGACTTTCACCAAATTTAATATTTCAAGAGTGGGAATAGTTGGTTCTAGAGCTAGCACCCCCACTCTCTCAAAACAAACGAATTTTGATTTGCTTTAGGACACTTTTCAAAACTTCGAAACTTACCTCAGAAAAAAAAACTACCAATTTAACAACAAATGATTTGTATCTTTTGTATCAAATGGTTTGCGATTTTATACACTCTACAAATTCTAATGTATCAGACGAAAATTGATATCAAGCACATATAAGATATTTTATAATTTTATTACTTATTAACATAATTTAGGACTATTCTATGAATTCGAAAAATCGAAATGAATTAACACTTCATTGATAATTCGTTTTACAGTACAAATTACAGTTTTAAGTGGCAACAACTACTGAAAGAACGGTTTAATAAATGTACATGAACATTTTTACATCAATAATTCATTGGTGTCGCGGTTGCGCCCTATGAGCGAAATGCCGCAGCTGATGGAACTGTATTAAGTTTCTGCATCTGCGCTCGTCTGCCGAGCCTTAGCGCGTGCGTACCGTGTTACAACCGCCTGCCGCGAGGAACGTCGGCGCGTGTCGTGTTCCGTCTGCAATTTGTTTAATGCGAGTTGAGGCTGACGGGAGCGGTCGAATTACGTGGGGGTGCACTGTATACTTTTCTCATCGACAGGGCGTTCTCTTCATTGTGCAAGAGCTCGTCCCTACGGACGCGTTTTGTTTCTGTGGCCTTGCGATTTTATTCAGACGCTTTTAGATTTTTTTTACTGAACTTCTTTCTCTGGCCATCATTTAATATGTTTTATAATTGCACTAATCACGAGTGATTATAAAAACGCTACTTAAACATATCGGTGGTGTATTGGTCTCAAAATCTTGTTAATATTTCTATTGGGAAGGAAGGCGAGGTACGTATTACGATGCAGAATGTTATCTCGAAAAGAGATAATTTTCGTTTAATTTTCCTTAGCTTGAAAACTAATTATAACTATTAAAACTCTTATTATAATTATCATAATCGATTTTAGTTTTAGTTCACTCAAATCTAAAGTAAAAACTTTCTGTTGTATTCTACCCAAAATTATACTTTTAAAAAAATTTATGAACGTTATTGAAACTTAAACATAATCAACATAATATTGATGTTTTAAGGTATTATAATTGAGAAATTCCATAATAACGTGAGTGTTCCCTCTTATAAAACAAAGCATTTTTAATGCAATATATATAATACTGCTTGATAATAGTACTGAGTTGCCGCATATGAATTGCTAACTATACATGGATTTATTCATATATTATTGCTCCATCCTGTTTAGACATAGCTATTAAAATGAACAAAAATATATTTGAAATGGTATACATAAACTAAAATGCATGGTGTATTTTTGTTTATGAGTATACGAGCAGCCAATTATCTTCTCCTAAACATGTGTCTTGATCATAAAATGTTCCGCTCAGCACCAATTTACATAAGAAAAAAAAGGAATCTTGATAAAAGGCCAAATTTTCCCACTTTTACATATAAATTTCCTCATTCATGGTCGAAAAAATATTACACACTTTCTGACGACGGAATAAGAACTTTTAAAATTGAAAACAAACCACCCCTAAATATTTTAATGTTTCTGGGAAAGTGATTTACAAACATGCGTGCAAAGACAGCTGGAAGACGTATCCTTTTGAACTTGACCACATAATTATATTATGGACGACCTTTGGAAGAAGGACGGGCGGCTCTGTGTTTGGAGCCGGAGTTATGGCTTCATCTGCTAGACTCGTGAAATATTAACCAGTTGTTGGTCGGAATTTATATTTTATCTTCGTGATTTTTATTGCACTCTCTAAGGAAGTCCCATTATTGTGATGTATGTTGGATAATAGGGGTAATAAAAGTACATTTGAGAAGTAAGGAAGAAAGCAGACTTTACTTCTATATTCTCTCATAAAGAGTGTTCTTTATAATTGCTCATATTTATTACGCTGTTCAGATGCAGTTAAAAACATGCGACTTGGATTTCGTTTTATATTGCTTCGGTCCATCGTTAATATATCAAATGAGTATTTTAGCTCTTTTACAGACGCTCTGCACACGAGTGAGTAACAAATAACCTCAGTCGACCGGTCAGTGTTCGATAAACACGCTAAATGAATGGCTTGACATTCATCAAACGCATTTCAATGTACTGTTTATATATTTCTTGTTTTCCTTCTAAGATAACTCATACTTTGTATTTAAAAACATCTAATATATAGTATAGTGGAAAAAGTATACATAAGAAACAAAGAAAGAGGAAGATAGGACAATAAAATGAGAAAAAGGGCAGGAGCAAAGGAAAAATTTCTGCGTACCATTGCCATCATAAACGGAGGCACCGCCTACGAAACAAAGTGATCCCAAAGCACAAGCTTTCCAAATTGTGAAAGAGAGTTGGAAAAATACTATGAAAATAAATTTAAAAAATTAAATATTTCCTTCCACGGTTTACGTATATTCCTGTTCAGCAGATCGTCACCATGTAAGCACCAGGCTTTGAAACACAAATTCATCGTCACTAAGATTCTGAACACATGCACTGGCTTTGCCATATGAAAAGCAACGTAAAGAAAAAAGAAAGAAATATAATCTAGGTTGGTTTGTTTTTCAAAATCGTCTTTTCACGGACTGAAAAGGAGAGGTTTTGGAACACAAATTCATCGTCAATGAGAATCTGAACAAATGCACTGGTGCCACATGATTGTGGTAGTAAGCAACGTAAAGAAAAAAGAAGCAACGAAAGAAATATAATCTAGGCTGGTTTGCTTTTCAAATTTGTCTTTTCACAGACTGAAAAAGCTCCAATCGTATGACATTAAATTGTCTACAAGTGCTTTCCAAAATGTTTCACTTTCTATATTTCTACAAATCAGAAAATGCTTTTAAATAGCGTTTTATCGAATACCGAAAAATGTTTACATTATTGTTTTCTTCATTGCCATAGTAAGAAATATACATTATATAATCTTCCCTTATGGAGTTATTTTCTAAGCTACCAAAATGGTGACAACTTAGGTAGCCTCATGAAAAGCAGTGAGTAGAAACATTGACTTAATCCGATTCATTGTGTAATAATTATTTTGAAAGAGTATCCCTATTCATTTTGGAGCCTTTCATTCATTTTATTTCAGACAATTTCCTTAAACTGTATCTGATATGTTATGTGTAAATCAGAATGAAATTTATGTGCAAATTAGTGTTGCGATTTCGATAACCTTTTATTACTCGTTGAAGATCTTGATCTATTTCGCATAGTTATTAGGTTCTCAAAGTGAGTTAGTTTTATAAGTGATTATCGCGAATCTAAGAGAGTGAATGGAACAGTCATTTCGTATTTGCATGACAGTTCCCGCCTTTACGAGCTCCTGTCCATGAAATCCACTCGGAACGATCTTTTAGCCGACGAAGAAGGAAAAGGCGTTCAACCCAATCAGCCACTCACTTGACCGGCTGCTGAATTTCCAGTCTCGTAATGGAGACCTGCCACGTTCTCTTAACGAACGCCCGAACGAAAGTGTTGCCGCCTGATAGCGGCAGGAAATGAATATTCAAGGGTTCTTAGCGAATGACGTATGGCGTCATAATTGTCACGTACACGTTCATGTTCCAGTAAAATCATTACGACTTGATTTATACACGAGTAATTTATTGTAAAGGGCATTTTTTACTCCGCGGCGCCATGTTTGTCGAGTGTCGCACCCACGCCCCCCGGGGTCGTTTGCAGCCGCCGCTCCGCGTCCCGAGCGAGCCACTTATTTCCAAAGAGCAACATGGCCGCTTTTGACTCCAACGCGTTGCAATGCGTCATTATGAGGGGAGACCAAATAGACAGACAGATGCACGCGGGGCCATTCACAACTGTGAAGCGGGAATTATCCGGGAGATAAACTGCGCGGACAGACGGACAAAACACGCCCCCCTCCCTGGTCGAGGAGCCGTCTTTTGTCGTTTGACACCTGGGCCCATTCCTCATCCGCCTTGGCCTCCGCGCTGCTCCCCGCGCCCCTGCTCCAGGAGAGAGGCGACGGGGCGTGGAGAGGGCCCCGCGGGAAGATTTCAGGGGGGTTATGGCCGCAGCGAATCGACGACGCCACCCGGGAGAAGAAATACGGCTCTCCCCGGTGAAGCCGCCCGCCGCCCGCCGCCCGCCGCCCGCCGCCCGCCGCCCGCCTCCCCGCCTCCCCGCCACCCGCCGCCCACCTCTACCTCCGCCCCCGCCGCATGGGGGCAGCTCCGCTTGTCTTTTGGCCACAGGAGCCGACACGGGCAGCGGCGGGGCAGGTACAATTTGTAAGGTGATTATGAACCTCTATACTAGACAGTTTTTTCATTACTGTACCTTGAGTTCCTCCCTTTGAGTTCCACATTTGAGAATTTTACTAAATTTAAACTTGTATCAATTTAAGCAATGTAGGTTTAATTATTTAAAATTAAACCCATATTTTCTTATTATTTATAAATAACTCCCGAAAAAAACTTTAATTTATCTTTTGGAAGTATGGAGTTTAATCTGCAAGGGATAACAACATTACGGCCTAAATTACATTTTTGAGTTAGAGGAGAAAAGTTAAGTGAAGAGAAACATTTTCGAGACATTGTCAATATATGATTTTTCATATAATCTACCTGTAATCCTCTAAGAATTTGGGAATTTGTTACAAATTAAGGGGCTTTCTCACTCCACTTACTCCACGAATGAAGGATTTTGTCTTCCTGAACTCTGCGTGCTCAACATTGCGTGAGGCAAAGAATCGGGGTCGAGGCTTACTCAAAGTTGCCATCGCTCTGGGGCCTCGCCGTGTGAACTGTGTAACTCCACCAACCCCAGCTCAGACCTTAAATTAATTTAAATTGCCATATTCTATTTAATTAATGTGGAAAGGAACGAGTGGTGAAGTCTAAAATCATACACATTGATAAATTACACACACGTGCATTTAAACACACAGGGGAAAGTATACACTTATTATTTGAGTTGGTTTCGACAGCTGCCTTAATTTCTGTCATATATTAAAATACGTCATATACTTGATTTTACTAGACAGCCTTACATTGTGTATAAGAGAACAATCACTTATGTCACAATATATATCACCTATTGACAAAAACTTCTCTTTCACAACGTCCCGCGATCCTCTTTTTCTCATCATCAGCTGTCATTTCTTCACGTGTTCCGTAAATTACTGCTGTTTGGTGACTAACAGTGACATGAATTGTTATACTCTTCGTCATGTCGAGGCCTGACATCGGTCTTAGTCGACTTGAGCATCATATTGGTAACCACTGTTCCTTTTTTACGTTACAGTGTCCCGCTCAACGACATGTTGTCAACGACGTGATGTCAGGCCTCAGCCTGACTTCGCTCCTAGTCATCTCCCACGTCACATAATGTGACTTGACGACGACATTATGTCACGTGGTGTCATAATGACGACGACAATATGTCATGCTACTTTGCTCATTGCTTCTTGACCCTCTCTCTGAGCTTTTCAAGCTTAAGAGACTCCGCGGGAGTGGCTTCTTGGGTTCACCAACAGCCAAATTCATGCCCAGCTATTGACGCCCTAAGCGTGTGGTGCAATGGTGTTATAAGAGCAGTAACTGTCGTCGTAGCGACATTAAGTTAAGGAAATGTGCCGGAGGAAAAGATGATGTTGGTCGGCAGAAGATGTTGGGTGGGAACACACATCAATCAAGGTATTGTGGTGAGTTTTCGTTACCATTTCCAATGAAATAATTATATGCGTCGTCATTGCCAACAATATTATTTATTAAAAAAGCAGCTTTCGATGGCTAAGTATATAATTATTTCACATCAATCAAACTAATAGATTATGCCAAGTAGACTTGCTTTGTATGCGATTCAGTCATTTTCCCCTTAAATCTTAAAATAATTTTGAAAATATTATGCGAGGTGAGTAATTTCTTGCGGAAAAAGTATCAACATGTTGCTTCAGAAGCATAAATTCTCGAAGAAAATTAGTTTATAGATGTCAAAAAGCGTTACAGTTTGTATGACGCCAAAACATACGTTCATAGTGCACATTTCCAAGACCTCGAAGCCCAGTTGAGTTTAGGGAGGTCATTACCGCCAATTGCAAACAGTGAGTGCACTACAAATCTGACGGCCGTCTGGCAAGTTAAGGTTCGCAAACCGGGAGTCCGGGGATGATTAGAGAGCTGCACTTCCGTAATATGCACCCCAATTCCGTCAAATCACAAATGTTATTTTTTTTTGTCGTTTGTATCATTGTAAAGTAGATAGTTTCTTCGCCAGTACTGAGAAACAACCTCAGCAATTAGACTCACTTTAAGTCCCGACTTGTCGACATTATAGAAGTGAGGTTGCCAAAGTTAATCAGCTTCTGAACAAACGTACCGTTTTAAATCTTACATTGACCTTCCAAAAGAAACCAGGAAAGAAATAAGAATTTTCATTAAACTATTCACATGAACAATGATGTACACAAGTAAAAAATAACGGTCATTACCTCGAGCACACAAAATCAACTAATCTACAGCAAGTGACAGTTGCCCGGAAGAATCCAAGCAACTTTTTTCCTGAGTCGTCTGTCTGAGCTCAGTGGAACATTTCCAGGTTAGACAACCTGACGCGCGATTTGCGAAATAGTCGTATTTCCGTGTATGCTATTAGCAGCTCGCACCGATCGATCGATAAATTGATTGATTAGTGTCATCGTGTGCTTTAGGTGCTAAAGTCTCGTAATTGATACCGGCATAGGTGGCTCAGGGCATCAATTGACATCACTGCAGTGCCTCTGATTGAACGGGGGCCTAGGGATCGAGTTCCGACGGTGGCAGGTTTTTCGATTTTCGACTTTAGCTACTCTCTGGAGTAGAATTCTAGCGCCCGGCTGCTCTTATCGGTTGTTTCCTTTGGTTTCTCTGAGTGCCTGAGCAGATGAATGCCTGAGCAGTACTCTAACGTCGCAGTACAGTAACGGGCCATGGATCACGCGCGATCTTTTCTTCCATTCCATGTCCTCCCTTTACATACACTTACACGTGCCGAATACCGGCCAGGTTATAGTTTGTCCTGGGGCGGTGTCATGCTGGTGGGAGATACCTGGTTGGAGAAAAAAGCTGCAAGCCGGCGGGTAGGTCGGCACCGGATCTCATCATCCTTCAGGGAAAGATCACCGCCACTGGCTGGTAGAAAACATGCACTAAACTTACAGTCCTCATGACCTGTGCAGTTGACGCACCCGGAATCACCAATCGTGATTGATGTTTAGAGGAGGGAACCGAGCCTAGAGACCGTGAGGAGCAGCCCGCCCGGGCCGTCGCCATGGAAAGGTCGCCGGTGGCGCTGGGCGCGACGCTGTGGGCGACGGCGCTGGCGGCCGGCGACGCCTCCGCGTCAGGTGGAATGCGGAGGCCGGGTCTCGCGGGAGATTTATCCCCACGGAGCATAATTAAAACGGTTATTTATGCGTCGGGGGCGCGCGTACCGGCTTCGGTTCCCGCTCCGCCGCCACCGCCGCCGCCGCCGCCTCGGGCGGGGAAACGTCGAGAAGTTACGACCAGAATATCACGAACAAGTTTATCTGCCTCCCCGTTAAATTTTCACGGCGCGTAATTTACGCCGCCGCCGGAGGGGGCGGGACGGGGAGGGTTAGGGCGGGGCTGGGAGGTTAAAATGGGTAGCTTGGAATGGGTAGAGCGGGGAGGAACGTCGAGGGGCGGGGGAACGGGAACGGGACGGACCGGAGCAGGGAACTGTGGGATAGAACGGGACAGTGCGGGGCGGGGCCGGGCGTGGCGGGGCGGGGCGGGGGGGGGCGGGGCGGGGCGAGCTGGACGGAGCGAGCGGGGCGGGGCGGGGAGTAGCGTATTGGGTAGGAGCAGGGTGAAGGGTGCGTGACGAAGTGGAACAGGGAGGGACTGAATTGAACAGAGCGGAGTGGGGCGTGGCGGGGAAGGGCGAGAAGGGACGGTACAAGGTGAGAGCGGAGCGCGGCGAATGGAGAAGACTCGGGATGGGAACAGGAGTGTGGGGGGCGGGGCGGTACGATGTAGAGTGGGTTCGGCGGGTGGGGAAAAGCGGGGAGGGGCGGTGCGGGGCGGAGTGACGAGGTGGAGCGGAGTGGAGCAGGGCGGCACCCGTCGCTCCGCCCGCCCTGAGGCCCTCAGGCCAAAATGCGGACAGGTCTCTATCCCCTTGATGCTAATGATTGTTCAAATCGCGATTGAGAGAAGGCCAGTCTGACTCAAAAAATATTTTGAGCGGTACAAGCATTTGAACCTCGAGACGGGCGTTTCTAAAAACCAGGATTCCAACGAAGTATGTAGGGCTCCCAAATTGCCTAAATGCTCCAAAATTGAAGCTTCGACTCTGGGAGTGTCAATATTTTGGAGAATTGAGAAAATAATCAACAGAACCTTCCGTTTGTAAACATTCTAAATAATTTGTATTGATTTTGTCAAACATGGTAACATATTATAATGGAGTACCATTTTTTATCCATAAAAAATGACAGGATTATTTAAGACGCCAAATCTTTTGACTCCAAAACTTTTACTCTAGAAATTTAGATACTAAATCATACTATTTTCAAGATAAAATTCAATAGTTTCTACTCAATTTTCAAGTCAAGTCAATTTTTAAAAATGTATTACATCTTGAGCCGAACTTTCTTAAGTTGATTTTAAGAAATATGTTTATGACTGTTATCTTCTTTATTACATTGTATTGGTTTTGTGACCTTAATAATAAAAAAAATTTTTAAAAAGTATTGCAGTATCTGTTTATTAAGTTCAGAAAACCAATACAATTCTTATGTTGAATGCAGAGAACCAACGCGCTCACAATAAATGTAAACTCAAGCTACGATTAACCATGTAATGTGTTTAACAGCTGGAAATATGCAGACTTCTTTTCCTGTTAGTCCATGAAATGCCACATTAGGCGGATGACATTCATTCCCTCATATTTCAATAAAAAAATCTTTTTAAGTTCGCTATTAATTATTTGCGATGGCCCGAGAAAGAACTTTATGTAAAAATTAACATTATATTTTACAATATCTTCAACAATTTCTGATGGCCTTTCCTCGTTTCGGGTGTCAACGAATACAACCTGAAATAACGTCTCCGTAAACTCCAATGCAAGCTTCTAAAACTCAAAATATCTCAGCTGGCAAAGCTCTCCCCATATTTCGTACTCTTTGAGAAGTTTTGCTCAACAAAATTTGCAAATAAACTAGTGTTTTAAGTTGGAGTCAGAATAGAGCAATAAACCAGACCATTAATAGCATCAGCCGACTCTTTTTGAACTGACAAAGAAGCAGGATGTGTCCGAGATGCTTGGAAGAGAGAATTAGCACTCGGAGTATTGTATGCTAAAGCAAAACATTTTCACCGCGAAGATAGAATGATGAAATTACTCATTATGATGGTTGAAAGAAGTGAATAGGGGAAGATTGCAAAAACAAAAAAAGCAACGATTTTATAGTTTTATAGTACCCATATACCCCAGTTAACAATTACGTCATCGCAGACATCCTTCTTACAGTAAACATTTAATTTCACCATCAGAACTTTAATGTGAATACACATATTAAGGTCTCAGAAGTGAAAAGAACACTTCTGAAAGTTCCAGATGTGTGCAAACGGCGGAAGGCCGCTGAATCGACTTGCGAAGCTGCCACCAGGGCCCATTGCGGTCAACCCCCGACCAATCGCTCCACATGCAACGAAGGCAGCACGCTGCTCAACGCAAGCCGACGGTGGGAAAGCTAATAACACTTCTGAAAGTTGTAAATGAATGCAGATTGTGGACGACTGGCGGTGACAAATATGTTTCGACATCGAACAAGAAACACAAATATTTTGAAAAAGTGGTAACCTCTTTACGTTCCCGCGCATGAGAATTTAAATATTCAGTGGCCATGTTTATTTATTTATAATTAAAATGTAACCGACAAAACATAAAAATAATAATTAACAAAACCGACTTGAAGCCTGAAAGGTCCAAGTCACCTTCAGGAGTGGCAGCGCTACATCAATTCTCTGTAGAAGCAGTGTACGGAGATTACGGAGATATGGCTACTATGCATGGTTTTGACCGGCTTTTCGCGAACGAAATAAGAGTAGGAAATACCAGGGTATTGGGGTTATCACTACAATGCGCAATGAAGGATTCACTTCGTTGGAACACTTGAATTGCAAGGATATCATTTATTATTAATTCATATTTTAACTTAAACAATATCGGGATTATGGAACTTTCTCATTCCCAAACAAAACATCAAAAACGTAAAAACATTGAGCGCACAACAATGATGTCAAAAACATCGGCGTCAATCCATTGTTGTTTAAAAACCATCAATGCTTTAAGAAGATTGCTGGAAGATTGCAAAAGCAAAAAAGCAACGATTTTATAGTTTTATGGTCCCCTTATACCCCAGTTAACAATTACGCCATCGTAGACATCCTTCTTACAGTAAACATTGAATTTCACCGTCGGAACTTCAAAGATCTATATTTTGAAAACATCATAACGCGTCCGAGGTGGCAAATTGCAAAGCCGCCACCAGGGCGCACCCTATTTGCTACCGATCAGAGCAATCGCTACCGATCAGAGCAGCCGCACGCGCTAGAATTCTCCTAGAACTCGACCAAGCTATCGAGCTGATCTCAAAAATCCTGCCACGGTCATGTCTCGAACCTAGGATATCCCGGAGCAGTGACATCAGCCACGGAATCGACCTGCGAATTCGCCACCAGGGTGCATTGCGGTCACCCCGACCAATCGCTCCATATGCAACGAAGACCGCACGCTGCCCAACGCGAGCCGTCTGTGCGATACACGCGCGTGATTTAACTGCGCGGCGGCGGCGACTCGCGCACGCCGAGGGCGGATGCCCTGGGTTCAGCGCCCGCCTAAAACGCGCTTAATTGAATTCGGAGCGGTGGCCGCGTGGCGTAACATCTGTTCATTACGAAGCGCTTCGTTTGAGCTCTTACGTAAGTCGCTGACGCTGTTTCGATGACTGCAAATGAACGCACTTCATTACGTGAAAAATAATCATTGTTTACATTGAGCGCTTAAGGAAAACTGTCTTGTTTGGCTTACTACGTTTGCTGTTGCAATATTTTGTTACGACTCGAGAACATACTAAACAAGGAGACGTACGACATACCAAAACTTTGTCTCGTCTTAGTTTTGTGATATGCACAATTTGGATATTGTAATTATTTGGAATAATAGCAGCAACGTAGGTTTTGATTATTTCAAACTTTTAGTAAGGGTTATTCATGAACAATGTCCCCTGAGATGTGGTGTAGTGTAACTCCTTTGCCACCTGGACTGTTTTCGATGTCCTCGCTACTGTAATTTAGGTAGAATAGAATAATTAAAGGTTGTTTTTTTATTTTACTTTTAAGAAGCTGTAATGTACTCAAGCGCAGAGTAAGGAAATTTGAGTTATAGGCAAGAGCGCCAGTAGTGTGGACGTGTTTCATCTCCTATTACTCTGTATTTTTTATCTTGTGTTTTATTTATTTTGTTAACCGAAGTGTAGTTTGTGAATATATTAAATAAAGTATAGTGTCAATAAATTGACAAAGTGTTTTATAATTGAACGCCGCTGAAGAGTGCTGTCACTGTGAAACAGAGTATCTTCAGTGTGTGATGTGGAAAACCTATGCCGCATGTATGACAAGACTTCCTAGGGAGGGGAGATGAAACATACGACTCATGTCGGTGTGAGCCGAAAAGAGAAACTCGTTGGCAAGTTTATACTTTTAAAGAAACGTCTCTAAATGGCAGTGCTCCTCAGAATGGTTTCATGTAGTTTGAAGTCGCTTAAAAACGAGCGTAGTAGAAATCTTGATGAAAATCAAGTTCCTCAAAGCTCTCATTGAAAACATTATTCATTTTCACTCAAATATTAAGGAAATATTTCATTTTGAAATTACATATAAAAGAGTTATACTGAAATATCATTTTCCTTGCCTGAGTAAGTTCCATTGCCTCAAACTTTGAGGCTGTTGGCTGCGAATGGCCAGCATCGACAAGGGCAGCTTGGTCATCTGCAAAAGGGGATACCATGATTCATAACACGCGGATCTTTGGTGAGAGCGAAGGCCTATGTTCACCAGAACGATCTTGTAAACAAGCAAATTGTTAGAAAAAATCTATGCGATAGGTTAGAAAATAACGACTTTCTCTCAAGTATTGACAGTGTACTTATGTTTCGTTGTATAAAATAGGAATAACGTCAATAACATCAAGAATCGAAAAAACGTTTTCATGTTTTTAATATTAAACGTCGAGTAGATGTACAGTCTTTCGTGCGCTATCCTGTATTATCTACGGACTCATGGATCATCACACTTCCGCGACAAGCAGCTTAAAACGACAACTACCTTTGGTAAGGAAGTTACTTTGCGCCACTGTTAAAAATCACTTTTTCCCTCTCAGGCAAACCTCAAAACAGAATTTACAACAGAAATCTCGATCTTTAATTTTTTAATCGATTGTAAATTTTTTTTGTCTGTACTACGTATAACGGAAAGAAAGTAAAAATCTAATATATAAACAAGAGGAAACCAATGAAATATTTAGGGAATTACGGAGTAATGTAGATTAATGCTCTACGCACTTCTGTGGGTATACATAAAATAAGCTTTCGCTTCATTCCACCTCTCTTCTGATCAGTGCCGGTTTGCTTTTACTGTAAGAACAATGACAGGGTGATCATGAGAAGCGAAGAGAACTACGTTGAGACATTAATAATGATGGATGTGTTAATGTTCAGATGTGAAGTGAAGCACCTGTAGTTAGTATTTACTTTTTCTATTCGAATTTTATGATGATTTTTTTAAAGTTCACTTCGATACATTTTGATTACCTGGAACTCGTAAAAGAAAATCAAAATGTCTGCTCCTGACTTTGGATTTTGAAATGTTGTGGGTCAATATTGTAAGATTAAAGATTGTGTCTTTTCTTGTGAGTATTAGATGATTGATGAGCTGAACATGTTCCCAGTTAACAGAGAGAGTGTTGTTCGTTAGCAGATACGATGTATACTTGTACAATATTCTGATATCTCTGTCTGACTAGTAATACCTCGTACCAATTATACATATGTTAAAAGAATATTATAACACGGAGTGACAACGAATACATGAATCATCTATACAATTCGCATATCTTACTAATTGGTCGAAGGCTGCCAGTTCTCTCCGTTAAATTAAAATTCTACAAATTGCTTTGTGTTTTATTATTCTCCACTTGTCAGTAAAAGACAAACGAATCTTCATTAATGAAACTTCTTCTTCGATCTCATTCACTTTTTTCGTTTGTTTGGATCTCACATCAATCAAATCTTTGCCGAGACGATTATCAGAGTTTGAATCATGTCACTATCAGTTCACAAAGATTTGAAAATACTGTTTGAGATTCCCTTTGCAAACATTTTAACTGGAGACTAGGAAACACTTCAGTTGAAGACTTATAATAAGAACGGTCAATTCCTTGCCAAAACATTTTGGACAATATGTTGAAGATTTGTATGTTGAAATTTCTATTTTGGTTTCGCTAACTGCCGTTGTCTTCTGAGAGTTGTTTATAGAGCACTTGGAAAGTCGCCAGGTGTTGCATTAAAACGTGTAAACAAGATTACTAACAGAGAAAAAATGCTTCGTGTCACATAAAACATGCAGCGGATCAGTGAATTTCGACCTTGTCCGAAACAACGAACTGGTAAATGCGTCAGGGGGGAGGACAAACAGTGAACCAGGCATTCAAATTCTGCCCGACATAATTTCGAAAACAAAATTCGCTGCTGGCTGTATTTCAATCTGTTTGTTTTCGGCGATGGTGGCGCATGGTTAACAGAGCTGTAGTGGAGCTGTTAAAAACAAATGCCTCGCTGATGGGTCGTCGCTCTAGGCGAGGCGACTGCCTCCCAGTGGGCGGTGCCAATGGGAGAGGACCCCCGCCCCCCCCCTGTCTCGCATACTACCTCCCTCACGAGCTTTTCTCCACGGTCGCCTGTAAAGGTGGGCATACACGGGCAAGCGGGGTTTGCAACCAAGAGTTACGCCACTTGGAAATCTGACGCCGCCGCATTGGTGTTTTACGATTCAACTCGGATGTAATCAGAATATGTAGACATATAGTAAATTTTTAGGTCTTAATGTATTTCAACAAGATCATATTCAACGATAAATAGAACACATAACATGTAAATCGGTGTAAAAAAAAAGGTTCGATGTCACATTTTGCGGGTTTTGAGTTAACGGTGGAAAACTGTTCTTAAAATATAAATTCAACTTTCCATGCCTAAAATTTCGTTGTCCGTGAACTCTGTATCGTTTGTAGAGTACCCTTCAACTATCAGTGTTAAGAAAAAAATGATCGATGTCCGGAACGTGAATCTTTTTGCTTGCTCTTCAAAATTTGAAGCTCCTGGACATTAAACGTTTTCGTTTCCTCCGATTAATGTGTTGATGCCCCAGATGACTTCGCATGTCTGAATTTTTCGACAAGGACTGAGCCTCCCGGAGAGGTCGGACGAGCGACAAACCATTTTGCTTTCTATTTTCACACAAACATTAATTTATCTGCTATTTACATCTATCATCATTTGAAAATATTTTATTTTTATGTATCTACCCCTCAGCAGAATGAGACTGAACGTGCTGGAGAACAAGGTCTCTTGAATAATAGTAATTTCTACAATACTTCCACAAAGGTTTCTTAAAGTTAGAAATGTTTTTTACAATACTCGAGGAAACAATTTGGGGAAATATTTTGAGCAACGTTTTCGAGAAAATAATTGTTTAAATATTGCATATATTTCATGCAAAATTACACAAAAGTTACTCATCTTAACGATAACGTGCTCGTGATTTTATTTAAAAATACGTCTTTGAAGAATAGATATCATTGAAAAAATCTCGATCTTCAATAGTATTGTAGTCGTTAGAAGACGCGGAAAAAAGTCGAACATTTGCAATTTTCGAAAAATCTGAGGGTTCTCTCGAAAATTAGACTTATGCCATTTTTAGAGCTTCCTTGGTTCCAACTGGGGAAAACATTTAATCGAAAAATTTGGTGCCGTAGTTGAGAAAAATGTTTTGAAAGATTCGTGTAATGTACCCTCAAAAATCAAAATATCCCTTTCAAACACCTTAAGTTCATCCAGATCGAATGGGGAATATAAATTCTTGGAAAAACAGCCTAAACGGTGCTAACATTGTCGACCAAGAGAAAATAGACATTTGGCCGCCAACAAATGTTTCGTATCAAGGATCCACAAAACGTGAATTTTGACTACACAACGTTTTAGAGGAGGTAATTTACTACTTCTAGGAACAAGATTTATCGACTTTTTCGATATAAGGGTCACAACAATTCAATTCTTTATCTTTACTACGTACGTGCGTAGTAAGGCGAGAAAACTTATACAAGCTATTTATAACGTATTTCTGAACGACTTTTTCTTGTGTGGGATCTACATTCAATTTGAGACGATGGTGCACTGAGGGTCTGCTAGTGTTAAAAATTCGCCACATTCAGTACACAACACAACAAGTACTCAATTCAATGAAGCTATAACGAATATATGAAGCCGAACTATAGAAGCGGTTTGATTCTTAGAAATCTAAACAGTTAAACTCCAAGAAAATCCAAACAATAGTCACATAAATATATATTACAAATCTAGTAAGTTCAAGGTGCAAGAGAAGGAAAGCAGGTCAACTGAAGCGCTTCGAGGTTGTGGTACTTAACAACAACAACAAAACAACAACAAAAATCGTCGGCTAGCGGGGCTTTCCCCAATCAGGCATCTCCCACCAACGGACCTGTGCCCCTGCCGGAACAAGCTCTAAGCTCTCGCGACCGGTCTCCCACCATGTGTGGTATGTAGTGCATGATGCTGTAAGTGTGTGTATGTTTGTAGGCTGCTAGAATTCACTGCCAGGCAGCGACGGAATTCGACGTAGCTGACAAGCTAGTGTCGAAAATCCTGCCACCTTTGGGAGTGAACCCCTAGGACCTCCGCCCGGGTCAGAGGCATAGCAGTGACATCAGTTGCTGCCCTGAGCCACCTCGCCCGGTGAAAAGATCCTTCGAAATTCAGGCGGCCGTCGCAGGACCGCGTGAGAAAGGCAGCTGAGGGCCTGAACGCATTTCATCGACGCGATGTCGCAGGGACTCATTAGGCAGTTCACCGGGAGCTCTTTTGCAGTCATCGAAACAGCGCCAGCGACTTACGTAAGAGCTCAAATGAAGCGCTTCGTAATGAACAGATGTTACGCCACGCGGCCACCGCTCCGAATTCAATTAAGCGCGTTTTAGGCGGGCGCTGAACCCAGGGCATCCGCCCGCGGCGTACGCGAGTCGCCGCCGCCGCGCGGTTAAATCACGCGCGTGTATCGCATAGACGGCTCGCGTTGAACCGAGCTCGCGGCCTTCGTTGCATATGGAGCGATTGGTCGGGGGGTGACCGCAATGCGCCCTGGTGGCGGCTTCCTAATTTGCCACCACGGATGCGTCATCGCTCTGGATGTTTTCAAAACATGGATGTCTCCATATAAACATCGATGTTTTAAACATCAGTAGATTAATCCCCATGTTTGTTGACGTCGATGTTTTGCGCTGAATGTTTTTTTAAGTTTTCGATGTGTTTTTTTAGGTGGGGAGATGAGAAAGTTCCATAATCACAATATTGTTTGAGTTAAAATATGAATTAATAACAGATGATATCCTTGCAATTCTTGTATTTGAATGAAGTATCATGAAATGTGGCTCAGAGTATCAACAGATGTCATAGCAGTACCTTGACCGGGTGGTCCTATGTTGGAGTCCCGACGGTGGCAGATTATTCGACATTAGCTACAGATTAGCTAGATCGAATTCTGTGTCCGAATTCGCTGTCTGAAGGAGAATTCTAGCAGCCGGCGGCTCAGATCAGTAGTTTCCCGTGGTTTGCCGGATGAATACCTGGCGAATGCCGCAGTAGTACCCTAACAAACGGACCACGGATTACTCGCGATCTTTCCTTCCTCTTTCTTGACCTACCGTCAACCCCTTATTTACACACACCATACTAACACACACACACACACACACACACCGGAAGATCGTTCGGAAGCTAGAACTTGTCGCGGCTGGGGCGGTGCCCCGCTGGTGGAAGATACCTGGTTGTGGAAAACCCCACTAGCGGCCGGTAGGTCGGCGCCGAATCTCATCATTCAGCGGGGAAAATCACTGCCACCTCTCGAGCAAAACACATGCAGTGCATTTATAGGAATAATGACCTTAGCAGTTGACGCTCCCGGAATCACTATCCAATCAACCCTATTTATAGTACCATCATCAAACAAACTAGTGATTACTCTGATACCCTAGTATTTCCTACTCTTTATATACAGAAAAAAAAGAACCATGATACTCTAACAAGGGAACTAAAAGCTCTCTGTTTTGTTCACTTTTTTAATGAATTTCTTGAAAATTAATGAATCATTGTTAAAAATATACCATTTCGTAATAGTTATTTACGACAAGAGTGGTAAAAGTGACATTTTATGTTGCGAGAAGGAAATTCTGTGACATGAGGTTGATAGGGTGAATAAAATATTTTACGAGAGAAATAAAATCATTTTTACCACCTGTGTCACACATTCGTTTTTAGACAGCCTTACTGACTCTCCTACTATTCTAATTCAAGTATACAAACACTTAATGATACATTAAGGTCAGCAGTAGCTGATGGTAATACGAAAGTATTTTGTTTCCTTTGTGTCATTCACATATTTATCTGAACACTTGAAAATCGTTCACTTTTAGCACTACTGCTAAAATTTATAATTAACTTTAAGCACTAGTACTAAAAATGATTTATTAGTTGATTACTGTTTGTTTATGAACCTGAATCAAACACAGAGAACTGAATGCTAGTATAGAATTATACACCCATGGTGGCCATCGAAACCAAGGTTTTTGGAGCTCCATTATAGTGAATTTTGTCATTCAATTGTGAAATTTTGAAAACATAATATAGAAAAGAGGTTCCTAACCTTTTCTGGACCAGGGCCTCCTGCAGATGATAACAATATTCCCACGCCACCAGCCCCAAACAATTCATTTAAAATGAAAAATCAAAATAACGTTGGGAACTCTTAAAAAGTTGCCAATTAGTTGCAACTACGAAATTTGAAAAGTTTTAGCGCGATCGGATAGCGTTAAGATCTGCCTGCCACAAAAGCTAATAAGTTTTTTTAAAAAAAGAGTGCTTTTCTCGACATTGTGAGAACGGTTGGTCCTAAAAAAGTGTTCTTTTTACAGTCCCTGGCCATATTTTCGTGACAATCTGCCAAATTTAATACTTTTTTTGTTTTCCCTCCGTGTTTTAAAGTTTAGTAAGTATATCAATTACTTTTTATTTCAGTAGTGGCAACTCTTTTGTTCGTAGGTGTAAACTTTTTTTCTGTTGCAAGATTGGTCCTGTAGGAGGGCACATTTTTTTATGAGTAAAAGCCTGCATACTTTTATTGTGGAAAAATTGTTTTATTTGCAATGAGTGCGAGTTGTTTCTGTTCGTTTATCTATAGTTTATTGTTTTATCCCACATTTCCAACTTTTTATATTTTAATAACTTAATCTCTACCTAATATTTTTGTTTCTTTTGTGATGAGAATGCTAAAGAACCGGTCTCCAAAGACAAGAGAAGAAATTAAGGCAATAATAGAACTTGAACCCCTTTCACGCCAAGTTTCTCAAAAGATTCATTTTTAACATCAGACATCAGTAGCGTGAAATTATAATAAGAAAAAATGTAGAAAACGTAGTGGTCACATTAATACGGCTAGGGACCAAGTACTGTCCTTTACCACCCTACCACCCAATTTTCTTTAAATTTCTGCGGGCATGGGTAATTAGTCATATCGATGTGTGTCATCGCCCCGCCAGCCCGCGCGCCCCGCCCACTCGGGAGCCCCTGAGGAGCGGCGGGCGTTCGTAGCGGGGTGCAAAGGGCGCGCGCCGCGGGCGACGGGCGGCTGAGTGACGGCGGCGCGTCGCGGGGGCAGATGCCCCGCGGCGCCCACAGGCTCACACACGCTTCACTTGAGCGGCGCTTGACGGCGGGGGGAGGGACGATGCGCCCGCGGGCCCCGGCCCTGCCCCGCCCCCCGCCGCGGCCCTGCGGGGCGCCGCCGCCGCCGCCGCCGCCGCCGCCCGATGCCCGCGAGCGCACGGAAATCTCAATTACTGCGCCTCCGCCCACCCCGGCCGCCGCGCCGCGCCGCCGACAGCGCCCCTCGCGGCGGGACGAGGCGCAGACGGCGCCGCCTCCGGCACGCGAGCGCCTCCGCCAAGGCTGCCGCTGCCGCCTCTCACACGCGCAGGCATGCGTTTGTTATTTCGCTTTTCCTGGCACATCAGCTGGTATGGTCATTAGTTTGATTGATTGGCGATTCCTGGCGCTTCAACTCCTACGGTCATTAGTCTCGAAAGTGTGGTGCATGTTTTTTTTTATGACGGGGGTAGGCGATGTTCTTCCCCCGCTGGATCGAGAGAAGCGGCGCCGACCTACACGCCGTCTAGCGGGGTTTTCGGCAAACAACGACCCCCTTTCCGTGGGGCACCGCATCAGCCGGGACAAGCTCTAAGCTCCCGACCGATCTCCCGACATGTGTGATAGTATAGTGTAAGAGTAAGGTTGTGTATTTTAGGATTAAGAATAGGGCAAGGAATGGTAAGGAAAGATCGCGCACGGTCCGTTGTCCGTTTGTTAGGGTACTGCTCCGGCATTCCATGTGTATTATCGGAGAAATCATGGAAAACGACCGATCAGTGCAGTATTCTACTAAAATCACCCCCAGACAGTGCTGCATGATTAGTGCCAAAAATCTACCAATGTCGGGATTCAACCCGTAGGTCTTCCCGTTCAGACACAGTAATTGCAAACCTGAGCCATTTGAACCGGTTCTCTCGCAATCAGCACGTAGATTGCGTTGCATATAGAATATAGCCGACGTCATTGGCGGGGCCTGGAGCGACTTTCAAGTGTGCTCAGGGTTGTGGGTTCGAATCCCGCGAAAGACAGACGTCTGTCTCCGCCTTCTTCCTCTAGAAGCAGAGGGCGTGAGGGCTGCAAAGAAACATTGATTGGAAGCAAGAAATATAATTTGGAGCCCCACAACTCTGTTTCCCTTCTTTCAGTTACGCGAGCAGAGACTCCACTTCGGGCTACCACTCATCGACGGGCTAGCATGTCGTGCTACCACTCCTCGTCCGGCTACCACTCCCCGTCGGGCTACCACTCTTCGTTAGGCTACCACTCTTCGTCGGGCTACCACTCATCGACGGGCAACCATGTCGGGTTACCACTCCTCGTCGGGCTACCACTCCTCGTCGGGCTATCACTCCTCTCAACATGCGGTGCGCCACACCGGTACTCGAATTTAAATATATAATTCCCCCTTCGTTAACTTACGCATGCCTTATTTGGGGTGGTGCAGCATAATCTCATGATCACAAACGAGACGTTATACAAAATAAATATTTAAGGCAAGTATTAAAAGCAACTTGTTTTATTAGAAATGATCAAATGTTACATGACCTGAATATTCTTCTTTTAAAATATGGGATTCTTCAACTCCCAAATCAATTTTATTCTTCTCTTCTTCTGCATGAACGTTTTTTCAATTTCGAAAAAACAGTCAATTCTTTTCCGCATATTAAGTCTCGTTACACAAAGGATATCTTACACTCTCCATAGTTAACTTATTTCTATGAATCATTTTATTTACTGTATACATTTTCACGTATGTATAAATTATGTATGCATGGATCCCGTTAGCCATTCATCTTCGAAGAAAATGAATATCATCAGTATATTCCGCATTTCCGAATCATCCGTCATATTTGTAGATTTTTCTTAATCTTTCTAGAAATACACGATTTCTTTTAACCATCGACTTCAGATCGTTGTCGATTTATAAATTGTCTCAGTACTATAAAATCAGATCAATAGCCAACTAGTTATGAAATCGCTTAAAAATGAATGTTCTTAAGGGTTACTGCGCCATCGCCGCTTCTCAGCGTGGTGCTTGCATTGCATATTGAATATTAACGATGGAATTCATTTGCTCAACCGTTCTTGCTTTATTTGTAGCAGTAGGAGTGCAGGAATTACTTTAGCAACCTAACCTCTTCAGCAAAAGCGAAACCGTGTCCCATACTTGTAGTTCTATCTACTCACCTCTTAACTATTTGACAGCTTAAAAGTTTCTAAATTATTCTTAAATTTTTGTAATTTCTCGTAACCTCTCCGTAAAATCTGTGGCAATTTGCAATTAAG
Organism: Gryllus longicercus; assembly: GCA_038098605.1. NCBI lineage: Eukaryota > Metazoa > Arthropoda > Insecta > Orthoptera > Gryllidae > Gryllus > Gryllus longicercus. The sequence continues at coordinate 706,906 of JAZDUA010000619.1, read as the reverse complement.
TACACACGAAACATATCATTTTTCAATAAGAAATGAAATGTCTTTAAACTACTTTTTTGTATTAGGATACTACATCGTGCACACTTCGTGCAGTATTTGCAGTACCTATTGAATACCGACAATGATACTCATTTGCGCAAACCATCTTCCACAAACGGAAGAGTAGCTATAGTTTTTAAGCACACGGTGTATAATAGACAAAGAGATTCCACTTTTTCTCTTCAGACCCTCAGTCTTCTTAGCACTCTGACATGTTCTTGATTTTCCTGAGTCTTTGTAATACTACGAACTTTCTCATGAATACCTGGAACTTAAGCACTTGGCCTCTGGAATTGCAAGTTCTGTGAGATCACATTTTTCTTCAAAAAGAAACGGAAATTATTTTAAATAGATTTTTTAATGGCAAAAACAGTTCCTTTTGTGCTTCACTGTGAGCATGAATATTGGTCATGAAAATAATCTAAATAATTTGTAGCTTTTAAAACGCAGCATTAGTTCTTTAGCTTCTATGCATCTTCAGGAGAAACGTATTTCATGTATGTATTCCACTACTAATTTCTTAGTCATTCTAATTATCCTTCATCTTTCTAGTAGTTTACTTAATTTCTCATAATCTATGGTCATGTTTCTTGTCAATACAATCGACCAGTTCAGCAAAACTACAAGATTGTCCAACCCGATACGAAAACTGTCTTTGAAATATGTTCTATATCGACGGTTACAGCACCATTTCTGCTTCTCAGAGAGCTATTTACATTCCAGATTCAATATTGGCGAAGTAAATAATTTGCGCAAACGTTCTTACATGAATTGTAATGACAGAGGTTACTGAAAATTTCTTGCACCTTCAGACAAATTATTCCCAGTGCAATATTTTTCTTCACCGACCACACAAGTTTGTCTATTTTCCTAATTCTTATCAATACTATATGATTCTACATAAATTTTCTGCGTGCAACTCGTTGAACCATTGAATCCTCCCAGGAACAAATAATATTTTGAAAATATGTTTTTATGACAAGCAGTTGCTGTTTCAAAGAGCTTTTTTGCCTTACCTATAGAATATTGGTGAAGGAGACAATTTGCAAAACCTAGCATTAAATGTGCAGGAAAATATAATTTTATGAGCAGAGTTATAACAGATAAAAATGAAAAAAATAATTTATTAAACTATTAAAATTTCTTCTAAAAAAACTAAAATTTCACTAAAAAATTTTATCTGTTATAACTCTGCTCATAATATATATATATATATATATATATATATATATATATATATATATATATATACAAATATATATAGCAACCAGAAAATGAAACCCAAAGTCATGAATTACTCTCTTCGTTTTTTTACACACTATCAGTTTGGTCACTTTCCCTAAATTTCTAGTGCAGCACGATTTAACAAGTACTTCCCATTTCATCTTTGGCGATCTGTAAATATAAGTTCTATGAAACTACATCCTTCCCCCAAAAGAAATGTTAAATTTATTTAAAAACGGCGTTTGCCCAGCGTAGCAGTTGCGCAAACTAATCCATTCAACTCTAAATCTCCAAGTCACGAGGGCGTGATTGCTGCAGGGAGGAGTCGCCGGATCATCTCCTTTGCTTGAGCAGAATCTAAGCCCACTGATGCGACCCTTCCGTGTCTTACGGTTCCACAAGACACACTACATGTCAGCCTCCTCAAGCCAGGTTTAATCACAGAAAGTAATTTTAAACACTGATAAATTAAAAAGCTGCCAAGCAATACATTGCATTTATTTATTTAAGTTATTTCATAAAGCACATATTTTTAATTATTGGGTCGACAAACGCAGACCTACTATTGATGTAGGGAATATTATGATGTAGTGAATATCTTGACGAAGGGAAATTGCCTCAACTAAGCACGTGATGACGAATTTTTTTTATCTCCGCTTCTTGAGAGTTATTCTGAGAAGTCAGGCCAATCGAATTTATGGAAACAAAATGAAAGTAAACCCAAAAATTACTTCTGGGTTTACGTACGTGATTTTTTAACTGTTAGAGAATTTTGTGCCTAAATATATTCTCCTCGCTTCTTAAGGAAAGAAAATTGCGCCTTGCGCTCGGGTGATAGGAATAAATGTTATTAGACTTAATTTACTTTAAAATGCTTTCGAATGCAATTATAAAAAATAAACGTGTAGATTAAATAGTGTCATAATAAAATTTGTGTAAGCAGAAAATTCAACGTGCTGTTTTATTCAATACTACTATGTTGTTATATACGTGTGCATGTTATTATCAGAATGTAAATTTACTAGACTTAAAATTTACTTTTAAAAAATGTTATTTTTTATTCGTTTCAATCACTTCATCGGAGAACATCGTTACCTCTTCATTTCTAACAGAGCAAGAAGACAAATTTTCATGGAAATTCTTTATTTATGAATATAATGTCACAAGACAATTATAATGAATAATTTCACTTTCAATGAAGGCTCTAGATGAAAAGAGTGTCGATTAAACTCAGCTTATAATCCCGCAGTGTTTAATTATACAACGCTCTCCTAATTACATTTGAAACAAAAAACAAAACAACAATGCGTAACGGACAAACGATATCTACAACAGCGTGAAAAATTAATTTTGCATTCATGGACAACGTGAGTGTTTTTCAGGTGCAAAGAAGAAAAGTAAAAGTCCGAACTTCTTGCTACGAAACATTTATACTACATGAATAATATTTTATTTAAAAGGAACTAATAAAATTCTATACAATTATATCAGATATTGTTATTGGTGTAGCCAGGAGGGTGGGGGCTACTTACCCCCTCAAATTTTCGAAATCCAATCTTCTTCCATATAAAGGTATCGTAAGTACACTTTATAACTTTTTAATAAATAATTCTTCTAAAATGAATTACAAGGCAACATTTTTCTTGCTTACTGTTCATCTCTTGGAGTGCAGAGCTGTCATTCACACATTTATTAAAAATCGGATTAAACCCAACAATAGAAGAAGAAAGACTCAATGGCTTATACCACTTGAGCGTACGCGTGATTGCACATGTTATTTGTTTCAGAAAAGAAAGAACAATATAAAATGAAACCTTAGGGTTTACAGAAAATCCAAAATTTTGTGTTAGATTAAAATGTTGTTTATTCAATAATTTTCAAAAATTGGTGTTTGTCTTGTGAGCGAAATTTAATATTATAAAAAAATATAATACATTCCGCAGTGAGTATATCTTATTTCTAATGTCCCCCAACATTTAAACAATGTTAAGAAATAAACTGATTACGCTGGTAAGCATCTTGGGCCACGAACGTCAAAGACCGAAGGAAATCCGTGTTATTACATGATTCAATGAATGGAAACTAATATATCAGTACTGGAAAAAAAATTACAAGAATATATTACTTCTCTGTATTGCACGGTTTCTTATTCCACAACCTTATTCGATATTAAAAGACCTGTTAACTAGAGGCGGGTCGAAATTTTGTGTCCTTCTCCTATTCACAGACAAAATCGAATTGTTTGACTCATATAAAATAATATTATTAGGAATCAATCTGAACCATGCATCAGAAAGTCGGTAATTAACGAATATCTGTAAAGAAACCGTAAGATTCTGGAGTAGGTTTGCCTATATTTACAGAATATTTCATTTACGTTCATGCTAAGAGCAGTTAAAAGGCCACTGAAAAAATACTTCCATAAACTTTTGCTTTGTGTCCCCTCCCTTACAAGAGCTCGTACCATTTACAACCCCTTCCACAAAATGAACATCCCATAACGCCTATTCCACCATCCCGCTCAATTAATTAGTTTCATTACAATTATGACTATTTTTTCTCCCAACACACAACTCAACGCGATTTTATATCCCAAAACACAACTCAACGCAAAAAAAGCCTAATTTAAGCAATCTTTTGTCTCTATACGTGATTAATAATTAAAAAGATGAATGTATGACTTTGATATATAACTGTGCAATAAATTAAAAATAATAGCTTTTAGATAAAATCTAACACTAGAGTAATTGCTTAAAGAAAATAAGCCTGACCAATGGCGGAATAATTTATTACTTCAGTTAGTCTGCTGAACTATTAAATTGTTATTGTACAAATAACTATATAAATTTTTCAAAAATGAATTTTCTGGTATTTAATTCGCTTGGGTCCAAGTTACAGACATTTTGAAGGTGCACGTATATCGCCAAAGTAGTATAGAGCAGCCACGGTAACTTATAAACATTTGCAATTACTTCAGATAATATATAATAAATGACAGCGTATGTTATCAGATTTAATTAGAGATTCACTTTAACCTGCTACATGATGCACTAATGCCTGCGCCATATTAATATTAAATTAGAAACATAAAACAGTATTGTAAGAACAATCAGTTTTCATCAACTCCCTCGACCTCTGGTTCACTTTCGTCACACTGGAAACCTCGTCTCAAAGTATACATATACCTTGAATAATAGGCCATGAATTATGCAGCTATGTATATTAGAGTAATTTAGTGTAAAACACCTGCAAGCTTATAGTAGAAAGTAAGAGTAAATATATTTTAAAATAAGATAACTCAAAGGATTCGAAAATTGAAAATGCTGCTGTTCTGTGTTGTTGAAACTTCATTAGAAAACTCGAGACTCTGATGACTTGCGTGGATTTGAACCTCTTCTAATCCTGCTACTCATACTCGCAAAAATCAAGTTCGATATTCACGTTGGTATCAATAAAACATTAGGAAATTCTGCAGAATCTACAAATACCTCATAAGTCCTAAAAGACTTATATTGACTGTTAAAAAACTAGAAGAATATACGCTCAGAAATTAAAAGTGCGTGTGAGTATTATTCTTTGTGGTTTAACGATTCAGTTAGAGCTGCCGTGGAATCTTAAGCAAAACAGAAACATATTTTCCACCTGTAATTACGAGTGGATTAATACAGAAGCAGAGTAAGCACGTGTTTAGGAACCCGCTGCATATGGACCCCAATACTCGTTCAAGCAAAATTACAAGTATACTAGTTGAGAAATTCGTAATTTTTTAATATTTTAAATTTAAATATTAACCTTTTTATTCAGTTTCATTACGCATGATCAATATTTCAACAATATTAGAAGACCTCACTTTTTGCTCGAGCTACGGGCACCATAAAATATTTATCCGGGCCTGCCCTCTTTCATCTTTTCTGACACTTATTCAAGGAAATTTCATCACAAGATAAGAGCCTTAGCACTTGAAAATTTTAAGTATTTCAGGGCGATGTTAAAAGAATCAATTAATAGTTTTCACTTAAAAATAAATATTCAGGAAAGTATGTAGGACCTATGTTGCATATTCTTTTAGTGTAATAAACATTTCCTCTGTTGACATATTTTAAAAGGTACGGAAACTCAAAAGCAAGTTATAATATGTAACTAATTTATTGTAATACAACGGGAGTAAAAAGAAATGATCTTCCACAAACCGAATTTATTAACTAACTATTCGTCATTTACAGCATTTCTGCGGAAACCACCGAGTTGCTGAACTAATTTATTTTTTCTCTTAAAACCCCGTGACTTATTCGTCGGCGTTTGAGGTCATCGAACGACGTGTCCCTACTATTAGCCTATCACCTCGTTGCGCTGTGACAGGTGACACTCCGCCGCCCGACGAACAAAGCAAATGGCAGGTGACAACTCTGTAAGTGGTCGGGCCATGGTGGCTCGGTTGCGCACTCGGCCGGTCACGACTCCGTTTCGAATCCCCACCTGAGCGGCCGCCGAAACGAGGGTTACCTGATGTCCGTATCCAGCAGGACATGTCCGAATATTTAGCGATCATCCTGGCGTCCGTACTTATTTTTCAGAATCATCATATTATCCGAATTTTCATGTTACAAATAGCGATCTTCTTTCCAAGCACCGTAAACTATTGGTTGTTCTAAAATTACATTTGCTTCCTTTCTTTACTGCAATCTTTTTGACATTAAGTCAGTGTATCGTGAGCCAACGTTGAATGGCGGTTCTTAACATGTTAAAAATCGATATTTTTTTTATTTTTCTGAGCTTCACACTTCTTATCTAGTAAGCCGTGAGCGTACCTATCTACGAGAATTTTAGATTTGAAGTTAGACTGGCAGACATTATCAAGTCACCACTTCCACGCATGGCTTGAACAAAAGTGTGTCAAATTCAGCATAGTTTATGCATTAACTGAACAGTTTTGAATGCTCCCTGTATGGTATAATGAAAAAAAAAATAGTGTATGTTTACTGCTGAATCGAAGGCGAAATACAAAATCTTCAAAAAGGGACGCAGAGGAAGGAGTGTTTAGTTTACAAATCCGGAACGTACGTATCTGTCACTAGTCGTAGTTTTAATATGTTGTGCATTTTAAATTCATTTGTCCTCCTTTACACCCATTATCATCTGGTAATGTCAGCCGAAACGGAATAAGACAATCGAATCGGACCTCCTTGCAACTCCCGTTCCAACGGAATAATTTTAAATCTACATGTTTCGATGGAGCTCATCTCGGTATTTGGTAAGTTTTATTCTATTGATTTCTGTTCAGATGTGCTCTGCTTCAGGCAGAATTTTCTTCCGGGGGATCTCCATTAAGTGTTTTCGTTGAGTTTTGCGCATCGTCTAATGCGTGCGGTTACGCACATAGCGCATGCGTGGTTTCTCAGGAATGAAGGACGCGTGCAACAGCGCACGGCTCCGTGCAGGAGACGGGGACTCGTGCGTATTGACAGTGCGGTTTCTGCAAAGAGCAAAATAGTGTTTATTATACGCGCACGTTTTCTTCAGCTCCGAAATATCTAACCACCACTCCTTTGTTGTCCACCACTCATTAGTTGAATTAAGAATAAATGTGAGCACCGAGCGTTGTAGGAAAAATCTGATAACCAGAAATGTTCGCTCCCGTGTAAAACAAACTATTTTGCATCGAAGGACGAACTACTTGCTATACAATTCCTTTTGTCAAAATAACTAAACTTCTCACTCCTCTTGCACCGAAGCGAGGGCTTAAGAAAATGCGTGCAGATAATACCCTTCAAAACAATGAGTGTGTATTTCTACCGCTATTTAAATCTTTATTTTGTTGGCAAGATACCGTTGCAGTATACGTTTATGTCTTACGGCACGAAAAGCTACAATCTTTACTGTAAAACTCTTTGTAGAAATGAGAGTAACTTGTAGTATATTGAAGATTGCTAGAGAGGATAAGCGTTACTAAAATAACCTAATAAATTACGAATATGGCGCTGCTTTAGGACAAAATAATATAATATAAATATTACATTTCCAAGTAAAATGTTCTTCCCTCAGACCTGAATTAATACAAAATTATCTTCTTACAAGACTTATCTACTCTTGTTCTTTCGCCTTATAGTGAGAGTCGGCAGAACATATCAGATCCAATAAATGGCAAGGATGTGGTGAGTTTAGTGGAGATGCGTCAAGTCACACGTGCTTCTTTCAAGTTCGCGCGTGCAATTTGACGGCGGAAAGGCGTATCATGTTGACGTAGCTTAATTGGGCTTTTAATAGAACATTTGAGTACGCAGATGCCTTGTAAGTAATATTGCACGAGACCTGTTTACGAAATGTTAAGATATTTCTCTTTTAAAAAAGTGAAATTTAGTGATATCATTTATTTACAATGCTTATTTCGGTTGTAAATGTAAAACTATGGTATTTGAAATTTGCTACGAAATAAACATTAACTAATTGCTATATGAACGTAATTGGAGGCCATGAGTGTTTCCTAAAATTTCGAGAAATTCTGGAGCCCGCTCCCCCCCCCCCCCCCCCATCAAGCTACCATTGTCAAAAACACAATTCGCAGAGAGAATCGTTTTATTGCTATAGCGATTGGGTGGAGCACTAATATACATGAATTCATTATCGTACTAAAAATACAAGTTATATACTTTATGTCTTGAAAATATACGTCAAATTTGCAATTAAGAGTTGTTTCAAAATAATAATTATTTTAAAAACTTGTTCCTGTTTCTATAAAGTCTCGTAAATATTTGTGTAAATTATGAATCAGCAAATTTATCACTTATTGTATCTGTGCAGCATCGTGAATTCAGTTTATGTTATTTAATTCGAATCAAATTGTAGAGTAAATCTCATTTCACGAAAATCTGTCAATATGAAATTATTTTTAAAATAATTAAGTTCTGGCAGACTAAAATTACGATGTAAATTGCCTTCCATTTTCAGCAGAGTTAAATTAATTGTAACCAGTTTATGAAGAATAATTATGATGAGATCACGCCCATGTTTTCTATTTCACAACTTCTTGGCAAGACAAGTTGTAGGGTGCTTCTCTGAAGTGATGGCAGGAGTCAGAACCCGTCATGACGGTACAGAGTAAACTCTTGCATCACAAAAAAGTGGAAATAAAAACGATAGACAGTTAAAATCGGCATAAACGGTTTTCCATTTACAACTGAGTTAATTTCATTAAATTCAAGGCGGGAGCACGTAAGTGTGCGATGTGAACAGAAACGAGTTTCATAAAAATATTTCAAACGGAACATGGCTCCCCCTTAAATAATCCATTTTCTAATCACATGAGAAATCAAATATAAAGTTTGTTAATTATTAACTTATATTCGATGGTTTCCCCATTAGTGATTGTGCAAGTCTCTTGAAATGTTCAAGAATTTATTATTATTTAGAATAATGAATTTTGCCTGCTCAGATCACTTCAGCTCCCAGTTACTTCCTTTCACATCTAATGTGAATAAAACGATCCACAAAATTGAATGTCTACATGAACACCCACCGGGTGCTTCTGCTTTGCGGCGGCGCGGCAGGGGGGTCGTGCCCCCCCCCAGGGGCCCCGCGCGCCGCCACCGTCGCTTCCTTGTTCGCGAGCGGCCATCGTTAATCTCCGACACTGACTGGTCGCCCGTCAGACGTGATGTATCGCCGCATTTAGAAAACATTTTCAACTCGGCAGGCGAAAGGCCTCGCTTGCTCTCCCCCCCCTCCCCCTCCCCACCCGCCAGAATGTTCTCTGCAATGCCGCCTACTCACGAGCTACCTACTTGCTACTTGCCAGCCGCAGCGGGTTGGGGCGCGGCGAGAGAGAATTCACTGAAAGCCGCGATGACAAACCTACGAGCTTCATCCTGGAAGAAAACCTATGCCACTAGCACCCATGCATGACGACTCGAACAAACAACATAACAAAGAAAACGGAGAAAATAAATTTAAAAATATACGAACTAAATTTAGTTACGCAATATTCCGAAATTTATCCAGAATAATAAATCTTAAAATGTTCAAAAGTTTGATGAAATTCGTTATAATTTATGCTCGCGAGTTCAAGCAACGGTTATAAGCTGCATCTTAAAAACCATAATTTTGATTTACTGTCGTGGCAGAAGTTTCTTTGAGGGGAGTGAGAAAGTCCCCCTGCAACGTCTCGCCGTCCCGAGGCAGCGGCGCGGGCAGATGCACCGTCGCCGGCGCGTATTGATTTTAAAACGCGCCCACTCGTGCTAACGAGCCGGTCGTACCAGCGAGCGCGCACGCAAACGGCCCGTCGGGCAGGCACGGCGGCGCGGGCGAGGAAAGGAGCAGGAGCCTACGTGGGAGACGGGCATCAGGCACACGACATGACACACACACACAAAACACATGACTTCATTCTACAAACAACGTTTTATTAAAGCAATATGGAAACTCAACATTATTTACAAGTATTTACACTAACATGCTAAAATGAATGCATGAATTTTTCAGTTTCCAAAATAATGAGACTCCCGCCGACTGCGACGCACTTGAGGCGGGCGGCAAAGCGGTGACATCACTGGTAAAATAAGTTATGTATATAATATATTTATACCGCTCTCTGAGACTACGACGACGCAATATGTAGGTGTATGTACAACGTAAATCCACGTAGATATCACAGCAGCAGGCCGGGGCGGCACGCGGCGGCGGGGGCAGCGCGCGGGACGGCGGCGGCGGCGGGGCGACGCGCTCACGGGTGCACCGCCGCGCCCACGCGCTGCCCGTACAGCGAGTAGGGCGAGTAATACGGCCCCAGCGCCGTGGGGTTGAAGGCGCTGAAGGGCGACGCGGCCAGCGACGGCGGCAGCGCGCTGCCGGGCTTCGAGTACGGGTGGTAGCGCGCGGCGGCGGCGGCCGCCGACAGCGGGCTCAGCGGCGGGTTCGGGTAGCCCGCGCGGTGCAACCCGCTCGACAGGAACGAGTGCGGGCTGAACAGCGACGACATGGGCCCGCCCGCGGCGGCGGCCGCCGCGGCAGCAGCGGCGGCGGCGGCAGCCGAGTCGGCCGCCGCGCCCAGGCTGGTGTGCGTGCGCAGGTGCTGCAGCAACTCGTCCGACGACGTGAAGCGCTTGCCGCAGTACGAGTCGCCCGCGATCCAATTACACACGTACGGCCGGCCCAGCTGGTGCGAGTACGACATCGAGGGCGGCGGCTGCGACAACGGGCCGGGCGGCACCAGCCCGGGCAGGGACAGCCCCGCCGCCGCGTACTTCTGGTGGTCGCACTGCGTGCACCCGCTGGGGCACGCAGCGGCCGCGGCGGCGGCGGCAGCACCCAACAGCAGGTGCTGGTGCGCGGCGCTGTACTGGCAGCCGGTGCAGTAGGGGTCCTTGCACACGGGCACCAACGCCTCGCCGCCGGCCGCCGTCTTGACACGCGCGTAGCTCACGTACGGCCCCGGGGACGCGCCGGGGTAGCCCGACGCCGCCAGCATGGCCGCGTGGTGGTGCGCGAACGGCCCGGCGGCGCCGGCGAAGGGCGGTCGGAACGCCGGGTTGCTCGCCTCCAGCCCCGGCGGGCACCCGGAGCACAGCGCGCCCAGCGAGCCGCTCAGCCCGGCCGACAGCGGCCCCTTGTACGTGCCCAGCGGCATGTCCTTGGGGTGGCCCTGCAGGATCTCCAGCCCCGAGCGGATGATGGGGCTGGCGCCGCCGCCCGGGGACGCCGACTTGCCGCGCTCCGCCTTGGCGTCGGGCGCGGCGGGCGCGGGCGTGGACGCGGCGGCGGGCGCGCTGGCGGGCGGCGGGCCCGCGCTGGGCGACGCCGACTTGCGGCTGGGCGCGCGCGACGACGGCTTCTTGTCGTCGTCGGCGCCCATGCCCGACTTGGACGACGGCGGCCGCTCGTCGGGCAGCTTCTTGGTGAGGACGTTGGCTTCGTACGGCTTGAAGGCGAGGCGCGGCTCGTGCGGGCTGGCGCGCGGGGCGGGCTTCTCCGCGGCGGCCGGCGCTGCGGACTTGGCGTCGGGTGCGGGCGAGTTGGAGGCCGCGCTGGGCGGCGCGCTGCCCGCCGCGGACCCGCTGCCGCCGCTACTGCTGTTGCTGCTGCTGCTGCCGCTACTGCTCTTCTTGGGCTTCTCCAGAGGCGGGATGAGCGGCTTCGAGGGAGGCGAGTCGGCGCCGATCTGGCTGCACGTCTGCGCCAGCAGCGCCAACGGACTCTTCTTCGCGTCCAGCTGCAAACACACCAAACACACACACTTCAGATGTTGAACGACACGCGAAACACGCTACTTTAAAAAAGCTCACTTTCGACTCCGTACTCTACGCAGAGTCGATTGCATCACAACACTAGACGGTCACTGATAGTAAATAACTCGCGTGAAAACGGAATAAGAAATGCGAATTAGGGGTAGTTAGAAACGTATAAGAGTACTCACCGTTGTAGGCAGCGGAGAAAGATAGTCTGGTTGCAGGTACTGATTGCTGCCTGTGGCCAGCATGCCGCCACCTTCGAGCACAACCATGGGTGCAGTAAGAAACACGCGACGACTGCTCACAAAAAGCGAATCACGTGGATGAATAGCGCGCACTAGCGGGCCATACAGCAGGGACACACGGCGCAACTAGACTAGTGCGCGGTCCCACACTCGGGAGTAGTCTCTCCAAAACGCAGAGGCACAACGCACACAGAAGGCTCCTAGCACTGGGACTTCCTCTCTCTGGCGAGCGCTCGACTCGACTGAGGAGCCGCTCCGCCGCCGACGCCAGCGCGCTCTGGCGGGCCCCCCACCACCGCGCCCGCGCGCCGCCCCTCCACCGCGCCGCCGCCTTCCCCGCCAGCGCCCCCTCCAGCGCGCCGGTCCCGATGACGCAGCACTAATACCGACGCGTTGCTTGCTGTCAGCCTTTACCACCCATGGCGCTAGCCGCGATGACAGCCGGCGCGGCTTTGAGCTCGCGCCGCCGCCCCCCCCCTCTCCCCGCCCCGCGCCCTCCGCCGCCCCGCCCCGCCCGCTGCGGCCATAACTCGCCCGCCTGTCCCCCTTATTGGACTTAATCAGTAGCCGGGGTAAAAAAGGAGGAGGGGAACAAGATGTATGGAGGCATTGAGTGCGGTGTGTGATAGATGACGGGCTCGGGCCGCGATGGCGGCGGCCGGGGAGGGGGTACGGTCAAGCACCCGGCCCCCCGCCCGCGCCCGCGCCCGCGGCTCCCCGCTCGCGGCCCCCGCGCCGCCCCGCCACGCTCGCTCCGCGCAGCTCTCGCCTCCTTGCGCGCACGACGTGTCGGCTTAGCGCGCCTTCTCCGGATTTCGTTGCCGTCTCGCGTGCGATTGAAAATCTCGCGCAACTCTCCACGACCCGAGTTGTGGTATTTATCTGAAAAACCCTTAACTCTTTACCTCGATTGGTATTTGCGATGCCTATTTCACTAACTGAGGACTAAATAACAAAAGATGTGGTTTTTGTAAATTTTATTTGATGTCATGCTCTTTGTGTCGAAGTCTCTGTATGTGCCAATTGCTTTGTCCCCATAACCTTTGGAAAGGGATATCTGTAAAGAAACAAAAAAGGTCAACTAGCCCCCGAGCCCCCGAACTTCATCCTGCCCTCAAACGCTGCCTATTCACCGCCTGCGTGCGGTCCATTTGGACGTATGCCTGCGAGGTATTCGCAGCGGCACCTCCCTCCACCCTCCGCCAGATTCGCACGGCGGAAAACCGCGCTGCGCGTCTCGCGGCGTACACCCACCTCCCTCCTCCCCTTCCCAATAGATACCCTAGAAACACCGACGTGTTCGGAGTTCTGTGTGTAAAAAACCAATTCTTGCCGGAGCTCCAAAGGCGGTCAGTGACGGCGCTTACAAGGGCTCTGGGTCCGAAGGCGCCGCGCATCCTGCGCGACACCGGCCGTGAGGCAAACAGTGGCGCGCATCGGTCCCACCTCCGGAAAGGTCCGAAGCGCGTCGCCTTCTCCTTCCGCGCGCTGCCTCACGACACGCTTGCTGCCTTGTGCGAATGAGCGGAGGCAGCCGAGCGCGAGGGGGAAGACTTGCCATCGGCCGAGGGACGCGCGGGGAACGCGACGCCGCGCCCCACCTGCCACGCCTCCCAATGGGCCCGAGCGCCACGGACACTTTGGGTCACTTTCTAAGAGGGGGTCTAAAACGCCGTTTCAAACCGTAGTTCTGAAACCCCGGTCGTAGGCACAACTCGCGTTGACTTACAAAGACGGAGTTTCAACGCCGTCTGGCGAGACCCCGTTTTCAAGCCATGGTTTCCTCAATCGGTCTGGCAACGCTGCCTTTGTGTATGCGCATTTCGCTCGTCCTCTGTTTTCCTCGCGGATTTTTTCTTCAGTCGTATTGCAGTCGTTGTTGCGTGTGGTTGTGTGCTAGTGTTTGTTCAGTTCGTGGCGTCCACGTGCAGAAGTAGCGGAGTGTAAGTGAGAAGAGGAAGTGTTGTTGCAAGGTAAATGTTCCGACAGAGTTTAATTATTCAATATTATCATTCTTTATTGTAATGTAATAGAATAAATATTAAAGCTGGCGTGTTTGTTTAGTTCGTGGTGTCCACGTGCAGAAGTAGCGGAGTGTGAGAAGAGGAAGTGTTGTAGCAAGGTAAATGTTCCGACAGAGTTTAATTATTCAATATTATCATTCTTTATTGTAATGTAATAGAATAAATATTAAAGCTGGCGTGTTTGTTTAGTTCGTGGCGTCCACGTGCAGAAGTAGCGGAGTGTGAGAAGAGGAAGTGTTGTAGCAAGGTAAATGTTCCGACAGAGTTTAATTATTCAATATTATCATTCTTTATTGTAATGTAATAGAATAAATATTAAAGCTGGCGTGTTTGTTTAGTTGAAAATGGCTCGATATGAGAAAAGCGAGAGGGGGTTACTGGCAGAAATTTGCCAGAAATACCCCATTATAGGTGACAAGGGGTACGGAGGGGATATTTTAAAAAAAAAGAAAGTAGCCTGGCAGAAAATTGCCAGCGAGTTCAACAGTTCGACTCCAGGGAGAGCTCCTCGTACAGAGGAGCAGATTCGTGGTGAGTAAAAAAGATTTGAGATAATTTTACAAATCTTGGATCCGTGCGCATTAACCATAAAATAATAACAGCCGAGAACTACTGAATAAGTTCAAGTGGAGAAAGAATTAATGCAAAATTTATTCCATGCAGCATGCCTATTCTAGTACAGCAAATTTATATTGCTCAAGCATTTGAGAAGTGTGCGCACGTTTATGCAAGTATAGTTCATATTTAATACTTTGAAGTGATGTCTATTATGTACTTATATTACTGTTTAGGTTTGTGGAAGCGACTAAAAATTTCAACGAAAGAAAAAATAGATGCAATGAGGAGCGAGGCAAGGAAGACTGGCGGAGGACCTTCCTCCAACCTGAATTTGGATCCAGAGGAAGAAATAGTTTCTGGGATGCTGGGGTCATCAATAGATCCATTACCAATGGATCATGATAATGATGCCGTAGGCTTTCAGGTACTATTTTGGTAAAGCTTTGTTGGTGATATGTTTTCTCTACATAAAATACAATTTCCAAATTCTCATTCATGGTTTCTTAATTCATGTGGTACAGGAAGGGCAAATTCTTGTGGAAATGGTGGAGGAGGCTGTGCCAGAAATGGTAGTGGAGGATGTGCCTCCTGAAAATAAAAGGAGGTCAGCCCCAGTCCCACAAAAGAAGTAAGTAAAACTTTGTTTTGATGGACAATTATGAAATATGAATGTTTTAATGAATTGTATGATGAATTCAACACTTGAAGAAATAACTATAAATCTAAAGTTAATGGCTGGCTTTTTTTTTTTTTTTTTTTTTTTCAGTAAACAATCATTGTATGATGAGCGGCTGCTCCAGATTGCAGAAAAGGAGCACCTGCAAAAGATGCAGATGGCAGCCGAAAAACATGAGTTGGAAATGCAGATTTTGCAATTAGAAAAAAAAATTAAAATGAAAATATTAGAGCAAATGCAAATGTAAATTAATAAAAAATAAAAAAAAAAAATTAATTTGCATTCACCATTGTATTTTTATGAAATGAACCGTGCCTTGGTCCTTCAACATCTACCTCTTTTCATATTCCAGAATCCTAATCACTTGTAATGTTGTGTATACTCTGAAATTACAATCTTCTTTAAAGTAGTAGCACTTGTAAATTATTCCCCACTGCTCTATAACTAGTTGTAAGGTTTATGCAATATAATTGCCAGGAAAAGGAATGTTGCAAATTTCACTTAATGGAATTGATATTTTAAGTGTGTACTGTGATTTCCACAACTTTGCCTCTGGCAGGTATCAGCTGTTGAGTTTCATTCAGATGACTATGATTCTATGACTACGGTGATGTTTAAGCTCCCGATTGGATGAAACTCAACAGGTGATACTGCCAGCGCCAGAATTGCATAAATCGCAGTATAGTATTGAACTGTTTTTTTTCTCCTTTTGATATTTATGTCATCAGTTGAAGATCTGTAATAAATATATTAATTCGTATCAGTGTGTGTTAGACCTTCGAACAAGGTATACAAACGGAACAGTTGTGACAGTATATGGAGATGGAGGGCTATTGTTCCCTATGTAAGATAGGTATGTACAAACATCAAGCACTGGGATGTGCATCATTTACTCTATTTCAAGATTTTGAAATATATTAGAATTTAAGAAATCATGATTGTCCTGTTTACTTGAATACGACCTGAAAGAGGGCCATGAATATTCAGTCAATTAGTTATTTCATGCGAGTTTAGGATTATCTGATACTCTATATTAAAGTTGATACCTAATGACCAATTTATAGCCTGTATTCAAATTAATAGGATTTGAGGGGGAGGCCCTTTTCCCGCAAAGCAGGAAACATGTCAATAGGCTTCAGTAGTAATGTTCTGTGAATATCTTCAGTTTTGCATTATTCATTTGCAAGTGAGCAACATATTAAAGGGAATGACAGAAGTAAAAAGAGAATATCAACTCCTTTTTTAATTCAAGTCTCACTTGCATGAAGGGAAATAATACCAACCCTAAAATATGCAGGTCATTACATTATCGTTAAGTATACAATGAAATTTAGCATAACTATGAAATTACATTGAATGGGAATTTCAAACATGCAAAATAAAACTTTGAAACTGGCATTATGAACATGATTTTACATAACAATTCAAGCCCAACCTCTTAACTTTCATGTAACATAGACATATGTAACCATGTTATACATACCTAGATATGTTATGAACTGCATATCTAAAGTATATGGATCAGAAAAATCACTTGCAAGACTAAAATTAGAGAATTTAATTTTTCCTGGCAAAAATGAACAATTTCAAGGATTGTAAAAGAAAAACTATGTAGTCATCTGTTCAAGTTTTTTTTATTTAGGTAAAATGAGTTCTAATAAAATGTTCTCTCCACCTTAGACCTTCAGGACGATCAGCTTCGTCTGCTTCTATTACTACTTCCCCCTCTTCTAAAGCCTCATTGAATTCTTCCTCTGCTCTCTCAACAGCAATATTGTGAAGAATAGCTGAAGCTACAATAATTTTTAACGTGGTTGACACCTTAGTGCGCAACGTGTAGTGGAGGCAGGGGAATCTCTTCTTCCAGCTGCCAAAAACTCTCTCTATTACATTTCTGGCACTTTTATGTGCCACATTATACCTTCTCTCAGCAGGTGTTCTTTCATTTACAACAGGTGTCAGTAGGTACCTAGAGCATGCATAACCACTGTCCCCAATTAGGTGTCCAGAGAAGGTGCCACTCTCCAACACCTCTTTTATTACCGAATTTCGAAAAATTCTACTGTCATGGCATGAGCCAGGCCATCTTGCCACAATATTTGTGATTTTCATATTAGCATCACAAATTACCTGGAAATACAAAATTCATGTTTTTCTCAATCCAGTTGTAAAAGCACTCTCAATGAAATGATAAAATAAGAAAACTTTTTACTTTACCTGGCAGTTGATTGAGTAGTATCTTTTTCTATTGCAGTATCGTTCTGCTTCCTCCTTCCTTGGACACACTATCCTGATATGGGTGCAATCTATTGCTCCAATGATCCCAGGAAAATTATCACTGCATTAACAGAATTTCATAATAAATATATACATTTTCTTTCTCCTCCAATTGGAGTATCGTATTACAAAGAAACAGTTAAAAGGTTTTAAAAACTGCATTTTAAGAAAATAGAATAAATAAACGTTTAAATATATTAGGAATATGGTGGTGAATTTCTTTTTGTGATATGAACTAGGAGTTAAAATTGCTTTTACCACAAATTTATTTCACAAAACATTTCAACTAATGGGCTGTTTTCAAGCCTGAGGATATTCATTTTATCTTTTATAAGAGCTGATGATTAAATTGTAAGTGAATTCAGAAACAAATTCTAAAAAATATAAATAAAAGTGAAAACAATGTTTTTGTTAATAGTCTTGTAAGTGTGTAAGAAATGTAATTGTTTATGAAGAAACAATTCATATACAAATCTATGCCTATTGAAAGAGAGTACAATAAGGAAATCAGTGAAATAAAATATACATTCATTTTGCCCAAGTATGCTCCTTGGGTACTATGTGCAAGGAAAAATATAAGTTAGTATAATATACCGTGATAGCTCTGAGAACTGTTGCTTCACTCTGGGGTGATCACGTCTGTGGGGGAAATATATGTATTGGCGAATCCATGAACATATAACTCCAGAGACATTCTGAATTAAGCGGCACACTTGACTTTCATGTATGCCCACTAGGTCTCCTATTACAATTTGGAATGCTCCAGTGGCGTAAAATCTGTGAAAGGAGGCCAAACAATTTATTTCTTTTGATGTGATTTTATTGCAAAGCAACATATTTGTAATATAATAAATAATAATTATTGAGTCACATATACAATTACAATAGTGTATCCCAAGCCAAATCTATGATATATAAAGAGGGAGTACAATTGCATACATCTTCTTGAGTACAGCCAGTGAAGTTACATTTATTGTCCAGAATTAAAACAAGGGGCCATCTCAGCATTTGCTGAAAGGACCGGGGAAACTTGACAAAAAACCTGATCAAGATGGGGTCATTGGCCTAGAGATTATGCTACAATACTTGTTAAAGATATATCAAGATATTACATAGTAGATAATTATTTTTAGTAGCAAAATAGTTGAACATTTAACTTACTTTAATTTAATTTAAAATACTTATTTCAAGATTTGTACAGTTTCATTTTGGTATACTGATTTTACTGCTACTACTTAATAATAATAATAATAATAATAATAATAATAATAATAATAATAATAATAATAATAATATAGATAACATTACTTATAAAATAATAATAGTAATGACACTACTAGTAGTAATACTAGCAGTACATGACAACAATTATGGTAACAGCTACATATGATTTAACAGTATTAGCATATTCCTTAATTAAATTTTGAAATGGTGAGGGCGAGGCGGCAGTTTATGGCCAGTTTTTTTCTTCTTCTCTCTATACATAACAACTCGCACCACACGTTTCATGCGTTGGCTTGTATTGTTGGGTGGCTGGTTATCTACATCCGCAGTCAATTAGCATGTAAAAATGTAATATAGAAAATACATGTGAAACGGCAATTACTAACCTCAAAACTATCAGGAGCTGGAGTATCACTGGTAACCCAAGCCTCTTCTGTCTTGGTGTTGTAGGTTAGGTCGCAGCATCTCCGCCAAGTAAATCGTCGTTTCTTTTGAAAAACGATACCTTCTTCGAAATTCTTTTTCTGTATAATTTTCGAGAGGGTTGCTACGATCCCGCAAGACCCTCGTTCGCGGGTGCAGTGCTCTATGGAGGTTTATTCTCCGCCGAAACTCCTCAACTCGCTGAATATACTCCATTTTCCCAGTCACTTTTCTGCTACAGACGTGGTTTCAAACCTCCCTTTGACGCGGTCTGTAATTGAGAACCACGTCTCGAGACACGGTCTGGAAATGGCGCACGAACTTCGTTTTAGCAGGCGAAATCCTGGTTTGAAACCACGTCTCGAAGAAACCGCGTCCAGACCCCCTCTTAGAAAGTGACCCTTTGAGTCAAGTCAGTGCCGTGGCGAACAGTGAGTGTAGTGAACTTAAGTGTGAATGAATGGGAAGAATGAATGGTTATGTATATAATGAAACTAGTATGAATGATGTGTGAATGTAGAAAAATAATAATAATAACAATTTACCAACAATACAAAATACAATTTACGTAGAATATATAAAATAGAATTACAAAAATGATTTTAGTGTAAGTTAGTAATGCCAAAGTGCAATTAAGATAACTTTAGGTCTAGATTGTAAATTAGTTGTAAGAAAAAGCCCCGCCTGTAGCTGCTTAAGCCGCAAGGCAGCAGCATAATATAAAAACATTCATAGATAATAAATTCCCCTTCTTCACAGGGTTACTGTGGAGGGGACAAAAGAAAAAAAGGTCAACTAGAGAACAAAAATGTCCCTTAATACCGCACGTAATTAATACAGAACTCTCAAAATGAAAATTGGAAACAATCTTTCGTTCCCTTGTTTAAAACAGGCATGAGAGATGACAAAAATGATAATTTTCACGTAGGATACCAGCAGTGATTGGCTCGTCCGATATTCAAGAATGTAATTGGTCAAATTCACTTGAGAACAATGTCATTATAACTCATTTTTAAGTGATATTCTTTGAAAGAAGGTTATTAGTCGGTTATTAATATGTTTGTTCAGCCATAACTTTAGCAAATGAATGGATGAAAAAACGTTTCTTTTGTCTTGAGAGGTATAAACAGCCGACTGTATCGTGGTAATAATAATCTGATTATGGGGTTCCAAGACATCATAATAAAAAATGATGTTGTTGAACACGTTCTAGTTCTAAAATATTGTACAGTGGCGGAGCTGTTTTTCCTGTTATTCCAGTAAGTTTTATTGAGTTTTCAGGACTAGATTCCCCACAAGATACTGCTTTTAAGCACTCCTTCCGCACGCTGAAACACTGTGTGCGAATATGTTGTCTTCATAACCTCTTTAGAAAACTTCCAAAAACATTACCACTTTGATTTTAGCTTCGCTGAATTTATTCTTAAGTAAGAATATAACTGCCCTAAGAATCGTTTTTGCATGAGTCCATATTGAAGTCAGTTACATTTTTAAATTATTTAATCAATTGAGGGTATGGAGTTAAATATAATAATATTTTCTATTCTGTTATGCGAAAGTATTTAATTTTTAGATGATGATCAAGAAAACGTGAACTTGTATTTAAGTATTTTTTGTCAGCACTACTTTTGTTCTTTCACTCTCATGTGAATGATGTGGAAACTTCAAAAACATCTTCATTGACGCCTTGGGTTTTGATTCTCTGCAAATTCTGCAACTCTACGAATTGAGGACTTACATTTAAAGAAGCTCACTAGGATTTATAATCCAGCAGTCTCCACAAATTATTACTATTTTGAATAGAACCCGTGTTGAATTTTCATTCACATTCAAAGCTTTCTAACAAATTCCCACAAATCGTGATTGCGTAGTTAAAATACACTTCATTTTAAATATAATATTATTTTTTTTGCTAATACCAATACATTGACAATCGAGATCGCGTTCACCACATGTGCGTTTATTATCAATTCTTGGAGCTATACCAACATTTGTTATAATTTAATCTCGATGAATACGAGGAAATAGCAGAAGGTAGATTAGAGAACAATCTTTTTGTTGGGATGATTGAATATAATTTGATTTTAATTAGCCATTTTTCACAAGGCAGATACATTTTAATTTGATATTATTCACATCAGATTTAAATTATAATATTTTACTACATTATATTTTGTTTCTTGGACACTTGCAAAATAATATGTTATAAAAAAAGATATATAACAATATGTCCAGATAAATAAATACTTTTAAGATCCAAATTTGAAATGAAATATTATAGAACAATACACAATATAAATGCTATAATAAAAGCTATAATAATAATAATAATAATAATAACAATAATAATTGTAATAATAATACTGTAGTGTAATAACAAGTTTACTGTCGAATAATAATATTTCCTACACATCTCACAACAATTGTTTTCATCATAGATACAATAATTTCTATTTCGGTGGGCAAGCGTTCTCATAGTTATCAAAATTGTATTTTTAAGAACGAAAGAAACAAAACACGCCCGCACCGAACTTCTCCTCCATTCGTCAATACAGTTTTTCTGTTCCTTAAATAAAATGAATTATAATCAGTATTGCCAATGAAATGATAAAGCGATAAGGTGTGAATATACGTACACCCCTGGTAAACAAATCTGTGAGGTATATGCAGAAAATAGCAAAGAACGAATTATATTGGATCTGAAAGTAAAGAGGACGGTACGGAAATACCGTTTCCATCTGAATTCCTGAATTTATCTGGATATAGTAGATTTATAAATTATGCATTTATAATAAAATGTGTCAAGGTACTAATTTGATTGGCTTCTACTGTGAATAGATCTCATTGCTTCAAAGAACACTTGATGGAACAACAATTTTTTGAAAATGTATCTCATTTAATATCATTATGTTAGATGTAATGCTCGACAAACCATAAACTCTCGTCAAGAAAATTTAATGGGTGACGTTAGGAAGGGAAACAACGTTTTACCAGTTGAGAAATCACATGAACTCAAACCCAAAGCTGTTGGAAGCAACATTCCCATAGTTTGGGTACATTTCATCATGCCATCCATCACGTCTACCCTGAGAGGGGGAGAAAGATGATCCAAGCAGATAAAGCCTCTGTATTAAAAAGGAAACAAAAGGACGGAAGACGCATCAGAAACGTGGAAAAAGGCAACTTTGTAGCCGGAATGTGTAAATAGCCCGGGAAATAATTCCAGCAAGGGCGGCCACACCGCGCGTGCAGGACGTGTTAACAAGCGGCGTCCAGACGCCAATTAGCTTTGCAGTAAACCGGTTCCACGAAATTTTTATATTGTGTTCAAAATTCGAGAAAAGTGCTGCAGCGCCGGGACGCCACACCATGCCACGCCACGCCACACCGAGCCACGCCGCGCCGCTGCCGCCATCAACGCAAAAGAAACGGAGAGCTGCGGTGGCAATAAATATTTTACGGCTCTCCCTGTTAGCATGGAGGCGACTCCCCCCTCTCCACTTCCCCGGGCTCCCTTCCGGGCGGGGAAGATGGACGACGCTCACCCCCCACCCCACCCCCTCCGTTGCAACCCGACTCCCTGGCAGCGGCGGCGGCGGCGGCGAAACACAAAGGCCCAACGCGCTCTCTGAGCGGCCCGTTCAACCACACTCGCACCACGGCCCCCTTGATATTGTACGGCTTTTATTGTTGTGTAGGAAATAAGTATCATAACGTGTTGCGATACGGTATGTTTAATATTTTTCCAATTCAAATTAATACAATTCAATTATGCCTTATTTTACGTTGTGAGACCCAGTCATCAGGCCTGCTCTTTCGTCAGACGTCGCCGTATAGATCTTTTCACCATCTAGGGGAGAAAGAAGGGGCACTAGGCGACGAAACAGGCAATTTTAATTTAGCTTAGAAGCTTCTTTTAGGTTTGAGGATCTTTTACACGTAGTAAATCTTTACTTCGATTAAAATCGTCAAACACCAAATATTAACCATAAACCATGTAAACATTGATGTTATTTTATATTTTAATTAAATAAATAAATACATTTTAACATAATTTACAACGTAAGAGAAACATAAGTTTAATGAAGAAATGGTTGTAATGAAAGAAAGTAAAACATCGGGTAAATCTACTAATTCGGGCACTTCCTTAAAAGTTTAATATCACTCCTAAATGGACTTGAAGTAAGAAATTAATGAACTTGTGAATTATTTATTGTAAAGTGCTGTCAGGGAATAAATAAAATGAAAATATTTTTACTTTATTGATTTAATTCATTAATTTATTTAGGTATATACTTTAAAAAATAACTTTCTGAGGGAGAGAAAAACTACCTTTACTGGCGTTATTTTTTAAAAAGAAGTTACTATATATTTACTCGAGTTAGCCACGTCGTTTTGTCATGATCCAATGAATTGAGGAACATTGCAAATGTGCTCGGAAGCATCCTTTCTTGTCCGCATGCTCTCCAAAATATCACTCAGCTTCTCCCCTAATATCTTCAATCTCCCTGTGGGTAAGATGAGCGTGCAACCTTTATAACGTGACACTTCTTTGAGTCAAACATTTCGGCGTCGTTTGTTTAATACCGAGAAACGTTATACTTGTTTTTCTCCGGAACGTCCGTTTGTTATCGTAATCCCCGAATCGGAGCGCCTGTGAGCGCGCGGGATTAGTCCAGCCGCGCCTGCGCACAATCCTATTGTGGCCTACTGTGAACGGGCGTCGCGGCGACGGCGACGGAGACGACAGCTGCGGCGCCGCTCGGCTGTCAGTCCCGCCCCGCCCCTCCCCTCCCCCCTCCATCCACCTCCCCCTCCACCCGCCCCGCCCCGCCGCGCGCGCAGCTCTTCTCAATAATGAACAGCCGACAATGGGCTGCATATTCACTTGTCTGGCGACGCTACCTGCGCACGCGGTGACGTGTCTGTTGAGCGTTGCTCGCGCCCGAACGGCCCGGAAAATGAGTCGGCCGGCCGCCCCTCCGCCCGTCACTCGGCGTCGCCGCCGCCGCCGCCCGCAGGGGGCGAACCGCGCCACGCCGCGCCGGCCTACCCACCCCTCGTCCCACCCGTCAGCCGGCTAATTTAGTTTACACAGGCGGCGCGGGCCGCCAAAGGGCCGCGGCGAAGGGACGGGAGGGCCGGCGCCCCGCCGTAAATCCTGCGCCCAGAAGGACCGCCCTTCACTCCGCCCTCCGCCGCCGCCGTCGCTATTCTTCAGGCGCGACCAGCAGCCTGTACAAGGCACAGGAAACGGCCCGTCGAAATTCGGCCCGGCCTACATCCCGAACAAATAGGCCCTCTCCGATTTACGAGCTGCGGCGCCGCGCGCGCGGTTTGTCGCGGGCCGGGCAGGGCAGGGCGGGCGCCCGCTCATTTCCCGGCTTTTCCCGAAACCATTTTCACCGCCGTGCCCAACACGATTCGTATTCGGCGCGACACGCCGGGGCGAGTTGTGGCAAATAGCGGGCTTTGTTCCAGAAGAGGCCCTGTCAGTCACAAGGGGACCCCTGTCGGGCGACGTTGTGTTCCATGGGAGGCATGGTGTGCAAGGGCATCCCTTTTGTGAAATGTAAAATAATGTAATGCAATGGCATCCCTTCTGTGTGTAATGTAATTCGATTTTTCATTTCCTCTAGAGGAATTTTGGTGTGTGGTAAAATGCTTATTAAGGTACACAGAATTAACATTTGACTATTCCACTCGTGAAAATAAAATCAATAATGTTTAAAAATACATTGAAAATGCCTCAGGGCGGTTTATCTAAAAAAGTTTATCGCTTTTTCTATCCGATTTTTCTTACCGTTTCTACCTACCGGCCAATCATAAACTGTGACTCATCTGTCTTGGGCGTTAAACATCGATTGCTACGTGGATGTCCAATAAATAGCGTATCTACTATACCATAACCTCTGATTTTAACATACGCTTCAAGTTTTTTTTTCTTTTTTTTTCAATATTTGACGCATTTTGGAACTCTGCTTCACTCGTGGACTAGTCAAATTAAATATCACTCGTGCTTTGAAAATTCTCAGATAAATCCCCTCCTCGCTTCTCGAATCGGGAATTTATCGACGATTTCCAAAGCACACTTGGTATTGCCTATGATGTCATTTACAGATAGTTGTCTGGTGGGTAGATCCATAGATGGTTCCGTGAATTCTTCTTTTCCAATATCATAAATGCGAAAAATTGAAGAAACTATTTTATCAGAAAGAAATATGTCCTTTATAAAAGAAACGATAATGATTTTGAATATATAAAGCACTTAGAGATGATGATCATCAACTTTTAATCGATTATCTCATATGATCCTGCATTGAAATATATCATAGACAAATCTGTTAATAACTTCATTAGCTACCTACTACTTCTTTTCTTAAATTTACAAGAGAACAAAACTTCAACTATTCGTTACAGAAGTTTTCTTCTAGAATTATTTTTATCTATGCAACCCATTCAACAAATAAGTTAGAGCTATTGCTTCGTCGATCGAGCTGTCAAACATTCTGACTTTTCCGAGCATGGACCCAATTTAAATTTAATAAATTAAATTTAAATATAGTAAAGTAAATTCTGAAGAAAAATCATTATCCTTTAGAGTTTACTAATTCTGTTAAGTTCATCATGTAATGTTGTATTGTAATTGATAACTCCGGAAAGGCCGAAGGGCCGAACGGGTAAGAAATAAATTTAAAAAAAAGTTTACTAATAAATTCATAAAAGATAAGCTACGATAAATCAAATAAATTCAGGTTTTGCACATGTTCTAGTTATAAATGTCTTGAGTGTTAGTAATCACAAATAACAAAACAACTATTTTGATTCCTCACATTTCTACGTT
The DNA here is from genome assembly GCA_038098605.1 of Gryllus longicercus. NCBI lineage: Eukaryota > Metazoa > Arthropoda > Insecta > Orthoptera > Gryllidae > Gryllus > Gryllus longicercus. The sequence continues at coordinate 681,149 of JAZDUA010000619.1, read as the reverse complement.
TTTAAACAAATAACAAGAAAACAAGCTAAGGGGGTCACGGAGCTGCAGCAACCCCCAACTCAATGATATATATTCAGAAATATAGCTTTCACTATCGTTCTATAGGAAATTAATTATTTCAGTCAATAAATCTACTCAATCAAATTAATTTCATTTCTCTAAATTTATTTTCTAACGAATGTGATTCAAAATATAAGTTGTTTAAGTTATTAAAATAAACTAAAAGTCAGCAAATATACTAGTCAACATACATCTTATATTCAGCATAAAAGAAAGTCCTCAGTACGAAAACACCTAGTCGGCTAGACTCCCCCAACACTTAAGAAATTCTGGGTACGCTTCTGCCAATATTCATATTAGAACTAAGAAACTTTTCATTAATAAAAAAATAACTAATCAGAAATTTCAAGGACTCTGTTTCCCTTTTCGAAATAGAAAAAGTAATTTACTCTGTTCCCGGTAATGTATACCGACCGATAATGTATACTATGGGGGAAAGGCGCCTCAAGGCCTACGAGTTTAAGGCCACTCAAACAGAGATTGGAGGATCATGAGAATAATATTTAAGTATCCCCTTCAAAATTAAATTTAAATTTCCTACCATACACTAAACACGTTACATAATTTTAATTTCCATAGTAGTTAGATTTTGTATACGGAATCTAGGAAATATCTATCATTTGATAGCACAAACTCTAAAATATTAAAATACATTAGATGTAATATGAATGTGGAGGTGTCCAATATTTTTACAAATGTCTATGATGTTTTATACAACATTAAATTACATTTGAGTAAACCTTAATAACTAATTTCAAATATTACATTGTTTGTTAGGCTATTGTTTCCTTCTTTCGTCTTGTTTCGTCATCGTTTTCGGCCTGTTTCCTCTTTTTCATATTTTGGTTCTCTCAGTCTCCTTTTCTTATCCACATTCTTTTACTGATTTCACGTATCCCGTTCTTTCCGGTCCTCCTCTCTCCCTCCCCTTTATGTTACTTCGTCTCCAAAACATCTACGAAGTGAAAACATCTTACACTAACATCATAAGACTGCAATCGCGCTTTCCGCGAGCCTTCCTTTGGCATCGTTGTTTAGAGGAGAAAAACCATTACTCCATCTCGCATGGATCGTGTGCGGAGATAGGGCCGCCGCTGCACCACAGAGGATGCAGTCGGAGCAACATTAATGAAACTAGTATGAATGATGTGTGAATGTAGAGAAAAAGAAAAAAAATATCTCACCCGTAAAATAACAATTTATGAAGTATTAACAAGACTGATCTTAGTGTACGTTAGTAATGCCAAAGTGCAAATAAGTTACCTTTAGGACTAAAACTTAGCTGTAAGAAAAAGCCCCTCCTCTAGCTGCATAAGCCGCAAGGTACCAGTATAATGAACATAATTTAAAGAAAATAAATTCCCCTCTCCACAGGGTTACTGTGGAGGGGCCAAAAGAAAAAAAGCAGCATTTAGCCTCACGGGCGGCGTACCAATAGTCGTCGGAGGTAGGGATGCGGCATTGAGATCAATGCTCTCCAAACGTCGAGGTTTTTATAAAATTTATTGATACACGGGTCCGACAAAAATACGTCCCGGATTTCAAAACACAAACAAAAATGGAAAGATACAGACAATTGTTATTTATGCGTCAATGGTGTTATAAGGATTCTAATGATCGAGCGGCGACAAAAATCCCGTGGGCCTTTGGCTCGAGACTTTTTGTCGCCTGAGATCATTAGTCAGTTGTCATCAATTCTCAGTTAACACCCGTGGTACATAAAATATTTAAGGGGCTAAATGTTGCTTTTTTCTTTTGGCCCCTCCACAGTAACCCTGTGGAGAGGGGAATTTATTTTCTTTAAATTATGTTCATTATACTGCTGCCTTGCGGCTTAAGCAGCTAGAGGAAGGGCTTTTTCTTACAGCTAAGTTTTAGTCCTAAAGGTAACTTACTTGCACTTTGGCATTACTAACTTACACTAAAGATTAGGGATGCGACGTCGTCAACACAAAATCGACGTTCGGAATGAAATCATCAGTGTTAATAAAACATTTTTTTGTAATAATATTTTATTTTCCGATTTGTTTGGGTATAAACATTTGACAAAATTACATACAATTTTTAATAACATGAGAGGAGTAAGGTCCATTGACCGTACTCCTAATATTAATTTTTTTAGATTAACACACACTAAACATATTTGATAACTAAACTAACATACTAAAAATATACGATGATAAGCATATATAATAATAAAACAGAAAATAATATAACAATTTATAGTCGATACGTCAGGTCTAAAGTATGATATCGTTTAAGTCGTCTGGTAGTGTCACTATTGTCTAGTAAGTTAATGGCAAGAATATTTTGATGGTTATGTAGTCGTTGTAAGTATTTTGCGCTGGTCTTGTTAATTTCTTCTTTTATTGTTGTCATTTGTAAGTCTCGGTGTATTGTGGCGTTCGTTACGTACCAAGGAGCATTTACAAATTTTCTTAAGCTTAGATTGGAAACGTTGTAATATTTCAATATTTGAATTTTGAGATGCTCCCCAAATTTGTATTCCATATGTCCAGACAGGTTTTAGTAACGATTTATACAGAAGAATTTTGTTTGCGATGCTTAAAGATGAGTTTTTTCCTAATAGCCAGATTAATCTGATAATTTTGAGATCTAATTCTTTTCTTTTATTCTTTATATGTGTTTTACATGTAAGTCTTCTGTCCAGTGTAATTCCAAGATATTTTGCTGAGTCGTTTTGAGGAATAGGTTGTGATCCGATTTTTATAGGAGGGCATGTTTCGTGCTTCAGAGTGAAGGTAACTTGGGCAGACTTCTTGTCATTTGTCTTGAGACGCCAGCGTTTCTGCTACTTGTGAATGTTAATAAAACATAGCTCCAAAACAATCGATATTTTTGAAACTGCTTTCATAACCACTAACATTAATGTTCGCGCAGAGAAGTGATACAATTTGTTGATGATTAAGTAACAATTTATATTTTACGGAGACAACAGCCAAAATCACACAATTTTTAAAAAACATATATTAATCAGTTATCTTTTTTATTTAACCTTGGTCAGCTTAGTGAGAAAGAATGTTCAATTTAGGACATCTGAAACTGATTGTAGCTGTTGTTTTTTTTAATTTTTTTTTATTTTATTTTTTTTTCATGACATTCTTCATTCGCGAGTTAAATGTCAACCATGTAAAAACATCGAGCTCAAAACATCGCTATTGAAACAAATTCGGCTTTAAAAAATCGATAATAAATAGAGGATCTAGCAAAAACATCTCCCCTATTCCAAAAGGCAGTTACAAACAAAGAAAGATACAGATAAAAATACGTTTATTTGTGAACAACAAATACTATGCCATTTTACGTTACACGGGTTTAAAAATTATGTCTATTAAATGACGTCTTCCACGTTGACGAAGTCTTTCCTGGATTTTGTCCATAGTTGTTCGTAAGGAGAAGTCTTGTTCCAACACAACGGAGCCAAGCTCACTCTTCGCGGGGTTCCCTATCAATTTGGAGAGAGTTGTTTCCTGGATGACTTCTCTCTTTGTGAGGAGACATTTCCTAAACTCAACGTCACCTTCTGAATTTGATCTTTGGGGGCACTGAAAGGAGCAAGGGTACAAACATCGCCCCACAACCCCGCAAGCACTCAAGGAGGCTGTCTCCCAGGCAAATGCCGCCGATACCAGCGAAAATGACAGAACTATAGACAACATCCGGGAAAGGCTTTGCAAATGTGTCAACAGTAAAGGACTCCATTTTGCGGATATAGTGTTTAAAACTAAGTCATGTAAAATGGCATAGTATTTGTTGTGCACAAATAAAAATATATATATATTTTTACTGACACGTTATTGCTAGATATTGCCTTCGATACAAAGCTCGGTAACATATTTGGATGAAACTAGTACGAATGATGTGTGAATGTAGATAAAAAGAAAAATTACCTCACCCGTAAAACAACAATTTATGTAGTGTATAGTATAACAAAACTGATCTTAGTGTAAGTTAGTAATGCCAAAGTTCAAGTAAGTTAACTTTAGGACTAGAATGTAAAAGGTAGCTGTAAGGAAAAGCCACTCCTCTAGCTGCTTAAGCCGCAAGGCAGCAGTTCAATGTAAAAATTTAAAGTAAATAAATTCCCCTTCTCCACAGGTTTACTGAGGAGGGTACAAATAAAAGAGAGACCATAGGCGGACCATAGGCGGCCATAAAAGAGAGACCAAAGTGCAATTAAGATAACTTTAAGTCTAGATTGTAAGTTAGTTGTAAGAAAAAGCCCCGCCTGTAGCTGCTTAAGCCGCAAGGCAGCAGTGTAATGAAAAAATTTATTGAAAATAAATTCCCCTCCTTCACAGGGTTACTGTGGAGGGGACAAAGTTAAAAAAAAAAAAGGCGGTTGAGCTACTGGTTGTGACATGGCTCATCCCGAACAGCCAAGAATCAAATGTGAATGGCCCACTATGAATACGGAGCCATTACCCCTAAATGTGAAATAAGTTTATAATATATTCTCTGTAATGCATGAAGAATTGTAGGTTTTTTTCTTGATACATTTCGACTCCCAGTGTCCTTCTAGATATTTCTGTACTCTTTCTTCACTCTCCTGCTTATTGAGGCGCCTCGTTCTGACTACTCGGAATTTCATTATCATGTTTATTATTGAATACTACTCCATTCTCCATTGTTTCGAGTTTACAAATTAGAACAAGAACAACACTATTGTGTATACAAAGATTAAATAATTGAATGCCTAGAACAAAACTCAAGGAGGAAATTCCCGTTTAGAATCTCTCTAGCCAGTATTGGGGTTTATGAGTTCGTGGAGGCAGTTATACTTGGTCGAGGAAGATACGTAACGTAAATGCATTTGAATAATCACTTAGGTTAAGGCTGATAGAAAACGGGATTTCATTCTAAGCGTTTGCAGGAACTTGTTGTGTTGGTTCGTAATTTGAAACAACTATCACAAGGCGTGCAATTTAGGGATCGGAAGAAGTTTTCTGCGAGGGAGGATTGTGAAAACAACTGAGAAACAATTTTTTTGGTATCTCAAAAATACAAAAAAAAAAAAAAAAAAAAAAAATTGAAACGATTGAAGACGACTAATAAAGAGACTGGTATTAGCACCTCCTCAGAGTGAGATTTTGTGTGTTCAATGTGCTGAAAGAATACTAGGTAAATAATGTAAATAAAGTAATGGATGTTGCGTGAATTGAAAACAGTAGAAGAAAAATATTTATTCCATAATTTAGAACAGTATTAAGGCAAAAGATAATTATAATGTTTACTTCAAATTAGACAGACCAAAAAGCTCACAGGCTAATTTTATTATTAGGTGCAAGATATAATTTAGTTTTAGCTAGTATTTTACTTTAGGATACGCCCTTCCTCGAACTGCACTTTGTCCTTCACATACATAAACTTCCTTCTGTGAAGGGGATACTGTGAAGGGAGCACAGGTAAAATGGTGGAGCCACAATAGCATACATATTCTCGCATTATTATTAACTTTTGCAATTTTCAAAAATTAAGAGTTCCACGAAAATGGGACCTGCGACGTTCTTTTAAGAATGCCTTTTTCTATTGGTGGAAAACATTTTTTACAAAAACAAAACAATTTTTCGAAAAGTTTTTTATAATTTGCATTAACTTTAATCAAGAATTGCGCGAATATTACATGTTTTTTGAAAAAAATAGTACATTACCTTGTTTTTTAAAAGCTGATATTTTAGAATAGATTTTGCTTAAGACAACAATCTCTAAATTCAAATTTGTCAAAATACCTTTTCCTTTTATTCAGTTCACAGTTATTTTAGGAAGCAGATGATATTAAATTTAACATCCCTCTATGGTGATTGTGTATTTATAAATAACCGCTGCAAAATTCATTACAAACGTAAATTCTGGCTCTCAACCTAGACGTTACATGCTGTACAAATTATGCTATAGACAGCAGCATATTAGTGTTACCAATTTGCGATAATGGAAAAATTTCACGATATACTAAATTTAATACTAAAACTGTTTTTAGAGCAACAATTCAATACTTCCTTTTAAAATATTTACGAACAATTATTTAAATTCGGCATGTACAATTACAAGAAGTTCTTGTTAACCGTGCATTGACCAACTTTTTTCCATAACGCCCTGTACGAGGGAGGATTAAAAAATGTCCACCATCAACCCTTCAGGCTTTTTTTTTCGATGTTTCAGACTTTTTTACATAGATTTTAAGTTTCAATTTTTATGGCAAATTACCTTTCCTAAATACCAGTTTTATCACAGAAAATGCTATAAGGAAACAATTGTTAAATTTAACACCAGTTGTTTAAAAAACTATATGAAGAAATACTCTCAGTCTATTAGCATTTGCAGGAACTACCAAAGACTTGCGAAGACAGATTGCACGGATTTGATTTCTGAGTACATTTATCACAAACATATAATATCACTGCATTTGATTCGATATATTAGCCTCATTTTTGAGTAATAATTCTGTTTCCGATGAAAACTTTATTTACAAAGTTAGATCAAGAGGGCAATTTAGTGTCCATCTCTTGTTTCTGACTTCATAATTTTGTTGTGACTGTTACTAACTTGACAGTGATTACGAAATCATAAAATAAATTCTATTTCCGACCCAAAATCAGAATCTAGCGATTTGAATTGTATTACTTCAATTTTTATGAGAGTTTTAACAATGTGTGGACACAAAATGACCCTCCCTTCATCAACGCAGGGTTAATTTGTTGGTTAACAACGCAGGTTGTTATTTGTTGGTTAACGCAGGTTAACAAAAGGCTGAGTATTTGAGCAAGCGCACAGCGAGCACGTGCTGGAGGAGGGCGCGTTCAAACGTGGCGCCCTTCGGTAGAGGGAGGGGGCGGCGCCGCGGAGTCGCGCCTGCCCTGCCTGCCAAGGGGAGGGGGAAGGGCGCGGCGGCGGCGTACCTGCTGCCGCGGGTGGTCGCCGCCCTAATTGGGGTTCAGCGGGGCCCTTGAGGTTCTCAGCGCCTGAGCCCTTCAACGGCGGTTGACCGCTCGCCGCCGCCGCCGCCGCCGTCGCCACCACCGGCCGTCGCGCCAAATCGCGTCAAGACAAACAGGGGCGATCGCGGCGCAGACGGCGGGCAAGGGGCGGGGCGCGGAAGGGCGTAATCCGCCAAGGGCGGCTCCAGGGATCCGGATCAGCCGCTCCCCCGGCTCGCCCGCCCTTTGTGCTCACGCCGCCCTTCTATTAGCCCTTCGCTCCCCCCTGCCCTCCGGCTGTCACGGCTGCGGCGACCGCCCGCCTCGCTGACGGCTCATGCGTCCATGGAAATGAGACTGAAAGAAGTGGAACGGCACGAGATTTACTCCTCTTTCATTTCACCCCCCAGACAATTGCTCACAATACGTATCTACTCGGATGTTGTTTTCACAGCTTTTTCACAACGCAGCTCCGCTCGGTTCTGAGAGGTCCTCTGTCCCTTCTCGCACACTTCACTAGTCATCACTAGGTACGCATCAACGGATCACAAAAACTGCCTTGCTGGACAAATGAATACAGTTGTCCTACAAGCCGCAAACATCAAAAGATGACATTTAAAAAATCATAACTAGCGTGCCCCTGGTTCAATGGAGTCCCCAAAACTCACAATATGTTTAAATTATTTGCTTGAAGTAATCCACGTGCTCCTTGTTTTCTTTGCGGCTCAGGATTCCTTACAAAGTCTACGGCTGAGCGCAGGTCGCCACAATAGCGTGGGCGGATCCACGCGCGCGCTACACCACTCAGAAGTGGGGCGGCCATCTTTCTTTTTACTTTTTAATCCTGTCTCAAACACGAAATTGAATGCGTCGATCAGATAAAAGCAATCGTGCTGTCGCTGGCACGGGTCGGCTGATGACAATAATTTCCAGTTCTCCTCATTAACCTTCTTTCTTTTTCATTCCCAGTGACCCTGTGAAGGTGGGACTTTATTATGCGCATCGGTATACAATTGAGCCTGTGCTTTGCGGCTTACGCAGCTAGCGGGGGAGGGGGCTTTGTCTTACTACTGTCTGACTTTCGGGAAAATAAGGATTTTTCTCTAAATATTGGGAAATGTTTTCTTTAACGTTCTTCGGGTTGAGACTATTTCTACTATTAGAACATTGCTTCGAGTCTTTGGATTTATAGGCTGCTTAGTGTAGCGTCAAATTCAGTGAAAATACCTATGAGAGTAATGGTAACAAACAACCTAACAACCAAAAGATTGAAAACCATTAGAAATCAAGCTGATAAGGCTACACTTAAAGTTAAAATTACTTTGCTGTATATAATTGGCAATGGGCGGTCTATAAAGCTTAAATTTCATCATGCAGCCAAATATAACGATGAAAAATGTTGTTCTTTTAAAGAATCAGCAACTACCCAACGTTTTTTTAATTCCTCATTTCTCCGATAGTTTTAATTTTTTCAAATGTAGAATACATGAGAGTGCATATGTTACAATAAAACACACACTCAAAATGTGACGAAGTAACAACAAAACTGAAACAAAAAACATAATTTGAAAGAAATTACAAATTCTTAAAAATATATTAATAATTTCCTTACACCTATTTTTATTTTCCACCATAAGTATACGCGGCATTGTTAATATTTTAAAAATGAAAAATTCATGAAATAGCGTGGGGGCGATAAGTACCACCCCAGCGCTACTGCCAGCTCACACAGCCCTTACTTGCGTCGGCAGAGAAACAGAACACACTGAAAGTTCTGGTACGTTATTGATTACATTGAAAGTATGAATGAATGAATGGTTATGTATTTAATGAAACAAGTATTAATGATGTGTGAATGTACAGAAAAAAACTCACATGTATAATAAGAATTTCTCTAGTTAATAAATAAAAACGCATCTTAGTGTAAGTTAGGAATGCCAAAGTGCAAGAACCTTAACTTTAGGATTAAAATATTTAATTTAGCTATAATACAAAGCCCCTCCTCTAGATGCCTAAGTCGAAAGGCAGCAGTTTAATGTATTAATCATTAGAAAATAAATTCCCATCTATACAGGGTTACTGTGGAGGGGGCAAATAATATTCATTGCAAGTAGTGTCTGTTGAGCAAGTCAGAAAACAAAACTCTTTATCCGGCGGTTCTAGGATTTACTGCTTATGGGGAAGAGAAAATATAAAAGTAGGAAGAGAATCGAATGGAGGTAAACGCAAGACAAAAGGACCGATACTTGTGTAACTAGAAAGCGACACTGTCAATAACCAACGCTCTTTCTTTGCCCCTTGAAGGAAAAGAGTCTCTTTACTCTCGTATCGTCCGAATACTTTTATCCGTCCACAGTACCCCTGTGAAGGCGGGAATTTATATACGCATCGGTGTACAATTGTGCCACTGCCTTACGGCTTAAGCAGCTAGATGGGGGCTGTGTCTTACTAACTAAATTTTATCTTAATTTAATGACTCAGCTAAAATACATGCACTTTTGCATTCTTAACTTATGGGTAATCGGTAATCTTTTTTTAAATTTTATCTTAAATATTGTGAGATGTTTACTTTGATGGGCTAGATTTTTTCTCTCTCTTACATTCACTCATCATTCACACTATTTATATATATATATATATATATATATATATATATATATATCCAATCATATCATTCAACTCATTCACTTAAACTGCACTGCAATATTTGTCTTCTGTTAGCCTCGGCACTGACTTGACTCAAAGTGTCTAGGAACTGATACAGCCAGTGTTAAACCCTCCCGCCGCTCTTTTTCTGACGCATGAAGTAAAGGAGCACCGTTTGCTCTTGTAACTTCCGAATATCCGCTCACACGATCCATACGGGAATCTGCAAGACCAGGCAATTCTTGCACAGCCAATTCGTGTTGGTCCTAACGTAACGGCAACTTTTAACAATAGATTGCGCTGTATCAAACGAATTTACAAAACAGTATTTGCTTTTCAGTATAATATTTTTTACAGTTGTGGATAAAGAAATTATTAAAATCATTGCCTCAAAATGCTTTGATTAGCAATAAAACTTATTTTTGAAAGGAATGAACATAAAGCTGAAACTGGGTAGTTGAGGACGAGTATAATGAAAATAGTATGAATGATGTGTGAATGTAGAAAAAAAAATAATAATAATTTACCAATATATACAAAACAGTTTACGTAGAATATATAAAATAGAATTACAAAAACGATTTTAGTGTAAGTTAGTAATGCCAAAGTGCAATTAAGATAACTTTAGGTCTAGATTGTAAATTAGTTGTAAGAAAAAGCCCCGCCTGTAGCTGCTTAAGCCGCAAGGCAGCGGCATAATGTAAAAATATTTATAGATAATAAATTCCCCTTCTTCACAGGGTTACTGTGAAGGGGACAAAAGAAAAAGGGTAGTTGGTTGATCTTGGTGACTACTCTCACAAAATGTTTCGTTTATAATCCACGATTCTACACAAGAGCTGCATTATAATAATAAACAGCCTCGATTTATGCCTGTTGTTTAATTTAGAAGCGATGTTATGGTGCGATACAAGAATGTGGTTTCATTTACAAAAATCTCAAGAACGACACCAACAATTTCCACATCTTTCAGTCTGGTCTAATCAACAGTTTGAAACCAGAATATAAACATAAAAATATTTATTTTAACAATGGAGACAGTCCTCCAGTAATTGAATGTGGGCAGTTTCGATCTGAAGAATTTAAAACATAGTTACATGAACAATTTTGCACTTCCAATTGACAATGCAGTAATAAAATTTCGAATGAAAGGCAGCTTTTCATACAATCGTAGACAATGGCAACGAGCACAGCAGTGGAAAGTAGTCGTGCAGTGAAGTGCGAATGAATGGTTATGTATATCATTAAAATTAGTATGAATAATGTGTGAAAGTAAAAAAAAAAATTACCAACCCATATAATAACAATTTACATAGTATATATAATATAGTATAACAAAACTGATGTTAGTGTAACTTAGTAATGCCAAAGTGCAAGTAAGTTAACTTTAGGTCTAGAATGTAAAATTAGTTGTAAGAAAAAGCCCCGCCTCTAGCTGCTTAAGCCGCAAGGCTGCAGCAAAATGTATAAACATTTTAACAGAATAAATTCCCCTTCTTCACAGGGTTACTGTGGAGGGGACAAAAGAAAAAAAAAGTAGTCGAACATTTGTTTTGTTAATTCCCCTCCACAGTAACCCCTGGTGAGGCGGAAAATTATTTGCTAAACTGGGGTAAAAGTAAACTGCTGCTTTGCGGCTTAAGCAACTGAGAGGGGGGTGTTCTTAATTATTAAATAAAATTAACTAAAACTAACTTAATATTTGTTTAAATCTAATTTATTAGTTATTAAGCAGAACTTTCGTTCTTACGTAGCACGTGCCAAATACGCGACCTTTAATTTATCAATTAATCGCCACTAAACTACAAGATTCACTTTTCATTTTAACAGAAAATAGAACTAATTTTATGGAATTCGACAATGTTTTCCCGCGTATTCTAGGGTCATGCTTGTTGCAAAAGTGTACATTTTAATTTTAAAAAATTATATTTTTTATATCTTAAAACGTGTTTATGTCAGAGTACATTTTATCAGCTTTTAATTAAGGCCAACTTAAAACGCTTATCTGCAGTAGAAACGTTTGTATTATAATTTAAAATTGTATCTGCAAGCAATTTTGGTGAAAGTTGGTCAGAGGTTATGGTAGTACGTCAAAATCATTCATTTTATTTCTGCAAAACAGAAAAATTATTGAACGAAATTGGATATACAAGTTGAAATTTTTAGAAAATTTGCCCGGATTGAGTCAGAATGACCCACATATCTAAAAAAAAGCAATATTATCTAAATAGTAGCTGCATTTTAAATTTAATTTTCAATGAAGAAAAAATTAACGAATTTAGATTTTTTAAATTATATTTCTATTTAGTAGGTACTTCATTTAAATTAAGCACTGCATACGTGATGTCTTACAATGTCCCCGGTAGACACTGTTCTTTTCTCCCACATTCTGTCTGTATATTTTCCCAAATATTTTTACATTGGGGAGGATGTCAAATCTTGAGAAAGTAGAATTGTGTTGAAACTACCATTAAGAAAATATAGGTGGTAGTTTTGAACACACAGAAATTGAAAATGCCGACAAAGTAGAACATTACAACTGGTGAGGAAGTTTACGTTTACAATACAGGTAAGTGTACAATGGTCGTCGAGAGGTCCGAATCCGAATTCCTGGCTCCTCGACGCCTATTCAGGGCGCGCGGGGCTCTTCCAGACGAGAGGCTGCAGGCGCCTCACTAAACCCTCAAAGAGACCGCGGCGGCCTCAGCGGCGACCCGAGGTAATTCCGGTAGCCGCCCCCGGCAGGGCTGGGCTGGGCCGGGCCCTGCACCGCCGCCGCTGCACCCCCTACTGCCACCAACTGCCTCACAGGATATTTAAGGGGGACACGTACGTACACACACACACTCACATACACGCACACAACAGTCGTATCCTCTATTACACGAATTAATGTTTCTTGTGTCATTTGACTAAGAAACGCCTCGTTTCTGAACAGCAGCTTCGTGACGATTTCCCTTCTAAAACGCTCAGAAAATTATGCTTGTAGTCGTCGAAGCTCTAATGATTTGCGGCGGCCTCCCGAGACTACAACAGCAATTCGATACTACAGATGCGCGCAAAGTTGCAGTAACCCATACATAGGCTGCTCCGAATTTTTAAAATAACAAAAATCACTTTCAAGGACGAAATAATAATTTATTGCTGAAATATATTGTGAGGAACAAGCTAAACTGCACTTTTTGTATGTACTCACTCATTCTTTAAGGATATAAAGTACGTGGGAGACTAAAAAGTTCAGTCAATGAAATTAACTTAATAAATCATATTTTTCAATGCAAATGTACATCTATCAATCTCAAAAGAGGCTTATGTCATAGTAGTTTTATGTTAAGTACGTTACGTTACATTTAGGTTTAGGTAAGTATTAACGTGGTTTATATACGATAATCTTCCGTAATCCACAAAAGACTAAGCGGCGACACCTGATCCGGGAACTGCGTTCCGTTACGGAGCGCGCTTATCCTGGACGGGTAAAAGCGGGCTGTTATAATCGCCTTCCAGGTGCAGTTTAAAACGAGATGCCGCATTTTTTTTTTGTATTTACTCTTTTTTTTTAGAATAGTCCCATAGAATATTTGATTAATTTCTATGGAGCATATGTTCTCATGCTACAGCCCTGCCGATGAAATAGCTTGAGGAACAGCTACGCCTGAAATATACATGCAAAACCTATTTACTTATATCTAGTTTAAATATAATAGCGTAAATTTAACAGTGTACGACTCGATATACCTAATTTCAAAGAAGAAATTCTTTTAATGTTAGAGATTGTTCCAAATTTGCTTTCCAATTATTATCTAACAATATTTTTTCTTCCTTTTCATGGGACATTCTTATTTTATTTCATTGCATCAATCAACTATTGCATTCTTTATTATTGTATAGGAGCCACAACACATTCACGATGGTGATGGTAGAGTATTCCGAACGCGCCTTTCACGCAGACTTTTCCGCCTTCACCAGCACCAGCACCACCGCCATCTGTCAAACGCCCCCGCCGCCACCAACGCGCCATGCATCCATTTTTTCTTTTGTCCCCTCCACAGTAACCCTGTGAAGGAGGGGAATTTATTATCTATAAATTTTTCATTATGCTGCTGCCTTGCGGCTTAAGCAGCTACAGGCGGGGCTTTTTCTTACAACTAACTTACAATCTAGACTTAAAGTTATCTTAATTGCACTTTGGCATTACTAACTTACACTAAAATCATTTTTTGTAATTCTATTTTATACGTAAATTGTTTTTGTATAATGGTATTATTAGTATTATTTTTTTTTCTACATTCACACATCATTCATACTATTTTCATTATATACATAACCATTCATTCTTCCCATTCATTCGCACTTGACTACTACTACAACGCACTGACTACTTGACACTGCACTCACTGTTCGCCACGGCACTGACTTGACTCAAAGTGTCCGTGGCGCTCGGGCCCATTGGGAGGCGTGGCAGGTGGGGCGCGGCGTCGCGTTCCCCGCGCGTCCCTCTGCCGATGGCGAGTCTTCCCCCTCTCGCTCGGTTGCCTCCGCTTGCTCGCACAAGGCAGCAAGCGTGTCGTGAGGCAGCGCGCGGAAGGAGAAGGCGACGCGCTTCGGACCTTTCCGGAGGTGGGACCGATGCGCGTCACTGTTCGCCTCACGGCCGGTGTCGCGCAGGATGCGCGGCGCCTTCGGACCCAGAGCCCTTCTAAGCGCCGTCACTGACCGCCTTTGGAGCTCCGGCAAGAATTGGTTTTTTATACCCAGAACTCCGAACACGTCGGTGTTTCTAGGGTATCTATTGGGAATGGGAGGAGGGAGGTGGGGGTACGCCGCGAGACGCGCAGCGCGGTTTTCCGCCGTGCGAATCGGGCGGAGGGTGGAGGGAGGTGCCGCCGCGAATACCTCGCAGGCATACGTCCAAATGGACCGCACGCAGGCGGTGAATAGGCGGCGTTTGAGGGCAGGATGAAGTTCGGGGGCTCGAAGGAGTGGGCGTAGGAGAGTGGTTCGGGCAGTTATTTTTTGGCTAACGTACTTGGCGTGGGCGTGCCAGCGGAGGCCGCTGTCAAGCTTCACACCAAGATACTTCGCCGTCTTTTGCCACGGTATGTGCGTGCCTAACAAGCTCACGTCTTCATCGGGGTCGGCCCTCTGTCGAGTGAAGTTGACGGCTACGCACTTGTCAGGGTTGAGGGCAAGCTTTTTATGGCTTAGCCATTTGGGAAGCTCGGCGAGACAATCATTCAGATATCTCACCGATTTCCTTTTGTCCGCCGATTTCGCATAGTAAGCGAAATCATCCGCGAACATTAGGAGCCCGCAATGTTGAATGCCTGTATTTTTTTCAACCGGAAGCGGCGCGTCGTTGACGTACAGGCCGAATAGTGTCGGTGAGAGCACACTTCCCTGAGGCACGCCGGCTGCGGCTCGCCTTGGGGACGAATGTACGCCATTGACGCGAACCTTGAATCGTCTATCTGTCAAGAAGCTGGCGATTAGTCTGACGTAGCAGTCGCTGATTCCAATGTCCGCAAGACACGCGAGCGCCCCCTCGTGCCATACAGAATCGAATGCCGACCGCATGTCTAGAAAAACCACTGGCAAGTTCTGCCGTCTTTCGAGAGAGAGACCGATCTCGGTACTTAGCCGCGTCAGTTGTTGCGCGGAACTTAGACCAATTCGAAATCCGAATTGCTCATCTCTAAGAAGCTTAAGACGCCGGCCATGCATCCACGCGACTGGCGCCACCGACCCCGTACCCTCCGGGACCACCGTCCCCAGCGCTACTGCCCCCCACCACACCAACTCCTGCTCCACATCAACTGCGCTACCACACCAACCCCGCCGCTACCACCTCCAGGTTCGTCTCCAACTACCCTCTCCTCCGCCGTCGCACACGCCTACCCCAATTCGCCTCCGCCTGGGTGACGCTTCCGCTTCGCCTCAACCTTCGACTGCGTCTCCGGCAGCGTAACCGCTTCTTCTTCGCTTCCGCCTTCAAGTGGGACACACCTGCGCTACCGCTTCCGCTTCAGAGTCTCCGCCTGCGCTCAGTTCTTCGCCTCCGCCTTCGAGCCTCTCCACCTCCTCTCGCTTCTTCGCCTTTGAATGGGGCAGCGATTGCGCTTCCGCTTCCGCTTCAACTCCGCTTTCGAATGCATCTCCGCCAGTGCTTCCGCTTCATCTTCGCCTCTACTTTCGAGTGGAACACCGCCTGCACTTTCGCTTCCACTTCACCGCCGCATTTGAATGCATTTCCGCAGCGCTTCCGCTTCTTCTCCACCCACGCCTTCGAGTGCTTATATTTTTTCGCCGCTTCCGCTTCGCCTCGGCCTTCGAATCCATCTCCGCTTTCGCTTCTTCGCCTCCACTTTCGAATAGGACACTATCAGCACCCCCGCTTCCACTTCACCTCCTTCTACTGGGACACCCCGTGCGCAGCCGCTTCCGCTTCGCCTCCGCTTCCGCTTCGCCTCCGCTTCCGCTTCGCCTCCGCTTCCGCTTCGCCTCCGCTTCCGCTTCGCCTCCGCTTCCGCTTCGCCTCGGCTTCCGCATCGCCCACGCTATCGAGTGCGTGTTTGCCTGGTCACGCTTTTTCGTCTCCACCCTCGCGTGGGAGACGCCACCGTTTCCGCTTCGTCTACACCTCGGACGGCGGGGGCCAGGGTTCGGCGCCGGGTCTCAGATTGAAATCTCGCTGTGGGCAAAACAGACCGGCGCTCGCGGCGGGCGCCGCCGGAAGCGCTGGCAGGGCGGGGCGGCAGGGGCGGGGGTGGCGCCGGGGCGGCGCGTGATGGATGGGGCGCCGGAGCACGCGAGCCGCGCGGGGTAATAGCGCCAAGGTGCGAGGCCGGCCGCACATAAATAACCTCCGCGCGACGGCTCCCGCTCCACCCCCGCCCCGCCCCGCGCCCGCCCCCGCCGCGCCGCCGCGCCGGGGTGAATTTTTGCCCTTCTCGAGCTCCGGGTCGGCGGCAAATGGCCGGCATCCGTCAGCCGCCGCCTTCGCCTTCGCCGCCAGCGCGACGCCGCCCCCCGCCCCCGCCGCCGGTGACAAACGACGGGCGCTCGCGCTGCCATCTGGCGGTGCCGCCGCAGACGCTGTTTATCCGATCCGGGCGGGCCGCGCCCTTTCATCTCCGCTTCCTTCTCCTGCGGCGGCGCGGCGCGCAGCTCTTTTTATCAGCCGTGCGCTTAATGAAGTTTTTAACTCGCTGCGACGAAGAACGCGTCGCTCTGTGATGGCAGCGCACACGAAATATTAAAGACTCTTCTGACATGTAAAATTATTCCGGGAGTTTTGACGCGTTGAGGGCGCGTCCGCGTGTGGGTCTGTGGCGGTGGCAGCTGCGGCGGCGGCGGCGGAGGCGGCGGGGGCGGCGCGGGCGACAGCGTCAGCTGCGACGGAACTCTCCTGCCGCCCCCGCGCCCGCCCCCGTCGCCGCCGCTGAGCCACAGTGCGGCGCGCGGAGCGACGCGGGGGTGTGGCGTTCGCGGCGGCGCCGCGGGCGTTCTGTGGTAAATGGAAAAGCCCCCGCCACTCCACCCCGCCCCGCCCGTCAGACGGCCGCCCTTCCCCTCTGTCGCCGCGCCGCCCCCGGCCGCCGCCGCCGCGCTTCACAAGTTGTGCGGCGACGGGCGCCAGCCCTCGAACGCAGGAGGAGCACGCCCCGGGAAATCCTCGCTGCCCCTCGCCCTCGCCCCGCCCTCGCCCCGCCCTCGCCCTGCCGCGGAGATGTCCGTTCTGCTACAGCTCGACACGAGGAACACGTGCCGTCACAACAGTCGTCAAGCGTGGAGCAACCGATCAAAATGTATTAACTCCACAACAGCAGAGTGCGAGAAGGTGTTCACTCAGAATGGTTTTTTTCTTTTCTTCAGGGAATTTGTTGGTGGTATGGAGTAGTCTACGCTACCAACCCCTTTCCTACTTGCTCCTCGCCCGGCTTGCATGTATCGTTCCAGATGGTCTGCCTGGCCTCTCGTCCCCCCCTCACCCATCTAGATTACGTCACACCCATCTAGATGATGTGACACCCGTCTAGATTGATTTATTAGTGATTCCGGGCGCACCAAGGGCTAGTCGTGTATCCCGTAAGTACAGTGAATGTTTTTAGCCCGAGAGGTGGCTGGGATCTCCCGCTTGCTGGTGATATCCGGTGCCGACCTACCCGTCGGCTTTGGGGTTTTCCCCCAAGCAGAAACCTCCCACCAGAGAGCGGGATCCGTTCTAGCCGGGACAAACTCTAAGCTCCCGAATGGTCTCCCCGTATGTGTAGTAGTTTGCATGTAAGGGTGTATGTAAGTAAGGGATGAGAATAGGACAAAGAAGAGAATGATATATTACGTGCGGTTCGTGGTTTATTTGTTAGGATCTGCTCCGGCATTCGCCTGCTTTTGATCGCAGAAACCACAGAGAACTACCGATTAGAGCCAGAAGCCCACCGCCAGAATTCTCCTCCAGACAGCGACTGAATTTGATATGGATTTGTACCTAGTGTCGAAAACCCTGTCCCCGTCGGAACGCGAACCCTAGAGCCTCCAGGCCAGACGCACTCAGTGACATCAATTGATGCTCTGGACCACAAAAGCCGGCCTCACCTGGAGAAGAGCTATACCCCTGATGCAGGGAAGGACTGTCCCGGCGGTATACAAACGCCACAGAAACCATCGTGGGTTATAAAGCTGCAGAAACTATCGTTTTATCCTTTCTTCGTCAAAGCGGAAACGCCCCACTCTACGGTTGCCCTCGGGTTGACCAAGGAGGGAATCGACGCTGTTTGGAACCGCAAGCGATCCACCGCCTGCCTATCAGACTTCACTACCGCTACCAGCCACCTCCACCTCCACTGGCTTCATGGCGACGGCCGACTGACTATTGAGGGCTGCTTAGCCGCTGTAGGACATGTAAGCCTGTACTTGTAACCAGGGCATCGTATAATGTGCTACAAGTGTTCAACTCAGAGTTAATCTTTTTCCTATTGCATATTCCCTCCCCCATGACTTTACGACCATAAGACTCATGGATAGGGAATGGACATGGTGAAGCAAATATTGACTAAATTGATGTATCACCTTGCATTAAGCTTTATGGAGGTAAAACATTTTAATCGGCATCCCAACATTTTGAATTACATATGGAGGCGATATGCCCTGTTAATTCATTCAATTTGGCATGTTTCTTGAAGGAAGACATACAATTTGGCAATATTTAAATTTTTCTCGTCTCACCATCGTTTCGATTCTGATTTGGTCGTACATCAGGGCTAAGATATCAAACAAAGAAGAGGTAAAAAATAACTCATTTCCCACGAATTATGACATATTGTATTTAATAATTGTGGTTATAAACAATTCTTAGTTATGTATTTAGATTATAAAATAAAACATACCACTTTCCTCACACTAGCGGTGCAATAAAACAGTAGAATAAGGATATAGTAATAGTTAGAATGAATAGTTAGTGAACAGTTAATAATTTTGGTTGATAGTGAATGTGTTCCATGTATCCTCAAATAAAGATTGTCTTAAGTGTTCCCAAAGGAGTTCGGTATCGACGATTAGTGGATGAACGTTTGAAGGGGGTCAATGATGAATAACGGTCGACTGAGGATCGATAGACGAATAAGTACCGGCAAATAATCGGTATATAATGAAGATCAAAATACTATTCATTAAAAATATGAAGTTCATAATTAATTATTTTCTTACATAAAGATTGCAACAACCGATAACAAATTACAAATTCGCTCTTCTTTTGGAATTTCACGTAATTTTGATTAATGAAAATCAAACCTTTTCACAATAGAACTTGTGTTTGTTTCTGAAAACTTGAAAATGATAATACTAGAACAAAATTAATAAAACTAAATCGAATAAATCATTTTCCTAAACGTCCGTTCAATTTTTTTGTCTGATTGTTCTTTTTAACTCATATAGTGCAATTATTTCTGTTATGATTAAGTTGTACACTACATACTATGGAAAAAGGGAGAGTATACCAGGGAAAACCATTCTTTTATAGATTGATTACTAATTCCAAGCGCGTCAACTACGAGGGCCACTACTTCCGTAATTGTAGTGCATGTTTTATCGCGAGAGATGGCGATGGTGAATGGGGAGATCCGGCTTCGAATTTCCCATCGGCTTTGGAGGGCGGGGTTCTCAACCAGTGTCTCCCACCAGCAGGGTACCGCCCTAGCCGCTCAAAGCTCCCGACTGGCCTACCGACACGTGTGATGGTATAGTGCATGTAAGTGTAAATGTGTGTAAGTAAGGGGTGAGGATATGACGTGGAAGAGGAAGGAATGAGCGGTACTTGGTCCTATTGTTAGAGAACTTCTCCGGCATTTGCCTGGCGTTGATCGGAGAAACCACGGAAAACTACCGATCAGAGCTGCCGGCCGCTAGAATGTTCCTCCGGAGAGCGTCTGAATTCGACCCAGCTATAGAGCTAGTGCCCTGCCAGTGAAACCCTCAGACCTCCAAGCCAAAGGCCCTGGAGTGACATCAATTGATGCCCTGAGCCACCTAAGACAATCCATTCATTTAAAACGGGGGAACGCATGAAAAGTGTTGGGAATGCCTGAATCTGTACATCTTATGCCCCAGTCCAACAGCTCCAAGCGCTATCCCCACAGCCCGGAGAGCCGATCCTCGCGTCCTCGCGGCCCTGACAGCCGCTTGACGTGGCGAGCTTCTCGAGCGCGGCGCTGGTGGCGCCACCGCCGCGCCCTGATATACGACGCAATTAGTCGCTGCCCGCCGCGACTTGGCGGCGATAAATCGAGGCGGTCGCCAGCGCCCACCGCGACCGCCGTTTTAATATCGAGTTTCCCCTCCGCCGGCCCCATAACTCGCGTCCTATCCCCTTCCCCTCCCCTCCCCTCCCGCCCCCTCGCCCGGTCGCGGCGACGCGACGCGACGCGACGCGAGATGGACGACAGGCCTTATGAATTCGCGCATAATTCCCCGCCCCGCGTCAAACGCGCTCCATGTGGGGCGGAGGGTTTCGAAACAACCGCGTCTGCGCTTTACGATTGCCAATTGACGCCACAACCACGGCAGCCCACGTAATACGGGAATTTAATAGAGGGGAAGGGGGTCACAGCAACGTGATTTATTACCTAAAGTTCCAACAACGTGACAGCACTTGCGAGTCGATTAGTAAGTCAGATGCCAAAGAGGGCCAGGGATATGTCTGGAACGAAATATGCATTTCATACATGTCGAATTTTCATTGTTTTCGTAATACTGAACAGTTATATCGAATTAACGGAACCAACAGAAGAACGAAAAGCCGTTCTTAACGGTCAACATCAATTAAAGATTTTAATGGTTTGCCGTGCGTTAAATAAGATCGATACAAATGACCTAAAGTTGGTGTATGAGTTCTTC
The DNA here is from genome assembly GCA_038098605.1 of Gryllus longicercus. Taxonomy (NCBI): domain Eukaryota; kingdom Metazoa; phylum Arthropoda; class Insecta; order Orthoptera; family Gryllidae; genus Gryllus; species Gryllus longicercus. Next base: position 660,120 of record JAZDUA010000619.1, on the reverse strand, counting down.
TACTGCGAGAAAGAGTGCTTCTTATTTATATTTTTCCTTATAAAGGTATTTCAAAAAACGTTATTACACACGGCCGATAACACAAATAACGGTCTTAGTTCGTTATAAATCTTGGCTGTGGACTCCGTTATTTGTTCTACAATGTTCTAATGTCGCTAATATCGTATATCATGTTGCAAAACAGGCCGGACGATACAGCAGAATGATACACTTCCATTCGAGATTTGTTTTATAATGTATGGCCACCTCTGCTGTGGTGTTGCAAGCAAATTATTGTTTACACTCATACGTCCTGAAAGCAGGATGCGTTACATCAAAAAGAAGGAAACGAGACATCGTACGAAGTGATGAATCGTACCTCAAATTTCAGGTAAGTCATTTTGACAGGACTAGTTTCAAAACTACTCGTAGTGTCATTAACATTTTTACAAACTTATGACTTAAATAATTATTATAGGATTATATTTTAATTATATATATATATATATATATATATATATATATATATATTGTATCAATATTATAAAATATTGATATCTCCAACAATGCGATCTTTCACGAACGCAATGTGTAACAGAGCCTGTCCGCTATTTGTTATCAGAAATTCTGCAATTTATTGAACACAAGATAAAAGGAGGGATAACATCCAGGACAAAAATAAGGGGGGAAAATCGCGTTACTGGCCAACAAAAGCATGGATGGGTCAAACGGAAGAGGAAACTTCGAAGAAGCTACTAAAAGACCAAAAATAATCGAGAACGATAATCACTAAATTTCAACAATGAAAGGTAGTTTACTAACAATGATGAATATTCATTACTAGTAAATATCCGAAATGAGAAACAAGAATATACTTTTTTATTTTATATTGAATGCAAAAATATTATTTTTATATAGAAAATAAAATACTGGAAAATTTGACAATTTGTTGTTTAAATAAACGATGCTAGTACGGGTTGTGGAAGTGCCTTAAACCACGAAGACAATTTCCTGAAGGGAACACGTGACTTGACGTTATTGGAACACCGTATCCGGTGTTGGTTGACACACATGATCTTACGGAGAGGCGGGAAATCAATTTGCAGATCAATACCTAGCATTCGTCACGCAGCTGCTGAATTGCTGAACACGTCCTTCTCCATCAAATCAAGAGCGGGGCTCATTGACATCCACTCACAGTCATATTGAATAATACCATACCTCAGTGTCACAACACTGTTGCGCACTTCGACGGTGATGCACGGTAGGTGCTTAACGATCCGCGATAATACACTATCGTGAAGCCGTCCGGCCAAGGAACATTGACTTATAGGATGCATCACGAACGATCCAAGGACAGGATGCCATCAATTCTTGGCTATCCGGGAAGCTTACGTGTGCATCTGACAGGATGCCATGATTCTATGTTGATACTCACAGAATGTATTCGACGATCATTGACTTCTTTCATTCCTTTGTCCTCCCAAGTATTTCAAGACACTAGTGTGTGAATATTTGCTTCCTCTCCCCAGAAAAAAGTACGGCACATCCGACGTGTCTGAGTTGAAACGCGAAATCGTTTACAAGAAGGTTTATGCGCTTGGATTTTATTTCATCCAGATAGTAATACTCTCCGAGAACTTTATTCGGTATATTCCTCTCATAAACCCTTTGCGTTATTCACACTTCTTGGAATCCGTCCAAGGACTTTCTGATGGTATAATTCAGTAACATCATGTATTGTCGCTGCAGTGTCTGTGATCGGAAGTTTCTAGGGTTCGATTTCTGACGGTAGAGGATTTCAAAACTGACTACTAGTAGGGTTGATTTGGATAACGAAAACTACCGATTAGAGGAGTTTATCGCTAGAATTCTCTTCCAGACTGTGGTTTCTCCGATGAATATCAGACGAATTCCGGAGGATGTCCCAAATAAACACAGATCGCGTGCGATCTTCACTTCGGCATCCTGTCCTCTTACATATTTCTACATGTACACATTTACATGCACTAAACTACCGCGCTTGTTAAGAAATCAGTCAGGAGCTTAGATCTTGTCCTGGTTGGGGCGATTAACGTCTGCGTGAGATAACTGAGAAAGCGGAGGGAAACCCTGTAAACAGACACTTAGGTCGGCACCGGGTCTCACGTATTTGGAATAGAACACTGCCTCTCCCGATAATAACCTGCTACATACGTGACTAATTCCCGTAACAGTAAATACCCACCATCGCTCTCATCCACGGCGTCATCGACTGCGTAATCACCGCTTCCGGTAGACATGATTTATACGCAGTCGGTTTCACAATCATATCGGGCAGACATCGTGTGCACTTCCATACAATTCAGAATCAGTTTGGCCCTTTCATCTGAGAGAGTATCATTTTGCATTTCTTTCGGAACTATGTAATCATTTATTACATAAAAATAGCATAGGAGTGTTTGTATGTGCAACACACACTTTATAACTAAAGAGTAGATTATTCCTAAATTTGGTATAAATACTTCTGAGCATAAAAAATATCGTCATTTAATAAACAATAAATGCGACGAAATAAATAACGTTTCCAAATGTTATGCCACATGACTGTTTTACAAAATTACAAAATTGCTTCTGAGTATAAGTCCGAGCCAGCTTTACTATTCTCAAAATCAAAATATGAAACAAGTGAACGGAGAGAAAAGGGCTGTGAATGAGAACGAAATGGAATCGTTGAAATACACAAAATGTAATATAAAGAAGAATATCATAAAAACGTGAAAATTAAAAGCAAGAACGTAGGTAATTTCATGATTAAAGAAGTAGACGAAATCGAGGTTCCATATAGGATGGTACTTTATTAGAACTTCGTACATGGGAAAGTTCTCCTGAGACGTTTAGGAAAAGTATAAGGTGTTGATGAAGAATACTGAAAGAATTGCTGCTAATAAATATTACACCCCGAAGTTATATTGTCGTGATTATTTTTGCTTTGACCAAGACATGTCAGAACAAGTTATATGTTGACATAACGAATATCACATAATCTAGCAATTTAGAGTTGTATAATTACAATGAGAGAGACTATAACTTTCTGTAACAACTACGGAGTTATCGTTTTCATTTACTGTTAATTGTTCATTCTGTTAATAGTTTTACACTCTTAACTGGCAATAAACTTTGCTTATACATCAAGAACATGTAAACATTGAAATGCGTCATTGTTTATTCTACATACAGTTGTCTTTATATATATATATATATATATATATATATATATATATATATATATATATATATATATATGTGTGTGTGTAAAGAATGATTGAAGTTAAAAGTATGATAGAATTAAAAAAGTAAATGGTAAATTGGTATTCGGAGGAATTGAACAAAACATTTGTAGCGAAATCAAGCGTCAATTGCCTCAAAAGAATGACTCTATGAAAAAGAGTTTATTTTATACTGTGGAAACCCATTAAAAGAACTGGAAAGATGTATAAAACTCCATATTCGTGAGTACAAATGTTTTTTTCTTCTTTTACTTTAGTTGTTTAATTATTTTGGTGGAAAATTGAGTGAGATACAACGGGGATTTGGGTGAGGAAGATCAGGGTGAGGAGGGAAAAGGGAAGGAATGATAGATCAAGTAGGGACGAGGTGAGAAGGGGCAATGTGAGATGAGGTAGGATGTAGGGAGGCAGGTTGAGGGAAATGAGGGTGAGGAGTGACACGATGAGGAGTGCAAAGTGAGGGGGCTGAGTGAGGACGGGAAGGGTAGAGGAGACAGAGCGGTATGCTGTAGAATGGAAATAGACATGGCAGGACAAGAACATGTAGGTTTTCTTTTCTTTTTAATTGATGAGCGTGTTAAATAAATACTCTGTCAATGTGGGTCAATATTTTTTCTAAAGTACTTCATTTTCTGAAGACATTCACTCTTAATACTTTGTGAGATAATTGCGTTATGATGATTCGCACCAGGAAAAGATAAAATATTGTCTCAATAACTGCGGAAGCCATAAGTGAGAAAAACTCAAATTAGAGAATTTCACATGAGCACAGTGAAAATATGAGGGCCAGTCAAAACTAGAGACATATCAAGAGCATGGCGCAGAAGTTGGTAACGCTGATAGGGATGAGTATAAAAGTGCCCTCTATTGGGAATCAGGCAGGAAAATGTGAGTGTTCACCGCTCTGCCGTTTATCTGTCTGACGTGCTTGAAGTGCGGTCAGCGAGTTTGTGTGTGTCCGACATCAATAAAGAGGAACAGCAAAGTGCAGTGCGGTTTTTGACAGCGGAAGGAGTGTCTGAAGGTGAAATTCATGTCAGAATGCCTGTTGTGTGGGATGAACAGAGTAGAAACTTTGCAAAAATCGCGTCAAGTCCATGACAGACGGCACCATTCTGTAGTGCGGTAATACCCAACCACATGTCACCAAGATAGTGTGGCGTCATACGGGTGTAATCGAACACAAACTAGAGTGGTTTGTAAAACAGTAGATTTATTAACAATCTAGACTGTAGTCTCAATTTAACAACTACCCTACTCACAATAAACTAAATAAATAGACCCACAACAAGGAGAAATAATTTAAGAACGGCTATCACACCGCAACATACCACCGATGTTCCCAGTATGAAGCTGCTCTACTTTGAGATCATCTACGCGTCTCGCAAGTCACGTCAATGAATTGTCGGCCTCTCGCCCTAGTGCACCTACACGCACAGACACGCGCTTCACCTGTGCGCTGACGCCGCTAGCACAAGAAGACTGGGGCATTGTTCTCCTGGCCTTATATAGGTCCTTTTGGCTCTACCCGCCGCCCCCAATGTCTCCTCCCCAAAGCCGCTCTGGACCCGCTACGTCCACGAAAAGTCCCAGTGCGTCATCACTCCGCCCTTTGTTTAACATCCGGCGGTTTGAGCGTGGCACGACGCTGCAATAGTTTCGACTACACGGCAGAAGAACATCTGAGCAGCCTACACATTCTCCATAAATCCAGATCTATCTCAATGCGATTTTCAAATTTTTGGAGCCTTGAAGATATTCATGGACGACGATTTGCTTCGGGCGAAGAGGTGCACACCTGGGTACAACCATTGTTCTATAGGCAATTGCAATCATGTTTCGACGAAGACATTGATCATCTTTTCTCACAGTGGGATATGCCGTGCACCCTTGCCAAATGCAATCCAAATACCCAAAAGAAAAGTTTCGCCCTTAGTAAGTATATGATAAAACCGAAGTAAATAGTATTAATAATATTAAAGCATGTAAATGTTAAATAAATACTAAACCAAGTCCCAAACCAACACCTAACAAACGAAGCAGCAATGTGAAACACAAAAAGCCAAGGTTGCTCATTCCTAATAATGAAAATACTAAAGCCCTTTGCAAGGCCACAAGATCGAACAAAAAATAAATAAATGAAAGAAAAAAACAGGGATAAATTTATAAATAGTTATGACGGTTACTTTTGAAATAACAGCTCACTTACTTTTCCCATGTCTCGTTTTCATTGGACTGATCCTCATAGATTTGTGGCCTATATGGAGACAAGCCGTTGCTTGGAGTTTTCAGGCCAACACATTACACTACAAGAGCTTATTTAGTCATATACGTGCGTCATGCGCTCTACACGGCGTGAAAAGGTTCACTTAGGTGACGCTATTTTTGAAGGCGCATCATAATGCTTGAACCGGATATCCTTGTCTGAATTGCACGAGAAATGCATTGAACATGTTTTTACTGGGTGTCAGAGAGGAAATTCTGTACAGACAGGTTCGTTCACACAATGTTGATGAGCACTGTCAGGATGGGGCAGGACAATGACACAACCTCGATTTAGTTTGAAGAAACCAGGAAGTAGCGAAAGTTTCTTATATTATTCGCTATAAAATGTGAATTTGAAAATTCAAAGTACAAATGTATCTTTTTACAGGATTGTGAAATCAACCATCAATCTTTTGAATCCTTTCACAGATTTCACGGAATACATGGAGCAATTTCAGATAAATATGATAGACATAAATAGGGGGGGGGAAATCCTACGAAAAGGAAGAAACATATGTTAATAAAAATTTTAGTACGTCATATAGGGACCATACACACGCCCAAATTGTTACATTTGCACACCAAATTGATTGTAACAAGATTCAGTCGTCTTTGAGGCTTTTGTGCGTCTTTGGAATTTTACTTGCCGAGCTCCTGTCCACTCAATAATAAACGACATGTGATATAATATAACAGTCCATTATTCTCGAATCCCGTTAGACCCATTTGTAAAATCCTTTTCAGTAAATCAAGAAAGTACACTATAATTAAGAATAAGATTTGCGTCTTCTAGGAGAGGGAATGAGAAATATGCAACACTGCTTTACACTTATTACGATTATAATGATACGTAGTGTTTAATCAAAGAACTGTCTACTAGTCGCGTTAAGTGAAGCGGAGTGTCACTAAACCACAATTCTGAAGCGTAAGTATAATATTACCTGATCAAATGATCCAAACGAGTAAATTCATAATATCTGTTGCACGCAGTGATGTTTTCTATATTTTTTACACACAAATTGTACAAAATGCAGCTTGCTGAGAGTAAAAATTATATTTAAAAATATATAATCCGAGTGTTATTTTCATCAAATAATTTTACGCCAGAACTACTCAGCATTCATCAATGACAATGAGAGAAACAGAACTGGTAGAGAACCACGTAGTTCAAATGACAGCAGCATGTAGGCTAGATTAGACTTGGTTCCTCGAACGAGTATAGAGTAAACGAGTATCGAAATTACGGCAGTGTAGTTCGCAAGGTCGAAGAAAACGTACTTCCAAAATAAAACAAGATAACTCTCCCTTGTGGTACCTATATACGTACGTTGTCACGGACCCAGAATCGTAATACAAGACGAGAGATTGAAACAAATGGTATAAAAAACGAAATAGTTTTTTATGATAGGAATGATAAAAGTGACCTTTTATTTTGCCAGTAGGAAAGGTTGCGATTGGCCGAGTGGCACAATCCTACGAGCAAAATAAAATCACTTTTACCACGTGTGTCATAGAATACGTTTTTGACAATCTTACTGACTTTTTTTTATTTGTAATTCAAGTATACAAATCATTTAATTGGGTCAGTAATATCTTATGCGGTCAGACTGAAGTATTTGTTTTCTTTATTGTAGTCACAGATTTATCTGAACGCTTGAGCCTCCTTTCACTTTTAGCACTAGTGCTAAAAGTTGAACTTTTAGCTCGCTATGCATGCCTTGAAAAAATATTTTTCACTAGAGACTGTCTAAAATATATATTTGTATGAAATATTCCCTACAGACACACAAAACAAATTTAGAAAAAATGTGACTGTGTATAACACACTTGTATCACGACAAGTTTGGTAAAACCTTTTTTTTGTATACTTACACCATAAATTACATTTTTCGCTGCAAGACATCTTACATAAAATGGCCCAGAATAAGACGTATTTGCTGTTTATGGCACGAATAATTGCGTGATCACACATTCACCCAATCGCAGCGAACGAATCACGCTGGGTGACGGTAAACCGCACAGTCCACCATCGCTTTTTCGCAGAGATGTCAAATAACGGTGACGTCAGAATAAAGTTGTTTTCAAAAATTAACTTCGATTCTCCTATACATATGCTGCTATACACAAAAAATACATACGCAACTCGTTTATAGTGTTTCTTTATTGCATTCGTACAAATCTGAAAACTTTCTCATAACGTCACTCGTTTTCAAAACACATACTTATGCAATAAAGCTTAACATTGTAAAATAGGTGTTGTGGTGCGTTATCGTTGGCATATTTCATGAAATAATTATAAACGTTGTCATTGCCAACAATAGTATTTAATATAAGAGCCGCTTTCGATGGCGTAGCCATCATCATCAGTTGTCTGCTGAATGGAAGCCACAAACGACTACAAGTTTCGTATTCGACTACAAGTAGTCGTTTTGTGGCTTCCATTCAGCAGACAACTGATGATTATGGCTAAGCCATCGAAAGCTGCTCTTATATTAAATACTATTGTTGGCAATGACAACGTTTATTATTATTTCATTATTTAACATTGTAAACTAGATGCATAATAAAATTAACTCTGTTTTTCGTTTCAGGGGCCAACTTCAACCAACCCTTCACCCCGCCTGGCATTGCATCCTCTCTCTGTCAGTCATATCTAGAGTATTGGGGAGGGGCGTCCCCTACTCCCTCCCCATTTTCCCTCTCTCTAGTTCTCCTGCCCGGGATCCTACCTGTAGATAATCCGCCGAGGTAGCCACAGCAGCTTTCCAGCACGTCGCTAGTCCGCGATGCAAATATGTAAATTTTTGTAGTAGGTTTATGAATGGCTGAAACACAAACAGGGTACACATATGAAAAATTTGTTTGATGTCTAAAGTATCACAAATTGTGCGCTTTAATGATCATATCTATATATAATATTAATTTCAAAATAATGAAAGACCACTAAGCAGCCTTCGGTCATGGTCGAAGTGTCTAGGGTTTCTTTAGATATCCAGGAACTCAGGAAAGATGCGAAAACATAAAACAATTCAGATTTGGAGAGAAAATGCATAAAATTTCACCTATTCTCAACCTCACATTCTCATACATACGTATGTTTTCTTGGGAGGTGGGGGTGATCTTTCCTCGCTGGATGGCGAGAGCCGGCGTCAACTTACCGCGGCTAGTGGGATTTTCACGAATCGAGTATCTTGCACAAGCTGGCATCACTCCAGCCCGGACAAGCCCTAAGCCCCTAAGCCATTAAGTTAGGAGTGGTGGTATGACAAGGAAGAGGAAGGAAAGATTGCGCGCGGTCTGTGGCCCTTTTGTTCGTGTACTTCTCAGGTATTCACCTAATCCTGATCAGAGAAACCACAGAAAACTCCCGATCAGAGCCGCCGGCCGCTGGAATTCTCCTCCAGACAGCGGCTGAGTTCGACGTAGCTAGTGTCGACAGTCCTGCCCCTATCGGGATTCGATCCCAGAACCTCCCGGTCAGAGGCACTGCAGAGACATCAGTTGCTGCCCTGAGTCACCTCTGCCGGTCAATATTTCGTGAAGCCGCCATCGAGGGAGGTGCCAGTTGTGGATGGCAGCTCCCTCCAGCCCTCGCGCGCTCTCTCCAGAGCAGACCAGAGCAGTGGATCGTGCGCTAGGTGTCGGCGGCTGCAGCGACGAGCGGCTCCGCGCACCGGCCTCCCACGCACAGCCCCGCCCCCCCCTGCTCAGAGCGCGGGCAAGGCGCAAGGCGATTGACACCTGATGACGGCTAATGACAGCCGGCGACGGGCCGCGATAGGCGACACGCCCAATTACTGTCGGCGGGCGATGACGAGCGATCAGCGGCGAGTGGCGGGGGCGGGGCGAGATTGATGACGGCCTGAAGGGCCGGCGGCGGTGTTGGGGCCGGCGGTGTCGCTGCCATGTCCTGCAACGGGGGCGGGGGCGACTGCGACCCGCTACAAATAGTTCGATTCCTTTACAGGTGTACGTGTGCATAGGGTTACACATACTGTTGTGAATTTATAAATCGGATCATCAGGGTCCTTACTAGAACGAGAAACTGACTGTAAATAAAACCTTCCAGTTTTTCGTGATAAAAAAACTGAAGAATGGTGGCGTAATTCTGGCTTTGGATTCGGATTCAGCGTATCGACATGAATAAACAAACACGTTTCAGCTCTTCGGATCTGATAACAAGCAACAAAAACAATAAAATAAAATTTCGCGGTGGTTTTCACGATATAAAAAACTGGAGGGTGATGGTATTAGTTTGGCTTCAGTTGCGGATTCAGCGCGTCGAAATACATAAAAAAACATGTGTCAAGTGTTTGGGTTTGGGAACATTTTTTAAATTTTGTGTGCTTGAGTAATCATCTACAGTACTACACGATTCTATATAGCAAATATCATCATCATATAAGATGTTTAGTGGATTGGCACGTCTCCTACACCAATCTTGTCTCCAACTCTTTGTCCCAGGCCTTCCCTGAAATCAGATCAGTCTACTGCAAAAGTTAAAATAAGAAATGAACCTTATTGTCATACAGTTCATGCGTTGGAACCGAAGGAACGCTGTTTATTCTCTGGACATCGACCAATCTCTCTCGCCCGAGATGACCTCCAGGCTTTTGTAATATCTCTTTCTTCATATTTATTTCACACATTGACAAGTGGTGAACTAAACCGCTGTGGTCGTAAGGTCTGCTCTTTCTCCTCTTACCACCATACTTTGGTGAAATGATATCCAAGAACACTGTCAAATTAAATTTTGTGGCACACGAATTTAATGGCTAAACCATCTTGAAAACATTGATGTTGACAAGTAAGGGTGGTTTTTAGTCGATGTATTATTGACATCGATGTTTTAATTTTGAACATCGATTGTTTGCTCACATCTAATTTTGTTGTACATGTACGTTACTACTCCCTTGGTCGCAGTATGGGTGGGGTGTTGTGTGGGTTGTGCATGAGTGGGGGAGGGGGCGGACATGAGTGGGGAAGCATAGGAGGTGGTGTGCACGGGTGAGGCGAATGTGTGGGGCGAGGGGACATGTGTAGGCGAATTGAGCGGAATGCGAGAGGGGGGAAATCATGGGCGAGGACGGGACGGGGTTCACCTGAGAGTGGTAAGGGTAGAGAGGGGGAGGGAGTGGGGGAGGGCTGTGCGTGGGCGCGGAGTGTGGGTTCAAGGTGGGAAGGGCGAGGGCGGGCCGAGTCAATTTGCGTAATAGGCGTCGCGGGAGGCGCGGCGTGGCGAGCGCCTCGGGGTCCGCGGTTCCTCGCCCGGAGCTGTCATTTCGCTGCGGTCGCCCTGATCCCTCCGTGCGTCGGTGGCTCGGGATTTGACGTGCCCTCTCGGCGCCCCCCCCCCCCCTTCTCACACTCCAACCGCGCAAGACGCACAGTGAGCCAGGAGACGCATGACGAAGCGTGCAGGAGCCTGAAGCTTCAAAACCTCTGGTGATATAAATATTGTTGCTTTACAAGACAAATGATTTGAATACTAAATATCGTGAACAACATGGTGGTTCATATCCTCATTACTGCATGTTACCAACTAGTAATGGTGATCTTGTGGGCTTCTCATACTTCCCTGGTTCCTGTATATTTCCTTTTATCATTCAGCCATTGCTTGGGAAATCGTTACTGTGATTATTTGCTCCCTCGCATGCGTGCGCACCAACTATTCGGTTGAGGAAGTCATTCTGTGTGTAGGCCGATGTAGTCTGTTGTAGTCTTGTTCGAAAGAAAACTGAATGGATAAAGCCTGTCTCCTTGGGAACGGCGGCCCTGAAAACTGTGATGCGGCATGCGTTCACAGAACAGTGACAGGGGATAGGGTAGAGACATAATCAGTGAGGCTCTGTAGTGGGCAGTCCGAGGCTGTATTGTAAGCTACAGTTCTGTATTTGGGAAGAGAAATGTACGTTGCTTAGATTTATACAACTTAAAAATATTTGTAAGTAAGTTGTACTTAATTTAAAGGTCGTGCCTGCGAGCTAGTTACTTAATACTATGCCATAGTATGTATTACTGTCATACATCTTTGTTCCTTTCAGAGCCTTCATACTCAGCCTACCTCGCGGTAAATGTAGTGCATATTTTATAGAGGGAGGTGGCGGAGATCATCGCCCGCAGAAAGGGGAGATGTGGCGTCGATCTACTCGTCGGCTTGCAACCAGGTATCAACCACCAGCCGACACCGCGTCAGCCAGACAAATCTCTAAATCCCAGATTGTCTTCCGGCATGTACGATAGTGTACTAAATTCGTTTACGTAAGGGGAGAGCATAGGACAAAGAAGAGGATGGAAAGATCGCGGACGGTCCGTGGCCTGTTCTGCTCCGACATTCGCCATGGTGTCGATCGGAGATCGTTGCTGATAAGACAAGCTGGCCGCTAAAAGTCTCCTCCAGACATCGACTGAATTCGACCTAGCTGTCTAGCTAGTGTCGAAAACCCTCCCACCGTCGGGACTCGAAACCTTGAATTCCCCGGTGACGGGCACTGCAGTGACATCAATTGATGACCTGAGTCAACTAAGCGGGACCGTGATTCGAATTCGGAAGCAAATTCTCCAGCCGGTCAGGATCGAAATGAAGAGGATTGAAATGTGATGCAGTTTGTTCGGTGGAAGGGCCGCCTCATGCCAGAACGCAGCAAATATCCACGGGAGGTGGAAGTGGAATCCTTCTTCCAGCCCTTCAAAGCGAGGTTGCTTAGGCGCATCCGCCAAAGCGATCTCTGCTACGCTGCCTTGGTCGGTTTGCTTCTAATAGCATTTAACTATCAGCGATAATGATTCTGGACAAAACCGCACAAACGGTTTTCCCAAAAGACGCTCAAGAACAACAAATAAAATGCTCTCGTATAACACTTCAATACAATTCAATACAGTGCTTGATTTCGTGAGTTCGTTGAATTGTTGGGAAATTTTCTTGAGTTTAGGTCAATAATAAACGTAATTTAAAATGCCAATGGATATAATGTAGTGTAGTATATGTACGCAGTCGAACAGTTTTTTACGTACCAAGAATATACAAAACCACGAATATAAAAAAATGTTGCTTTTCCATAATATAACAATTGATTACCAAATATTTATTGTCGGGAAGCCTCTTCCTTGCAGCCTTGTTGTCGCATGAAGTCAGCTTTGCCGTAAACAACGATTGACTAAGAATAAACATTCAGCGGGTAGGGGCACAAAGAGAATCGACGGAATTATAAAATCAACTTAATTTATTGAGAACTCATCGTATAAGTTATTGTTATATGTTAAGCAATTAAGAAAAAATGTATTGCAGTAGACCTGAAGATGCGAGGGCAGTAACTCCCTGAAACGTCGTTGGAATAGAATATTTAATTGATAGGAAATAAAATATGGGGAAGGTAGGAGGATATGGAATAAAATATGAAGGAGTGTAGGAAGACCACGCAGAAGATGGTTTTTCTATGTGAAGACCGAACAGGCAGTCGCCTAATCTTTGAAGTGCAGAAGAAGAAGAAGAAGAAGAAGAAGAAGAAGAAGAAGAAGAAGAAGAAGAAGAAGAAGAAGAAGAAGAAGAAGAAGAAGAAGAAGAAGAAGAAGAAGAAGAAGAAGAAGAAGAAGAAGAAGAAGAAGAAGAAGAAGAAGAAGAAGAAGAAGAAGAAGAAGAAGAAGAAGAAGAAGAAGAAGAAGAAGAAGAAGAAGAAGAAGAAGAAGAAGAAGAAGAAGAAGAAGAAGAAGAAGAAGAAGAAGAAGAAGAAGAAGAAGAAGAAGAAGAAGAAGAAGAAGAAGAAGAAGAAGAAGGAATAAAATATTTTAAAAATCTTCTAAAACGTTTTAATTCTTCCAAACCGCTTAAGAGTAAAGATATGTAGATGCCGTTGGCAGCAATGCGAGGGGCGCTGGGCAGGGGCTCCGCCGGACGTCGGTGCGTGCAAGGCGCTCGCTCTCCAGAGGTGGGTGCCCGCGCTGTTTGTGTGTTTGCTTGTTTGTTTGCTCACGCGGCCGCGAGGGTTCCCGGAAGCCCGCGGTTCTCGGAAGCACCGCCGCGGACACCTGCGATGGAGCGGTCATGGCGCCGGTCCTCACCCGCTCCCGCTCCTTCCGATCCTCACCTCCTGCCACCACACCTACCTCCCCCCCCCCCCGGCCCTCGCCATCCTCACGACCGCGCTCCCGTACCTCCGCTCCCCCCGCCTTTTCCGCCCCTTCACGACCACGATCCCGTCCCCCGCTCGCCTGCTCCCCGTCATAACGGCCGCGCTCCCGTACCGCCCCTCCCACTCCTCGTGCCTCCACACCTACCTCTCCCCGACCTCGCCGTTCCTGTCCTCACGACCGCGCTCCCATACCTCCATCCCCCACCCTTGCCTCTCCTCCCCTTACATCCACTCTCCCTACTCCCCGCTTTCACAACCACGCTTCCATACCTCCCCTCCCCCCGCCCTCACCACTCCCCACCTTCACGACCCTGCTCCCATACCTCTCCTCCCGCCGTTCGCCACTCCGCGCCCTGACGACAGCGCTTCCTTACCACCCCTCCCTCCGCCACTCCTCCCCTCCCCCTCCCTCTTCCACCCCAGATAGCCACTCCCCGCCCTCACGACTGTTCTTTCATACGTCCCCTCCCCCGCCTCACCTCCCCTTCCCCGCTTTCGCCACTCCCTGCCCTCACGGCGCTCCCATATGTCCCATCCCCCGACACACCTCCCCTCCTCTCCCCGCCCTCACGGCGCTTCCATATGTCCCATCCCCCGACACTCCTCCCCTCCTCTCCCCGCCCTCACGGCGCTCCCATATGTCCCATCCCCCGACACACCTCCCCTCCTCTCCCCGCCCTCACGGCCGCTCTCCCATACCACAGCAGCAGCAGCAGCACCACCACCACCACCACCACCTCAGGCCTCGTCGCCCGCCCCTCTATGCCACACCGTGCGCTCCCGCGCCGTCCCTCACACCTCTCCGCCCCCGCCCTCATACACCGCTTCTGTCATGCCGCAGGAACGCGTGGCCTCCTCGCCACTGACATTGAAGGCGCTATTGTCCAAGATATCCTTTATGACCGTTTTGACGTCAATGGAACAGCTCGCGTTCAAGGAAGCGGAGTTGAGAGCACCTTCAAGGAACGGCTTAATGCTCAGAATATTGCTATATTCTTTGGATAAACCGCATACAAGGAACTTTCCGCTCAGCATGAGCTAAAATTGTGATTCTAAGTTGCGTCCTCACTGGTTGCGTCCTCACCCCAGCAGCTTCCTCATACGTGTTGGCGCGCGTTCGGTCTCGGTGACAGTTGAGAGTGTTCGAATACGAATGCATAACACACAAGGTCGCTAATTGGAAGGCGTCTCTTGACCGTTGCACAGATCCGGTGACCTTCAAATGCGCAGAGCGCCCGACTGTTAACTGTTTGTTAATTAAACTTTGTCCTCGAATGGCGTTAAGGATGCTTAAGAGAACGAAGTGCATTTCTCATTTTACCAGAAAAATCTTGATTTTCCGAAAATTGCAAAAAAATATTTTTCGTTCGGCGTCGTACAACAATGGAGATATATATTTTTTTCCTGAATGAGATCTGTTTTGTAAAGGTAGATCTTTAAGAATAATCGCAGAATCAGTTCTAAAAAAATAAGATCTTTAAAAAATATCATGTACAATGTTTTTGAAATGAAGTCGATTATTTTTCACGTAATTTGGGCTTGAAATTTTTGCAATTAATAAGAAAAAAAATATTTCCTCGAAA
Organism: Gryllus longicercus; assembly: GCA_038098605.1. Taxonomy (NCBI): domain Eukaryota; kingdom Metazoa; phylum Arthropoda; class Insecta; order Orthoptera; family Gryllidae; genus Gryllus; species Gryllus longicercus. The sequence continues at coordinate 644,895 of JAZDUA010000619.1, read as the reverse complement.
ATAGCTTCAATTTTTTTTCTCAATTTTTTTCCACGGATAAAACAACACACGCTTAAAAGGGTGTCAGTTTCATTGATCTCACTGTATTTACGAAAATTGCAAATTTTGAAATAATGCGAGAAAGTATGTGATATTGTAGCACCACTAGTTTTTCATGACCTCTATTACACTAATAACTAGGGAACGGATTATCATGTAAATACATATTTTCATGGGAACAAGGTACCTGCTTTAAATGTATTTCCTAGAGTTTGTTAGATGTTTTGAAAGAATTGAAAGAATTTTTATTTTAAATATTTTCACATACTTAACCCTTCGCTACTATTTTTTAACATATCTCGTTAAATTCGAAAATTATTTATATGATGAAACACATGAAATACGAACTTCCTGATAAAGTTCCGGAAATCTGTTTTTTTGTTTAACTTAGCAATGTAACGCTGCACTTTTATGTCCTCCTTCTGACAACGCTCCGACTGACCCTAGTCCCTGCTTCTCAGAGACTGCAAAGGATGAGTGGCTGCTTGTGAGCAAGCTCATGCTTACTTACAATTCAGTACAATGTTACATTTAACCCACGCGTAACACAATGGAAATCGGACATTGTTCACAATATCCGCCTTCTACCGCTTCCTGCGCCCCACCAAGATACCTCTCTGTCTCAGAAACTCGTAACCTACCAGTATTAGCTCTCCACTACAAGTGGTCACGTATGCACCGGCTCGTCATAATCAGCACTGTATACTTTCAAGTATTTTACGTTTCATGTAACAATCTTATTGAGTGGTGTGATCTGGTGTGTTTTGAGCAAACTGCTGTGGACTGGTGGAAATTGGTGCTGACAATGCCAAAAATCGCAGCGACATCGAAAGAGTTAGTGGCTAGATACATTCGCGAGTTTCCTAATGAAATGTTCAGAAGTGGCTCGAGTATATTTTACTGCGCAAACTGCGGCAAAAAAGCTTCAACGTCTAAACATTTTCAAGTCACGCAGCACATCGCTACAGCAAAACATAGGGAAAACAAAAAGAAGAAAATTGAAGCTTCAGCAAACATTCCTGACATCGTCACCTGATGGTCAATCGATTAAGTCTGTTTTCTTTACCGATTTGTGTCGTGCTTTGGTTAGAGCCGATATTCTAATTTACAAAGTCAACGACCATGAGTTCAAGAGTTTCTTAGAAAAATTCCGGACACTCAGAAAAACTTATTTCGAAAATACTTACTTGGAAACTCTGACAAAAATTCGACAGGAAATTAAAACTAGTAAGGTCAGGGTTTCAATTGATGAAACAACTGACCTTGAAGGTAGATTATATTGCAAATATTATTGTGGGAAAGATGTGCCCTGAAACTTCTTCGACACCTTTTCTATTAAATTGTGAAGTTTTAGAAAAAGGCAACCACGCTACAATTGCCAGATTTTTCAATGATTCGATAAGTCTGCTGTGGCCGAGTGGTATCATTCATGAAAACGTGTTGTTTTTAACTGATGTTTCTCTTTACAAGATGAAAGAGGAGTCTGCATTAAAAGTGTTCTACACAAAGATGATTCATCTTACGTGTGTAGTACATGCTCTTCATCGAGTGGCAGAAATTGTTCAATAATAATTTCCTTAAAAAATGTTGATACATTGATATCAACTATTAAAAAGGTTTAACTATTAAAAAGGCACCAAGCACAGTAAAAATGTTTAAAGACAGTTATCCTGAACTGAATTTGCCTCCACAGACGGTAACTACAAGATGGGGCACGTGGTTAGAAAGAGTTAATTATTATTGTGAAAACTTCGAACAAATAAAATATATTCTTTTGAAGCTGGACTTCGATTAATCTGCGGTACTAAAAAAAGCAAAATCTTTGATTAATGATTCTAGTCTGAGGAAAAATGTGGCTTTCATTTCTGCAAATGGAATTTTTCTAGTACATATTATTGCCAAGCTTGAGACACAAAACATGCCGTTAGATGCTAGTATTGAAGTAATTAACAACGCATTAACAAAACTAAGAGACGTATCAGGAGAAAACACAGGAAAAATGAAAAAGAAATTACGAGATTCGCTGGAGAAAATCCAGGCTGGAAAGACATGAAAATAATCGCCAACATTCTCAGCGGAGGAAAAGTCACCACTACATTGGAAGTAGACCTGAACCCAATGGAGCTATCAGCGTTCAAGTATGCTCCAATTACTTCTGTAGATGAGGAACGTTCCTTCCTTCAGCCGTTAAACATCTATTTTGAGAGCTGACGAATTTTCTATTTGAAAACTTGAAAATGCACGTTGTATCTAACAATTTTAAACTCTAACTTAAATTTTTATTTTACATATTTTTCATTTTATTCTACATATTTTTGAATATATATATATATATATATATATATATATATATATATATATATATATTATTATTATATATATATATATATATATATTATAATATATATTATATATTATATATATATATATATAATGTACATATTTTGCTTGTTTTTATTACAATCAATTCTGCTCCCTACTAATAACCGTGGTTTTCAACGACCAATACTACTGGGTGTTCTTAAATATCGACACAGCTGAGCGACTACAGCAGCAGCCACTGCATTCGCTGACTATACGAATTCTCGTATTGTCTACGCCACCCTAGTCATCTTCACCGCAGGTGTATGAAGCTGGCACCCCCAATTTCACAAACAATTAAATGACATACACCTAAGTTTTGCCCAAGTTTGCCCAACCTTTAAAAAGTTTTATTCAAGTCACACAACGCGGGAAATCGCAATTCAATTGGACTTGAAAGTGACTAGCACCCTCATTTGTGAATTTCGAAATTTTGAATACACCACTGTTTAGCCAAATTTTGCCCTATTTGTAAAAAAGTTTTGCTCAAGTCAAACAAAGCCGGAAATCAAAAATCAAAATGTTGGACTTAAATTTACTGTAGGACATCTGCAAGGCAATTTCGAACATAACATCGTTTTGGCCATGATAAACCCAAGTTCATAGAGCCATTAAAATGTTTGCCAAGGTCTAACAAAGCTGGAAATCGCAAATCAAAATTTTGGACTTTGTAGGGACTAGCATCCCTTTCTTGCTTGTGAGGGAGCAAACAAATGTCGGCGCTGACTGGCGTAACTTAACTTCTTTGCGACGATTCTCCCTCTCCAAACCGCGTGGTTCAGGCAATAAGCCCATTTAGCGGATCGCGGTAAGCCAGTAAGTGTGGTCATCCTCCAAGCATTTTCCTCTCTCTTGCCAGCCAGGTACGAGTATTACAATAGACAGGGAAGAGGGCTTTCAATCAGTAGGGACACAAGATCTTCAGTTGCGTTCGAAGACTCAATCGATTTCATCCAACAGAGAACATTACAACACGGAGGAAACTGAAGCAGTTGGAGAGCCGAGATGAGTTGGGTGTATTCGCGAATTCTAAATTTAATATTCCAAAGTAATTTCAAGTACATCATCTGTGTCAACATAATATACTACGTTAATATTGAACATTTTACTTAGAGCGAAGCTACAGTTCAAAACTACTTCCATTTCAACCTAAACGTTTATGCAAAAACCCCTTTCTCGAATTCACCAGCATTGAAAGGTATTAGGGTCATCTCTCGGAAGAGAGAGAGAGTATGTTTGATGAAGATATTATATACAGCGTTCGAGGAGTTCGAACTCATGAACTGACAGTAATACCACAACTTTTTATTTTTTATTTTAACTTTTACAAAATTATGATTACTGAAATTTTTCATTCTTAATCATAACATCGAAAACGTAAAGAAATCGAGCTTAAAGAATCGATGTTCAAAAAGATAATCGGCTGTAATTTTAGCCGACTGATAATTGATAATAATCACTCGATATTTAAATCATGAATACTTGGAAAACGTCGACATCATTTTGGAATTCTATACTGCCGCCTCCGTACCCACATTGAACTTCTCTATCATGCTAATAGAACTGCCACAGCCACCGCCTTTACCTCTGCCCACGCTCCCGCCGCAGACGCCACAACCCCCGCCCCCACCATCACCTTCGCCACCGCCACCGGCACTGTCGCCGCCGACAACCATCGCCGCCGCCGCCGCCGCCGCCGCCGCCGCCGCCGCCGCCGTCACCGCCGCCGCCACCGCCGCCGCCACCGCCGCCGCCTTGCTCTCCCCCCCCCCCCCCCGTGGAGGGTCGGCGCTGCTTCATTTGGATGGAAATGCCGCGAAGCAACACAAACAGCAACTCCGCACACAAACTCGGCGGCGGCGGCGGCGGCGGCGGCGGTGGCGGTGGCTGAGTGCGGCGGTGGGCGGCGCTTGGAAATTAGTGCTTTTTATGTGCATTTTTAAGTAGCGCCTCTCCAGGCGGAGGCGCGCCCTGCCGGCGTCGAGTGTTTGCAGACGCGAGTGAGCCCCCTTCCCCTTCCCCCGCCCCCCGCCTGCGCCGCTGTGAGGACCGTCGCCCGCCGCGCTCCGCCGCCTCGGCGCCGCCGCCCCGCCCCGCCCCCCGCTCTCCGCCACACGTCCCCGCCGAACCAGGCCTACTAGCTACTGGACCTGCGCGTTCAAAGCACACAACCGGCAGAAGTGGCTTCACGGCATCAACTTATGTCACTGCAGTACCCCTGGCCGGGAGGTTCCAGGTTCGACTCCCAACAGTAACAGGATTTTCGACACTAGAGCTTAGTAGGTAGGCCACTGTCTGGAAGAGAAATCCAGTGGCTGGCTGCTCTGATCGCTAGTTTTCCGGGGTTTCTCTGACCAACACCGGAGGAATGCCGGAGAAGAACCCTAACAAACTGACCGCGCGGAATCTTACCTTGCTCATCCTTGTCTTATCCGTTCCCATTACTCACATGCACTACACTACCACACTTACTGGGAGGCTAGTCGGGAAATTAGAGGTGTGCTCAGCTGGTGGGAGATACCCGGTTGGGGAAAACCCGACTACCCGACGGTAGGTCTGCGCCAGATCTCCCCATCCAGCGGGGGAAGATCACCGCCACCTCCAGAGAAAAACCATGCACTAAACTTACAGGACCAATGTCCTTGGCAGTGGTCGCGCCCGAAATCACTCGTCAATCATTTTTTGTATCCTCATATATATTACCCAAGAAAGAAGTAAGAACATTACATACCAGCTAGTATTATGTTTTTTGTTTTTATTTTGGTTTCAAGCTAAGAATGCCAAATCGCTTACGTATTAACTGTACAATTACAAGAAGCTAAAATTAAGTTATTTTTAGTTGTTAAGAAAATCCCGTTTCGTTTAGGCATCATTCAAACTTGTAGAGCAAATTAGTGCTGGCTGATTCCATGCGCCTCAACTACTGAGGTCAATTGTCAACAGAGGTCAACTTTTTGATTTACATCCAATTTTCGCTCCACTAAAATCATGAGCTGCATATTACAGTTTTTGTAACATACCGTTGAGGAAATGAAGATATGTTTCTTGTACTGTATGAAATTAGGATGGAAATCCTTCGTCTCTCCATTGTAGGAAGCGTTAGTTTCAAGGTGTTAAATATCATGTGGCGCATCGCCTGGGTGTTTCCACGCCCTTGATTTTGCGTTCGGGTAAAATGTATAAAGTTAAAGCTGCCCAGTGTGTAACTGTATAATTCGGAAATCTATCTAATGTGAACCCAAAACGCGGTCCTATCAAACGTTAGCACTACAGTATATCAATCAAAAATTAATGCCACCTATTTTTCTCAACTTAAATCAAATGAGTGAAGTGAAACATTTGAATTTTTGCACTATTCCTCGCACCTTCTTTTACAATCCACTGTAGTAATATTTCTGCATCAACATGTGGCAACACAGCAGGCGCTTAAAAAATGGCCGACATCGACGATCGTATGAGTCATTGATGTGTGATTGAATTGCTGAAAAGGTGACCGCTCGGTGGCATCTTCTAGCAGTGCTGGCATCCCCTGTTGCATCACCGCACAAATTTTCAGTATTTCATGCGTGCGAACGTATCACATGCCCATTTTTCAAGCGTCTGATGTGCTGCCACATGTTGCCGCAGAACGGTCCTAATGCAGTGGATTGTAGAAGAAGGTTTGAAGAATAGTACAAATTGAATTTTTTTTCTTTTAACTCACTCATTATTATTTTATAATTCGAATTCGTCTTCTTGCTTCTGATTCGAATCCTCGAAGCCACGCTGTATCAATATTCGAACGGGACGTATCGTCCTACTCGAACACGTGCACCCAAGACTTATGAGTCACCCGACTTTCACTCAACTGCAATCTTCTACCGCGCGCAGAGGGAACTATTGCCACTTTCCTGCTTATAAAGAGCCCGTGAAAGGCAACCGCACGTCCAGCGACATTCTTCCGTGTCCCCCAAGCCCTTCTCCTCCGTCAGCCCGAGTCGTTGTCTGGGCGTGTATTTTATGTCATAAAGCGCGCGGCTGTCAGCGAAGGCGATTGCGGGGCCGTCGCACCTCGCGGCCGGGCGAGGGGGCGGCCCGGCCCGCCCTCAGATGTGGCCGCGCCACTCCCGGTTTACAGTGGCACGTTTACCACCCGTCCGTCAGATGGAGAGGCGGCGGGCGCGGGGGCGGGTGGGCGTAGCCTGCCGTGGCCGTCTGTTGGGCCAACACTGTCGCGCTGAGCCGTCGCCGCCGCCGCCGCCGCCGCCGCCCCCGCCTGTCGGGCCTTCGCGGAGGGGCCTCCAATAAATCAGCGCGCCTGTCGAAGGCCTGGGCCGTCGCTCGCTGTCTTGGGCGCTGGCGCTGCGCCGAGTTGAGTGACGAGCGGCTGGGCGGTGTCACGCTCTTCTGACGGCGGGACGCGGTTGGATGGGATGGACAGAGGGGGGGGGAGCTGCAAGAACAAGCGGTTTTGGACAGGACATTTTCAGAATCGAGCGCATATCAATCTTTGTGTTTGACAATTAAGAGTCGCTAACGGTGTCCTAGAGGCTGCGCCAGCTTTTCCGATGACGTGATGTTCCCTTCATGAAAGCTTTTAAGAGAGAAATCCAAGAAAGATGGTATGGGCATAAAAGGAAAACATTGTTAGCTGAGTTCAAATGTGAACTATAGGAAAATGGACAATAACGATTTAGAGTCCATGATGCCTCAGAATTTATCTCACAAAGAAAGTATCCACTGCAGTCAATTAAAATTAATAACTCGCACTATGCCCTTCATTTTTTACTCAATGACGTTCCTTGTTAGTAAATAGGAAGTATCATACTCGTGCATGCGCAATGTGACTTCTCTACAGAATGCTAAACCAGTGTGAATTGCGTGTGAAAGTAGAACAAAAATAATTAACCAATAAAAAACAGTAATTAATTAATAATTCATATTACCCGTAAGTTAGACATGTCAAAGCATAGGTATATTAACTGTAAAATTAAATTAAATTTTTAGTTATTAAAACAAAGCCCCTCCCCTCCAGCTGCTTAACCCGCAAGGCAATAGCTTGCTGTATCCGACCTATAAAAAACCGACCCGTAAAATAACAATTTATGTAGTATATAGTATAACAAAACTGATCTTAGTGTAAGTTAGTAATGCCAAAGTGCAAGTAAGTTAACGTTAGGTCTAGAATGTAAACTTAGCTGTAAGAAAAAGACCCTCCACTAGCTGCTTAAGCCGCAAGGCTGCAGTATAATGTACAAAATTTAAAGATAATAAATTTCCCTTCTCCACAGGGTTACTGTGGAGGGGACAAAAGAAAAAAAACCTATAAAAATGAATTCCAGCCTCCACTGCGGACGAGAAAATTGAAATGGAGGTTGGAAAATCTGCGCATGCGCGCGTTTGCTAAAACTCCGAATCGTTGCAATCGTCAAAACAAAACGTATAAATCGAGTCTTAAGTTACCGAGGAGGGAAAACAAGGGAGTGGGGGTGGAAAGGCGGTTTCTGGCAACCTTGAGTCTTCTCAGGCACAATTGTAGAGAAAGAAAGGTAAAGACACCTCCTTTCTCTATGTCGCAACGAAAATTGGTAAAGAGGTTTACAGAGGTAGAAATAACCAGTCACTTTGTAAAAGCATGCCACCATTCTTCTTGGTAAAAAGAGTGGGGCGGCTTAAATATAACACCATTGCGAAAGTTTCTTCTCTTCAAAATGTACATTCAAAAGATTAGGTTGGAAAGTAGTTGGAAAATATTATGATACACAATTATATTTGCGATTCTACAACTATTTTGTTTCTTGATGATACTGCTGTTGTGATACAACTTCACTTCGTAAATGTGTGAAAGCCATTAATTCAATTTTTCATTGCCGATTTTTACTTTCCCATATACATTCGTATATACGGAGTAATATATGTAGTTCAAGGAAAGTTATGTAATGCCACGGGAAATCGATTTCGAAATTTCAGGTGAATTTCAATTGAAAAAAGTTTGAATATTTTTTGGTCTCTTCTTGCAACTACAAAAATGAAGATGGAGGTTTTTCCTTCAAATTAAATTTGTTGTCCCAAAATTACTTCGTTCATTCAGTTTTTGGAAAATTTTTGTAGTTTTCGAGCAATATTACGTGCAATATTTGCAATTTTAAAAAAACTACAAAAACAAAATTTTCCCAAAAACGGCTCCAAAGCTTTTCTTTAAACGTTTGCTAGGAATAGTACTAAATGTACTCTATAAGATGACATGAACCCAATATAGCTCTATTCTTTTGTGTTTTTTTTAAAAAATACACAAAAGTAATTTTTTGAAAAATCTCCGACGCCTTCAATATGCACATTTCCAGCAATTTGTAAACACTACTGCATTTGTGACTGGAAGTATTTGAAATGACTTCATATGACGCTTTCAATAACTCAATAGTTTTCTGCGAAAAGAAGTTCAAATTTCGCATTTACAGCTCGCGTTTACACGCCATTTTCTTAAAAACGATTTCAAATTTACAACAGAAAAATCCTCTTAGGACGGTTTTTACTTTTGTTTAGTATTATTAATGTAATATTTCCGTTCTACACTTAGGAAACGGTAAAATTAAGAATATTAGAAAAAAAGTACTTTGGGTGGCGATAGATGGCAGCTAGCAAGGTCAAGTGGCAAGTTTGGATAGCTAGCCAATACCAAAATAAATAGAAAACTAATACGGGAAACTCTTTACCATTCTGTAGCACCACTAGTTACTATTTTATCAACAAATCATTCACAATACTTCTATCTATGTAGACGAATCTCAGTACTTTTTAACTTGAAATGAAATCGAACTCGGTTAACAGTAGGCAAGAATAATCATAATACACATTTTTCGGACACAGTTTTATATTCATAATCTTAAGAAGTGCATGGATAATGGTAAATATTAGTAAACTCATCCGATGGGCAAGAGAAAAAAAGAGGTAACATGTAGGATTTTTTCAATTTTCTATTTTTTCTCCTTTGATCACGTATGGCTAGCAGGCGATGTCAAGAAGAGGAGTAACTGCATCAGAACGCAGTGACAGACTTATATGGAAACTGGGATGCGAGATACGCCTAACGATATAAATTCTCGCGGTACTACTACTCTTGCAACTATAACATTTACTCAATTTTGAGAATTAATGATCAAGGTAGTTGTGCGAGTAAACGCAAAATACTATATTCTGTGTGCTTTTTTTATTTATTTATTTTTAATTTTTAAATTTAAAAATATACAATTTCCCATCACAGTGCACTTTTTTTTTTTTTTTTTTTTTTTTTTCCTTTGGCCCCTCCACAGTAACCCTGTGGAGAAGGGGAATTTATTTACTTGAAATTTTTACATTAACCTGCTGCCTTGCGGCTTAAGCAGGTAGAGGAGGAGCTTTTTCTTACAGCTAAGTTTTACATACTGGTCCTTAAGTTAACTTACATGCACTTTGGCATTACTAACTTATACTAAGATCGGTTTTGTCAATACTATAATACTACAGAGCTTGTTATTTTACGGACGAGATATTTTTCTTCTTTTTCTCTACATTCACACATCATTCATACGTGTTTCAATATGTACATAACCATTCATCCTTCCCATTCATTCGCACTTCACTACACTACGCACTGCACTACGCACTGTTCGCCACGGCACTGACTTGGCTCAAAGTGTCCGTGGCGCTCGGGCCCATTGGGAGGCGTGGCAGGTGGGGCGCGGCGTCGCGTTCCCCGCGCGTCCCTCGGCCGATGGCGAGTCTTCCCCCTCACGCTCGGTTGCCTCCGCTTGCTCGCACAAGGCAGCAAGCGTGTCGTGAGGCAGCGCGCGGAAGGAGAAGGCGACTCGCTTCGGGCCTTTCCGGAGGTGGGACCGATGCGCGTCACTGTTCGCCTCACGGCCGGTGTCGCGCAGGATGCGCGGCGCCTTCGGACCCAGAGCCCTTCTAAGCGCCGTCACTGACCGCCTTTGGAGCTCCGGCAAGAATTGGTTTTTTATACCCAGAACTCCGAACACGTCGGTGTTTCTAGGGTATCTATTGGGAATGGGAGGAGGGAGGTGGGGGTACGCCGCGAGACGCGCAGCGCGGTTCTCCGACGTGCGAATCGGGCGGAGGGTGGAGGGCGGTGCCGCCGCGAATACCTCGCAGGCATACGTCCAAATGGACCGCACGCAGGCGGTGAATAGGCGGCGTTTGAGGGCAGGATGAAGTTCGGGGGCTCGAAGAAGTGGGCGTAGGAGGGTGGTTCGGGCAGTTATTTTTTGGCTAACGTACTTGGCGTGGGCGTGCCAGCGGAGGCCGCTGTCAAGCTTCACACCAAGATACTTCGCCGTCTTTTGCCACGGTAGATGCGTGCCTAACAAGCTCACGACTTCATCGGGGTCGGCCCTCTGTCGAGTGAAGTTGACGGCTACGCACTTGTCAGGGTTGAGGGCAAGCTTTTTATGGCTTAGCCATTTGGGAAGCTCGGCGAGACAATCATTCAGATATCTCACCGATTTCCTTTTGTCCGCCGATTTCGCATAGTAAGCGAAATCATCCGCGAACATTAGGAGCCCGCAATGTTGAATGCCTGTATTTTTTTCAACCGGAAGCGGCGCGTCGTTGACGTACAGGCCGAATAGTGTCGGTGAGAGCACACTTCCCTGAGGCACGCCGGCTGCGGCTCGCCTTGGGGACGAATGTACGCCATTGACGCGAACCTTGAATCGTCTATCTGTCAAGAAGCTGGCGATTAGTCTGACGTAGCAGTCGCTGATTCCAATGTCCGCAAGACACGCGAGAGCCCCCTCGTGCCATACAGAATCGAATGCCGACCGCATGTCTAGAAAAACCACTGGCACCTGTGAAGGCGGGAATTAATTTTTCTAAATCGGATTCATTAGGCTACAGTCTCGCGGCTGAAGCAGCTAGATGGGGGGAGGGCTTTGGCTTCCTAACTAAAATTTGACTCAATCTAATTATATAGTTAAAATACACAGACTTTGGTGAGATACGCCTAACTTACGGGTAACTAATATTTAATTTTGTTTTTTTCATTAATGCATCATTCACACTAGTTTAACATTATATACAAAAACATTGATTCAACCCATTCACTCCCACAACCGTGTACTACTTGTCTTCAGTTCGTCTGACTTGACTCAGTGCCCGTGACTTGTGTGTGCGTGTGTTCCGTTGCCTGCTGCAGTTGTCGCCGAGCCGTCCTGACTCCATAGGCAACAGCAACAGCAGCAGCATCGGCGCGGAGGCCTAATAAATCAACGGGTGAAGAGAGAGGGGGGCATCGCTTCGTTATGAAGCGCGCTGTCTGCGGCGATGGCGCGCAAGTGCGGCCGCGTCATGGGTCTGCCAGGCCGCACCGAGCGCACGTCACTCACGGCGGCCCCCGCCCCGCCCTGCACCTCACTGCCCCGTCCCCCCCGCCCTGTCCACCCCGCCTCGCCCCGCCCCGCCCTGCACCTCACCGCCCCGCTTTGCTCTGCTCCACGCACGGCGGGAGACGGACGCAAGAGCTCGCGCTGACATGCGCACGCTGCGACACACACACAAACACACACACACACACACACACACACACACCACTGCGGACAGTGAAATTAAAACTGGTGGCGCTTGCACAGCACATGCCGGATTACGTGGCTCAGGGCAGCAGCTGATTGTACTGTAGTGCCTCTGACCGGGAGGTCCTAGGTTCGAGTGCTGACGGTGGCAGGAATTTTGATACTAGCTTGTCAACTAGGTCGAATTTTGTCGTTGTCTGGAGTTCTAGCGGCCGGCTGCTCTGATTGGTAGTTTTCCGTGGTTTCTTCGGTCAACACCAGTCGAATTTTCGAGTAGTACTCTAACAAAAATCACGGACCACGCGTGATCTTTCCTTCCCCTTCCTTGTTCTATCCTCGCCCTTTACTTACACATATTTACATTTACACTTTCTTGCACCACACTACCATATACACTTGTATGCGAGGAGGTCAGTCGGGGATGTTCCGTCTGGAGCTGGAGCGGTGCGCCGCATGTGGGAAAAAACTTGTTTGGGGAAAACAGGCAAGCCGGTGTGATTGTCGGCCCCGGATACCGCCATCCAACCGCGGAAGATTACCGCCATTTCCGCGTTGAAAACATGCTCTACACTTGCGGGACTAATGGCCTTAGCAGTTGACTCGCCAGGAATCACTAATCGATTAATCTATCCACAGGACATAATTTCTTTATTTGCAACCTTTGCAATTTTCAAAAATGTATAGTTCAATGAAACTAAGACCTGCAAAATTTTTAAGGGTCCTTTACTCTATCCGAGAATAGTTATTTATGATAAATGCGGTAAAATGGCGTGTCAATTTGCGATTAGAATATGTTGTTACACGAGACCGGTAAACCGAGTGGCGTAGTTCTACGAGCAGTATTTTGCTTTCTTTGTAGTATTCACTGTTTTATCTAAACCGTTCACCATCGTCGCACTTTTAGCTGTAGTTATTAAAATTGAACTTTCAGAACGCTCAGCTCGCCCAAGTAACTGCTTTTACTAAGGGCTCTACAATAGTAATTTATGTTATAAGAGAGAAAAACAGGAGTGTGTTGTGAGAGGAAAGTTTGGGTCCGAGACCACTATAGAAGTCGAGAAAGCTAATTTTCAGGAGCTGATAAAATATTTTTTCTCTCCAGAGGCACACATTACTTTATCCATTACTACACTTTTCAAAATATCTTCAGGTATTCATGTTTCATTAGAGAATTATCTGTAGTCGACATTTTATTACTTGCTGTTTTGAAAATAGTGAATTAAAACTTTTAACTGTGGAATTATTTTTATAATTTGACAGGCGACTATAAGTATTATTTATGTTATAGTAGATAATGAGATAAATAACGGTTTAGTCAGTTGTAATGGATAAACAATTTAATCCAACAGAGGCGTGCGCAGCTTGAAGCGAGTCAAAGAGCCAACTTAATTTCTAAGCCTCCTTGGACTTACTCCTTAAACTATGGTATAACTCTATATAACCATGTAAATCATTAAACATTTTAAAATTACAAAAACCATTTACTTCCAGTACAACAATGTTTAGCCTATTTTTTAAAGTATTTTTAGATGAGTTGCATGGGAGATCGATTTCGACATGGCCGCATTTTTTGAGGGGTAGTTTCGTATATTGTCCGACATTTTTATCTTTTTTGATATATTTTGGATATTATTGACACATTGTTAGGGGTTTTCTAAGCGGGTAGCGATGCTCTGTGGTCACCTTTGAGGGTAGATTTGAAAGCTTCTCCACAGTTTTTTCTTCAAATTCGTACGTTTAAAATGTAGGTGGTAAATGTACATTTTCCAACCTTTTCTTAGTTTTTAGAAAACTCAAGATTTTTTCACGTATTTAATTCCCATTTTTTATTTAATAAACTTAATATGGTTTCGTAAAGTTAAAAAATAGAAATATCATAAAATTAACAATGAATTTAATTTATTGAAAAATAGTGAGTGAAAGAGTTAATTAACGAATAGTTTTTCGGGAGCGCCACGACTTTCAGTACCCGCTTTGCGTTTGCCCATGTAATCCAAAAAATTGCAGTAATTTTTGCGAAAAGAAGCTAGTGTTGACCATAGACGGACGGGCGGGCGAACGGACGGACAGACGAAAGTGCATGGTCTACCATACATATTCACGTGCGCGCACCAGTTCTTCACACCATATTTTATTGACTGATTTCGCGTCCCCATCTAGAGGCACAAAGACGGATGCTACCATCGACATCGGGACCTAATATTTCCTTTGTCCCCTGCACAGTAACCCTGTGGAGAAGGGGAATTTATTTTCTTTAAATTATGTGCATTATACTGTTGCCTTGCGGCTTAAGCAGCTAGAGAAGGGGCTTTTTCTTAGAGCTAAGTTTTACATTCTAGTCCTAAAGTTAACTTACTTGCACTTTGGCATTACTAACTTACACTAAGATCAGTTTTGTTATACTATATACTACATAAATTGTTATTTTACCGGTTGGTAATTTTTCTTTTTATTTACATTCACATATCATTCATACTAATTTCATTATATATATTTTTTTTCTTTTTTCCCCTCCACAGTAACCCTGTGAAGAAGGGGAATTTATTATCTGTAAATGTTTATACATTATGCTGCTGCCTTGCGGCTTAAACAGCTAGAGGCGGGGCTTTTTCTTACAATTAATTTACAATCTAGACCTAAAGTTAACTTACTTGCACTTTGGCATTACTAACTTACACTAAGATCAGTTTTGTTAATACTAAGATCAGTTTTGTTATACCATGGACCTAATATTACGCTAACGGATGCACTACGACCCTCCCCTCCCCAAGCATCCTGCGTGACGCAAAAGTTCGACTTAGGACGAGCCTGGGATTGGTTGTCGGTACAGGCTGACACTGCTGCCACGCAGAAACGCAACGGCTTATTGAATTTAATTAAATTGAAATGATGCCTTATTTTACGCGGTGAGACCCAGGTCATCAGGCCCGCTCTTTCGTCTGACCACGCACATTTCGCTACGCTCTTTTCCCACCCACTAGCGGAGAAATGAAGTATTTCTTGGGCGACGAAATAGGCGATAACTCTACTTCGTCCTCCATTAGATCAGCTACCTCCTGACGCCCGATTTTTCTTTCTAGAACGCGTCCGTTTGCTAGTAATAGCAATGAGACAATGATGGCGCTTCGCCGCGTGTCCGACTGCGACGATTTTGTGATTCAAGTGAAGATGCCCCCGCCCCCGCAGCAACAGTCATCCTCCACACGCTGCGGGGCTACCAAGGGACAGGCCTTTTCGCGAGCTCTATAAAGTTACAACAGTAAATTTTTCAAAAAATATATAATAAAACTCTAAATTTTTTGCTTTTTCGTTGCGGAAGGTTTAATAAAAGGGTCAAATGAAGGGCGACAATTTTTTTTGCGTAACAAATAAGCAACAAAAAGCGCAAAATGTTGAGGTTAATATCAAAATTTATTGAAAACTTTGTTGTTGTAACTTTACGAAGCTCCATCGCGCAAGGCCGCCCCTGCGACGATCTTAGTAGGCGGAAGGACCACCCCCTTTTTCAGTGTCAAGTACCCACAAATGAAGTGCCTGGCTACACACTCTTTCAAAGTAAGTAATTTACTACATATAAAACCAAGATTTATTCACTTTTTCGTTATCAAGGCTTCACAATATGACTTTTCCTGACAAAAATCAGAACCTTACGCTGCTTCGTCGCAAAGTACAGAGTACTGCTTCGTTACAAAGTTCGTAAAGAGAATGTATTCATTCTCTTTACCGCGAAAGTAGATAGTAACCGAGAAAGTAAAAACAATGTGTTGTCCGTAGGGTACAGGTAGAACTTCAACTAAACAACACTAATTCAATACTACAAAAATGTTCGATTAAATTTTACAAGAATGAAAAACTCACATAACAACGATTAAAATCTCATTCACTGAGAATACATATTAAGTGTTAATTAAAATTATATTGAATCCTTTCTCTATAATTCCTACGTGAAAAACAGTAATGATAGTTTCTGTCGAAAATCTGTTCTTTTTGTAATGCAATGTTCTTTGGGAATGTGAGATGCATATCGAACTTGTGCGCAGCGTTGTCGAAACTTTATTTTAGTTTCGTCGTTAATTATAAAGCCAGTAAAGTTTTTGCGATTTACGACATATTCCTGCATTCTGTGATGTAGGGTCTTGCTTTCGTGAGCAGCACCCATTAATGTCATGCAAGGCCAGTATTCATAGCCGGGCGGTTATATCTTTGCCATATCTCTTTCACATGTGCCCAGGCGGTATTTCCTACCGCAGTACATTTTGCGAATGTGACAGTGCCCATCTAGATACCCATACGTCACGATATAACAACCAGAGGATTTATGGTATGTTAATGGCAACAACCAGGAAAATAAAGAATACGATCAGATTTACGAGTGGAAGGTCTGGTTTCAGGAATAATATGGTCCAACATGAATAAAACCTATTAATATGAACAATAATAGTATATGTTATAACAAAATAATATATTAATTACATTTGAACTACATTTTCAATGTACAGCCGCTACAGATTCTTCAGACACCATCCACAAAATTTTGAATGATTTATAATTTCACTTCAATGCATATTTCAGGAAATCACGGTCCTCATCTCTCGTCCCATTAACAAAGAGGACCAATGAATATCTTCCAGCATCGTAATAATAATAATAATAATAATAATAATAATAATAATAATAATAATAATATCTGAACGCCTCTTCATTCCGAGGAAAACAGGTGGTCATGGTCGATTTGATCTGAAAGCAGTGCAGGGTGATGGGATCGCCACATCACTAAGCTTACTCGTTTTTTCCTGGTTATCTTATAATAATAGAACTGCTTGGATAATCTTTCATGCTTGGATAATTGTCCATCCTTTTCAAATGATTCTGCCGGTTTTTTATATGGACTTTTACTTTATCTTGAATGCAATGAGAGCTTATCCTGTGTGTCACCTGTTTATACCCAAATTCTTTTATACCTTCGTTTTTAAATATTCATTTATGTGCAGCCATTGACATTCCTCAGGGAAAGCATTTACTTTGCGATAGTGCTCTTATCGACCCTGAATGTTGTTACCTGTGTTACGCTCTCATATTGGAGCGTAAGTATGCCCAATATTTTAGAGAGTTTTAACTTAGTTTCATTTCGTGGTTTTCTTTTCAGACTTCTGCACCCACCCCCACCACCCGCCACCTTCTACCCACATCCCATCGCCAACCGCTCACCGCCCACTAACCACTGCCCATCGACAAAAGTCCATCGTCCTACCACACACAAGCCTCAACCCACCAAAAACCGCCCAACCTCCATCGCCCAACGCCCACCAACCACCAACCACATTCCACTACCCATTGTCCTTCGTCCCCGCCCACTGCTCATCGCCCACCACAAGCCACCTAGTCATCATTGATCTCCCATCGCCCACTACCCATCGCCACCATCCACTACCCAACGCTAATCTCCACCCCTCTACCACCCACATCCCCACACCCACCAACCACATTCCACCACGCATCTCCTACTTCCCATCGTCCACCGCTCCCCACTCCTCACTACCCACTGCCCGCTGCCCACCGCCCACCGTCCACCGCCCACATCCCACCGCCTGCCACCCATATCCACCATCCACCATCCACCGCTCACCATCTACCACCCACAGTCTACCGTCAACCGCCGGTCGCCGACCGCCCATATCCCACCGCCCGCCACCCACCTTTATCCATCGCGCCCTCCCGCGCCAACCGGCCGCGTGTCGCCCCACGCGTGCGTCGACGCCCCCGCCGCCCCTCCGCCCCCGCCCCCGCCGCCGCCGCCGCAACGTCTCGCGCAGCCGGCAGCCAGTCAGTCAGTCAGGCTCTCAAGCAACGCGCTCGCCGCCGGCAATTTGGGCGGAGGCTCCGGGGCGGCGAAAATTTCCTTTGGGCAGCTCTCGGGCAATAAAAGCGTCGGCGGAGATTGACGCGCCAAAGGCCTGGGGGCGGGGCGGGGCGGCCGCGCGCTTTGATGGAGTGCGGGCTGCGTCGCACAGTGGCTGGCAACGCCCCTCCGAGGGGCGGCGGCAGCCCCTCGTTCCCCACGGGAACACGCACCTTATTCGGCTCAAAGTGTAATTTGATTTTTGAAGAATGAGATAAAGCAAGAGATGAAGGGAAATTATATGTTCAATGAAATTTTTCTGACCCTAACCCAAACAAACTATTACCTAAAATACAATTACTAAAGTATAAAGTATGACAGTATAAACGTATTTCGTTATGCAGCAGGGAGTAGAGAAATATATGTCACTCATTATGAATCGATCTAGCCGTTCTTCCTTTCTTTCTTTCAGATCCATTAAAAACGGCTAAGGTGTTTTTTTGGCTCCTTACGAACTGTCTCCACAAAGGATGCATTCAAAAGCACGATGTAATTCTGATAGACAGACGAACATCCTTCCCAATTTTTGTAGAAAGAATTCAGTTGAATCCCTCAAAAGGATTTTGTTGTAATGCTATAGAAATATTTAACAAAATGAACGGAAAATAAACAAATAAATGCCTACATGTAAAAAAATCAAGGAAACTTATGGTACAGCAAGAGTAATATTTTCATTTCATGTTAGAATTATTTTAAGTGATCAAGCATAAACATGGGAAATTATCCCAAACCTTACCGTGTCCGGATAATTTTGCAACAACATTTATGAAGACACCAGAGTATGTTTCATAAAGAATGTCGGATATTAACATATTCAACAAAGACATACAACATAAAAATGTATCCATGAAAAATCCATCAGTCACCAGTCGGGATACCCCTTTAGTTACTACACGACATCTAATGGTACCCTCAATCACCTTGGCATGTGAGTAATACAACAAAAGTATCAATATCCAAAATGTTGAAACAAGTCTATTCAAGATTTGAAATGTTGAAAGAGCAATACTTGAAAGACTTTTCGCCACTTTTGTTATATATTATATATACAATTAAAATTGACATGAATTTCAATATTTAAAATACATAAATAGCATTTATGTATTATATATTTCACCATTATCATCGAACATATGTATTTCAGAACAGTAATTATTTTGTGATTACCGTATTTCTGTTTTGGAATCCATATCACGATATTATTGATTGGTGAGTATCGATTCCAATGCCAATGGTACCGATCGGAGAGTACCGAAATTTCAAACAACAGCAACATCTCAACCTGCTCGAGTTCCTTGCGGTGCGCCGACAGTGTAGGCCCGCGGACATTCCCTCCCGCTGTCACTGCGCGTCGCGTCGGGCGGCAGAGGGCGGCTGAGGCGTCGGCGTCGCGACGCCGTCTGTCCCGACGCCGCCCGCGGTCACGACGCGCACAATGGGCGCGTCTTGCGGGCCCTCCCCCGCCCCGCCCGCTCCGCCCCGCCCCGCCCCTGCCGCGAGTGGCGCCGACAGCCGCAGGCGCGCGTTCGTAATTAATTTTTCATTCAGGCGCTCCCGCGCTGCCCTGGGGCACGCCTGCCGGTGCCTGCGGCCGGCGGCGGGAAGGAGCCGCCATCCCCCGCCCTCCGTCGCCCCCGCCCCTGCCGACGGCCGCGCCGTGCTTTGTGCCCGCGACGCGTCAATTACGGAGGCGGCCCTCGAGGGCGACTGCGGAGGCGGAGGAAGAGGAGGAGGGGGTGGCAGCGATGGAGGCGGGACCGGCGGCTGACGCGTGGAAGGAGACGGAGGCAGCCGCTGGGTAAGATGAGGTGGAATCGGGGAAGGAGGTGCGATGGCGTAGTGTTATCGGCGATGATGACCAAGTGGAGAGAGGGGAGGAGACTGAGGTGGAGATGGCAGAGAAAGCAAATCTATGGGCTGAGGGGAGGTCGGGTAGTGGTGGCGGCTGCTGACGCGTTTTTGGAGGCAGCCGCTATGTAAGATGAGGTGGAGTCGGGGAAGAAGATGCGATGGTGACGTGCGTAAGTGTTATCGGCGATAATGGCCAAGTGAAGACAGGGGAAGAGAGTGAGGTGGAGATGGTAGAGAAAGCAAATCTATGTGCTGAGGTGAGGTTGGATAGTGGTGGCGGTGCGGACTGCTGACGCGTTGTTGGAGGCGGAGGCAGCAGCTATGTAAGATGTGGTGGGGTTGGGGGTGGTGGGGTTGGGGAAGAATATACGATGGTGACGTTGGTGTTATCGGTGATGACCAAGTAGAGACGGTGAAGGAGACTGAGAAATGGCAGAGAAAGCAAATCTGGTTGCTACGGCAGTGATGCTGGTTTTGCGAGAGGTACAGGTGGTGACGGAGTCAGAGATGCCATTTGATGGGGTGAGTATGAGGCGACGACGAAGAAACCGAAGTTGATGGGTGAGCGCAGGTAATAATGCAGGCAGATGCAGGGATATGGTACAGGCAGAGGTGGCAGTGGAAATACAAATGGTTAGGATTGGAGAAGGAGATAAAAGCTCAGGCAATGACGAAGATATCGCCGGTACGCGGAAGCGATGGAGTTGGTGGATATGGTGACGGAGCACTTGGCACAAGTATGGTGCTATGGTGTTAGATGCATGGTGTGTATAGTACTGCGGAAGAGTAGTTGTCGTAGTTGAGGAAGCGTTGACTTCGCGTCAGAGTTGTTCGTACAACGGAGTTCGTACAACGTTCAGCAACGGAGTAGGAGCAACGAGTACAGAAAGTGTGGAATCCTTGTGGATAGTTGTCAGAGCTTCAAAGAAAGCTATTGGTCACTACTATGGGGCTAACATTCGGTTCGAAAGACAAATGGGGCGATGCAAGAATGTTCAATATTGGCGTCGTTGGAGAGACGGGACGTTCCTGAAATATATTTTTAGTACGTCTAGTAGATTCGTTCTTATTTCAATTATTGATTGTCGTCAATGATAAATGAACTTCAGTGTGCTTCGGGGCTGATGCAATGAGGAGTGAGCCAATGCGAGGGGAGCTTTAGCTCCCTTCAAAGTCTCAAATCGCAACAGCAGGACACACAAATGATCGAATAATGTTACCATTTGTCACACACATCAAGATATGCTGGACCTTCCCAACCTAAACCAGTTGGCAAGTCAGATTTATAGCAGTCAGTGATTGACATTGAACAGCTGAATGATATTACCATATTGGTATGTTAGAATCTGTCACACACATCACGATTTGGTGAACCTTCTCAACCTTGACGAATTAGTAGCCAGATTCATTGCACTCAGTGGAGAACTATCTTTGGCCCAATCATCCTAAAATATTGGTACCTAGTATATGATATAAATTGCGATAATTCAGTGTTCCTGATGTCCGTTTTACACTATATTGTGTGACACCTGTGAAATAATTTCGTGTTGAACTGTTTTCCAGTTTAGTGTGTGAGTATATTACTGAGTTCATGAATAGCTGCTTTTTTAATCTACCGCGTCTACATTGTTACCTCCAATTAATAATTGGGGCAGAAACCTAGGCGGAGGTACTAGTTTTTAAACCACTTCCTTTGATGTTGCCATTTTACATCTCAGACACGCCTATTGTTGGTGTTCCAAAGAAATTTGGAAAACAGTTCGAGGCGGAAGAGTGCAGATGGAGTTGGTCCTTCTAAACTCGTCGTTGTCTGTCGTCCCCGAGTCTGAAAACATGTCCATTGGCCACCCTTGGAATGAGCTACTTTAGACAATTCTTGAAAGTGTGTCCACACGCATGATGTTGGTTGAGGTGATACTGTTATACCGGCATGGTTGTATAAACACTTGTGATAGTTTGTCCATTATACGAACTCCCCTCTTTGGTTTGTACAGCAAATCAGTACATCAATCTCATACAAATCAGCACATCGAATAATTCTCATACAATCTTGCAGTAAATTAATTTAACAAAAACAGTTTTCACAAATACTGCAATAAGATAGTGTAGTTTAGGAATAGTACAAAAGTTCTATACATACCAAGAACATTAAAATTTGGTATTAGACACGTTGCACTTTTCTAAAGATTATAAATATATTGGCTTACGTGGGTGCATGAATTTATATTCCTCCTTAACATGTACGAACATTAACGAAAAAATTAAACGACTTGATTTAGTAAGGTTTAAGCCATTCTGCAACGTTGCTCTTATTGATTTTTAGAGGATGACGCCGCTCTAGAGATGTCAAGGAGCAGCCTCTACAGTACCTCGTATTCTAACATGTCTGTAACCTCTCTTTGCCTCCCAAAGTAGTGTCGCCAGTCCACTGCGAACTGTTGTGCACCCGGTCATCGCCTCTCATTTCTTCAATCCGTCACAACTCATACTTCCCAGACAGTCCCGCTTCGCCACTCTCTACCCACTGTTTACATTGTCAAGCGTCGTCAATCAGTCTCGTCTTCTAAGACGGGAACACGTTCTTCTCTACTGTACTCTAGAGAAGAGAGACATCACGAGGCCCTGAAACTTTGGGAAACGAATTCGGACAAAAATATTTTACAGCCAATTTTATAGTTCTGTGTCTTCTTTAATTAAGAGTCCGTTTTGCGATTAATGTAGATATTTGTTATTTCTTCTAGAATGTTTTTCCTACCTTGTGACAGAACACTATAATTTACATACATTATATTTTTAAAAGTTAATTAATATTTAAGCTTAAAATTTTTAAAGAAATAACCTAAACATTAAAAATATATCTATCTTGTACTATTGTTCTAAAATTTCAATCCACGATTATATAACTCTACTTCCCTTCCCGACACGTCCCTTCCCCTTCATTCAGCATTCCACTCCACAACACAACTTTCTAATTGGCGCATTTTTTGAACATAACAATTATGAATATTAATTCGTGATTCATTCATTATAAAATTGTCACACATTATTGCATAATGTGTGACATTTTTATAAGGCAAGAAATGTTAACCTATATCATCACTTTAAAGAAGTAAGGAGAAAAAAGAAGCGATCGTTTAATGGAAAAGGCAAGAGAAAATATGAAACTTATTTATTCTCAGAAGAAGAAAAATCGGATTGTAGTAGTTTTTTCAGGAATGATAGCTGTCGCTATTAGGATTTTCAGAAATGCTCGAACGCCATTTTCTATAAAACAGCCCCAAAGTTTTTCTTCAAAATTTTAATACGGAGTGCAGTAATTTCACTGTTTAAGATGATTTAAATGTCATTTCGCTGAATATTTTTATTTTTTCAAGAATGTCATAAATGTTAATGTCATAAATAATTATTTTTTAATACCTCTAACGTCTTTAATACGCACATTGTAGTAATTTGTGTACATTATTGCATTTGAGAGTGAATGTGCTTCAAGTGACTTCGAATAAAGATTTTCGAAAACTCGAAGGTCTTCTGTGAGTATGAGCTTCAAATTTCGCATTTACACTAACGTTTAAACGCCTTTTTCTTGAAAATGCCTCCAAAGTTCGCAACGAAAATTTCTGTACATGACGAGGTTTAGCTCTTCTGTAATATTCTTACAGTAATATTTCGGTTCTACTATTAGGAAACCGCAAAGTTGAGATAATGAAAAAAAGAAAAATAATGTACTTAGGGTGTTGATAAAAGGCAACTAGCAGGAGGGCAATCCGAAAAGCTAGCCCAGAACAAAGAAATTAGAAAAGTAACTAATATGTGTATAATTTTATTTTTTATTATTCTTCGTGTTAATTGATTAATTCATATTATTCATATCATTGACAATTCTGTTTTGTTTGTAATTTTTGTAATTTTATTCTTCATTGTTCGGTTCCCTATTTGGTATGTCTCTTTCTTAAACAAATTTGTCAATAGCCCTATTAATTTTACAATAGCAATTGGAAAAGAAATAAGAACGGATAAAATAAATAAAGAAATAAGGGAAATTAATAAATAAAATATTAATTTGGCATGTGATATCTATACTTCACTAAGTAAGTATATATCATGTTTAAACAACATTTACTGAGAGCTAGTTTTATCTCACTTACACATATGAAATATTCTCTTTTCACCCCCCAACGTTCGACCATGAATAGTCATGGTAGGTGCTGGTGGAGTGATGTTGTGTGTATCTTCCTCACTTCACATGAGATGCCTCATAGTCAAGAACATGTAGTAGCCTATTTATGTATATACTCTGTTGGTGGTTGAAAGGCATGTAACTTTTGTAAATTTTTATTTTTATTGTATTTTTTAAAATGTGTTCAACTGTATTTAGATAGTGTACTTGTATCTGACACGTTTTGTGATAGCTTTATGTAATAGTGTTGGCTTCATTATCATTTTGAATAGGAATCAATTTTGAATAGCTCTCAGAATGGAAATATACTTTCCGAAATGTTGGCAAACAACCATGTTTTAATTCCCCATTTCTCCTACTGACCAAGCTCCGTTAACCTGACTCTAAAAGTAGTACTAAAAAGTCTGTGCTATTCTGTAACACTACTAGGTTATTATAATAATTTGTGGAAGTAAACAAAAACATAGTTGAAAGTGTCTTTTAAAATTTGTCAAACAAACATTAAGTGTCAAAGTCGTAAACTTGTATGAAAATAAAAATATTGTTGTTCCAAATAATTCCGTTCTGATATGCAATTCTTCGATTTATAGGATTTGACCATCGCATTTTATTCTTTTGAAGATGAGTTTCCCAGTTCCACAATGGTTCGAAGTAACTTATATAAAGTAAAGATTTGCCAATAGAAGACATCCTTCGCAAATACTCTTTCGCCAGAGTTCTGTGAGTACCTGCTTTTACCTGAAAGGAGGTGGCGGCCAACTCTTTGAGCAATGGAAGCAGATATTACAATGGACAGCACTAGAAAGGACCGAACCGAAATAGGCAAGCAGACAGCGAGTGGTTTAAGGAAAGGGTTCCCACGAAGATATGGCTTAGGTCCCGTTGAAATGTGTTGTCATGGGATGAGAAATGCCTTGTAATGCCAAAAGGGATGAGAAACTTCAGTTGCAAAGTCCATTTCTGAGAAGAGTCACTAACCTGGAAAGATCCGTTACAATGGTACTATTTTGAGAAGAGGCACTAGAGTCTAGAGTTCCTTTAAAATTGCTTAAAAGTTTCGTTCAATTTAGATTCACAGTTTAACAGAAAATGTAGTATGTCATGAGAAATCAAAACTTCAAGGAAAATTTATGTGTATCAAATAAATTTATTGATGTGAAATACAGGACAAATTACATTGAATTTGTAAGAATTTGTTTGTTACCAGATGTTCAGCCTGTAAATCATGTCTAGTTAATGTCAAAATTTTGTTTTATACTTTACATTTTACTTTCTCGCCCTTAAAATGGTATTTCTTGTTGTCTATACTGTTTACATATTTTTCCAAGCTCTAGAAGCTCTGCGATTTTGAAAATCGATTCATTAATTTTTGTGGGTACTTTACATTAAGCCCCTGGGACAATTTCAAAATTGTCTTTAAAATGGATAAAATTTTAAAAATTTATTGAAAAATAGAATGAAATTCTCTTATAAAAGTGTCGTAGCTCCGATTTTCACTTTTAACTCTCAATTATTGAAAGTGGCAAAAGACTGAAACGTTTTGGGAGTCTTCCTACAACTATAAAATTGAAGATACGAATTTTTTCTCCATAATTAGTTCTTTCATTAAGATCCTGCACGTTAAAAGAATTATTGTAGTTTTCACGCAGTAGCGCATGCAATAGTGCAATAATAATCTAGTGATGCTACGGAATGACATAAACTGTATCGTGCTAGTTAATTTTATAATTTTTTTGATCTCGGCTAAGTTTTCCGCCTTGCTCCATCCCTTTGCTAGCCCAAATTACCAGAAGTTTTTGAAATTATCTCAATATTTCGGTTCCCTAAAGGTAAAAACAGAAATATTACTCTAGAATATTAAAGAAGAGTAAATACTCGTCCCATATTAAAATTTTGGTTCAAACATTTCGAGCCGTTTTTAAGTAAATGTGGTTCGAGCGTTTCTGTAAATGCAAATTTAAAGCTTTGTTTCACAGAAAATTCTCAGTTTTTCGGAAAAATTCATTGAAAATAATTTGAAGCACTAACACTCACAAATGAAATAATGTTTACAAAAATTTTCAAAAAACAAAAGAATAAAGGAAATTAATTTTGTGACAATTTAAACAGTGTATTTAGTACTATCCATGCGATGTTTTGAAGAAAAAATTGGAGCCGTATTTTTGAAAAAATGGTGCTTCAACATTTTCTTAATTGCAGACATTTCTGGTTCGTTTCAAGAAAACTTTTGAGTTTTCGAAGAACTTTATGCATTTAAAGCAAATGTACTCATAAATACAACATTGTGAACAAATAGCTGGTAATGTAAATATTAACGACGTGACAGAAAGACAAAAAAATTTGTTGTAATTTTTTAAAAAACAAATACAGCAAAATGGCGTTTATGTTATCTGTCACAGTGCATTTAGGACTATCTCCACGAACCATTTAAAAGAAAATCAGCATCAACATCTAGGACCACAATTGCAGTTAACGGTATGGTAACAGTGAACATGACATCATATGGTGATGATAGGGGGTGAAAGGACAAACACAAATACAACCATGCCCGAGGCGGGACCCGAACCCGGGATCCTTTGGGCCGAGATCGCTACGGATTACGGCCTTCACATATATTCTTCTGATTAGAGCAAAAGACTCTCAAACAGTTTCTATGATTTTCGTTGAACTCTCTGAAATTTATTAAATTGCAAAAATTACAAATAATGCGAGATAGTATGTGTTGCTGAAGCATCATTTGTTTTCAATCGATTTTTTATAATTTTTTTGAATGATTACATACAAATCTTTACATTTCAGTAAGACCAATTTTAAAACTCATTTAAATTCCCCAACAGCTCTGGCTACTGCTTTCCTTGCAATGGCTGTTTATAAATTAAAATCCAATTGTTTCCTTGCAATCCGATTAATTTTTAAATGACAAACTGTATTCCATTCATAGATATTTAACAAGCTTTCTTTTCTCAACGTGTGCCTTTAGCACAATTTCTTCTCTGACTCTAAGAGATGTCCTGTCAATTCATTCTGCCATTCTGCTTCATTCTGTGCTCCATTTCTATAATCTCACATCCAATTGCTCTAATATCACATCTTGAGGAACTTCTCTTGCTATTTTTCTGCCATAATTCATAGTCTATCAAGGGATACAGAGCGTTATGAAGAACTCTAAATTTATTTTTTCCTCTGTTCTGATTTTTATTATTTACTTCTGCTTGTGGTTTGAGCGCCTCCATGGCCTTCGTCATCCCCGTAAAATTCAACGACTCCGTTCCTTCGTCATCCTCGCAAAGGCCCACGCCTCCATCGCCTTTACCAAAGACCCATTCCTCTCCGTCGCCTTCATCCTCATAAAGACCCATGTCTCCAGCGCCTTTACCATCCTTAAAGACCCATTCCTCTGCGTCGCCTTCATCATCCGCAAGATCCGTGCCTCCCTTTCCTTTATCATCCTCAAGGCCCATGCCTTCGTTGCCTTTATCATCCACAAAGACCAATTCCTCTGCGTCGCCATCATCATCCTCATAAAGACCCATGTCTCCATCGCCTTCATCATCATCAAGCCCCATGCCGCCGTCGCCTTCATCATCACTGTCATTGGTGATGACTACGTCGTCGTCATCATCCCCTTCTTAGTCACCATCCGCACCTCCGTCATTTCGTCGCCGTCATTGTCGTCGCCGTTGTCGTGAGTAGTAGTAGTAGTAGTAGTAGTAGTAGTAGTAGTAGTAGTAGTAGTAGTAGTAGTAGTAGTAGTAGTAGGAAGAGTAGTAGTAATAGTAGTAGTCGCAGTATTAAGTCTTACTCCTCCCCCTCCTCCTCCTCCTCCATATCCTCCCAGTCCGCGTCGTCGTCTTCTGGAAATATCAATAATAACACAAATGTGATGAGAATCTGCCTATATACACGTTTACTGAAGAGGAAAAAAAAACAGGTACAGCCATGCGTATTGAAATAAAGAGATCTGGAATCAATCAGAATACTGCGCTCGTGTCGGAAACAAGACAACCAGTGTGGCACAGTTGTTAGATCGGTTACTGCTGGTACAATGGCAGGTTATCACGATTTAAGTGAGTTTGAACATGGTGTTATAGTCAGCGCAAGAGAGATGGGATATAGCATCTCTGAAGTCGCGATGAAATATGGATTTTCCCGTACGGCCATTTCACGAGTGTACAGAGAATTTCGGGAATTCGGTATAACACAAAAAACTCTGGCATCACTACGGCCGCAAATAGATCATGCAAAAACGGGAACGACGACGACTGAGGAGAATCATTACACGTGACGAAAGTGCAACCTTTCCTCAAATTGCTGCAGATTTAATTACTGGGCCATCAACAAATGACAGCGTGCGAACCATTCAACAAGACATTATCCATATGGGGTTTCGGAGCCGAAGGCCCACTCGAATACCCACGACACAATGCATTACACATCGCCTGGGCCGGTCTACACCGTCATTGGACTGTTGATGACTGGAAACACGTTGCCTGGTCTGACGAGTCTCGTTTCGAGCGGATGAACATGTACGAGTATGGCGACAATCTCATGAACCGATGAACCCTGAATATCAACAGGGGACTGTTCACGCTGGTGGAGGCTCTGTGATGGTATGGGGCATGTGCAATTAGAGTGATATTGGAACCCTGTTACGTCTAGATACGACTCTGAAAGGTGACACGTACGTATGCATCCTTTCTGATCACCTGCACCCATTCATGTCCATTGTGCTTCCCGACGGACTTGGGCAATTCCAACAGGACAATGATTTAGCCCGCACATCCTAATTTGCAACGGAGTGGCCCCAGGAACACTCTTCTGAAATTAAACACTTCCATTGGCCACTAAAATCCCCACACATGAGCATATCTGGGATGCTGTTCAGAAGAGATCTCAACCCCCTCGTACTCTTACGAGTTTATGGACAGCCCTGCAGGATTCATTACCTCCTCCACCACTAAATCGGTCATTAGTCGAGTCCGTGTCACGTCATGTTCCGGCACTTCGGCGTGCTCGCTGTGCACAATATTAGGCAATATATAATTAAGGTCCCGGAACGCGCCCCCAAGTTAATAGTTTAATTTAAAGGAAATAGTTATATATTTATAATATAATTCAATAGTTATAAATCACATTTAATAACAATAATAATAGTAAATAAAAATAGTTTATAAATACTTTATTGGTTTTTACTAATAGTTCTCTTTCATTGTAGAAATGATACAATTGAATGGAAAATTATTTAATTTCCAGTTCCTTTCTTTATCAAGTTTCAATGGATAATTTTATAATAAGCCATGAATATTTGGAAGCAGATAAACCTTTTGTGCCGTTATGAAGGAAACGATTAAATAATAAGACGTGCGTACCTGCATCCACAGAGCTCAAGTAGAACGCTCCCATCATGTAGGCGAGAACTCGCTCGCAGAGAAACATCTTCCCGCCTTTTGTCAGCGCCCTTGAGCAAACTGGCTTCTCTGGAACCCGGGCTGTCACTGAGGTTACCACTCCGGCCAAGAATGGCGTTGCGCGACAACTCACATAGAAGTCAAACAGTGATTGTAGAATTACATTTTTACTATCTAGCCACGGAGTACAGAGAACAGTAGAGAGAACGTTGTTATGATGCCAGAAAATGTGGCGAATTTTCGGTAGAAAAACTCTTTTTACAGGGCCATTACAGAGCCCTGGCTATGCAAAAGTGGATAAATACAAATGCTAAATTTAGTAAAAAAAATTCTCTAAAACGTGGTGTAGCCAGAACCCATGTTGTGTGGATCCGATGTCGAATTGATACCGAAAAATTGAATGACGGTAAAACGTCAATTCTTCCGTCCGTCTGTGAACAACGCTAGCGGCTAAACACTTCAGCCGATTTTTCCAAAATTGATGTTCTTTTATCAATCTTGCTGATGTCGCTTGCCCTTGAACTTAAAACTAATACTTTAATTCTGGGGGTATTTTACATGGAACATTTGGAACCCATCGTTTTTGATTAAATTTGTTGTTGGACAGTGTGAAGAACGTTTAAGAGAATGGTGCAGATCTTATGGTCGTTGAAAACCCTAATTTTTCGAAAATTGCAAAAGTTGAAAATTCTTTCGGCGTTTTCCTACAAGTAAAATATTAAAGACAGAGATTCTTATCCTTAATGAATCTTTTCCTGAATGATGGATTCTGAAATAAAGCCATGCACGGTTTTTGCGAAAATTTGAGTACTTTTCGTGTAATTTTGCGTAAACGCGAAAAATTGCGATAACTCAATTTTAAATATTGTTAATATAAAATTTCCTGATTATCGTTTAAAGATTTAAAAATCCGACTACCTAAAAATATTCCTAAGTGGATTGATTACATCATTCATGTGACTCATTTATTTGCTTAATATAGCATTCGCTTGGTCCTGTGGGCTAAAAAAATCGCATTTTTATGAAAAAGGCGACACGCAGTAAACACTCCTTTCGAAACTCCCTTAATCATTGTATTCAATATTTGATAGTTCTAGACTCATTGTATTATGCATAAAGGAAATAAAATCTCTGCATACATTTGCCAATAAAAGAGATTTATTCTTTATCTTAGGTAACGTACTATTGCCCAAGCATTATTTTTATGTTTATTTCGTTGCAATTGAATTACCCAATGAACAGTCTAGAAAATATAAAACGTGCAGACACATTATCCTTCCATTGTGCCGGCGTAACGTAAAAAAAACGAATTAAAGTTATGTACATCTGAAGTTCTCATTTTAAAAAATGTAAAAAGCATAAATTTTCATCGAATCTGTGGACGACCATCACCGTACAATTGCATTCAGGAAGGAGAATTGTTCATTTTCGTAAAACGTACAACAAGTTATCGCCTCGATAGAAAAAAATACACACAAAGACCATGAGAGGTTAACATCTTGAAGAATTTTGAACCCCTGACCTAAAGTGTCGTTCAGTGGTCCGACGCCACGCCCTCCCCGTGAGCAACATGTTTATGCAACAGACTCCGAGTGCCAGCCCACAAAGAAAGCAACGCGCACGGAACATTGAGGTCACGAAAGTTGGGGCTCCTCCATTACAACGCGATGCGACTGCCAAGCAGCGCTCGTTGGCAGGCTCCGACCCTCGCAGTGGCCCCGAATGGACCAAGTGGAGTGCAGAGCACTGAAGTGAAGTGCAGTGTAATGGCGTGTAGTGCTGTGTAGGGAGAGTAGTGCAGTGCGGTGGAGTGAAGTGAAGTGGGAGTGTAATGCCGCGTACTACCGTGCAGTGCGGTGGAGTAAAGTGAAGTGGGAGTATAATGCCGCGTAGTACTGTGCAGTGCGGTGGAGTGAAGTGAAGTGGGTGTGTAATGCCGCGTAGTATTGTGCAGTGCAGTTAAGTGAAGTGAGTAATGACATGTAGTACAGTGCAGTGAAGTGTAGTGTAATGCCGTGTAGTTCAGTGCAGGGCCGTATGAAGGGCAGTATAATGCCGTGTAGTAGAGAGAATAGCGCAGTGTAGAATGCTGTGCAGAAAGTGCTGTGCAGTGAAGTGGAGTGGAGTGGAGTGGAGTGGAGTGGAGTGGAGTGGAGAGCAGTGTAGTATGCTAGAGCAGTGCAGTACAATGAAATGTAGTGCAGTGGGAATGAATGAGTCGAATGAATGAGTAAATAGAACTAAGATTTTTAATTAATTTTAGAAAACCCCTTCCTCCAGGTACCCAACCCGTAAGGAAGTAGGTCAAGGATGTACATCCCAAACATAAATTAATAAATTCCCGCCTCCACAGGGTGCATTGAAGGGGAAGTGGAAAAAGAAAAATGGATCAACACGCCACACAACATATTAATCTTACAACTGAATTGATGGTCGACACTTAAGGAATAAGGGAGTCTTTAAGCAATAAGTGACTACTCAAAATAAGTGTTCACCTTCAGAAGTAATATATTTTCGTATTTAGTAGACGTTCCTTACGGATATGAAATGAGAATTTATCGGAAACGTGGCAACCTGTCATTTACACCAGCTGTAACAGCCGGGTGGCCGCAGAGTCTACCTGTGTATAACGTGAGCGATGTTTCTTGTACGAAGAGCGAGCATTTTGACTTGTGGTATTTGGAAGTAGTTCGTCACTGAACACATTCCAAGAATTATTTCACATTTGCCAAGTGTATCTTTTCGAAGAAAGTATGGGTAGAACTGGAACAAAAATTCAAAATTGTCATCAATGTGTATTGTAATAGGCTAATCGTTGTTTCTAAATTGAAAACGTTTGTTTCTTAACTGAAATATTGTAGGTATGGGTTTTCGATTTTTATTACCATGATATTCGACAAGATTTATTTCTTTAACATAATCAATATTATAATATTGTTTGGTCATCTCATGAACTTTCACATAAAGGGCCACAGACTCGTGTTGCGGGTGAAACAAAAAAGGTAAAGCTGGGACGTATCACAAAAGTGTAAAAACCCCTTTAGGTCTCCAGCAAAGACGCCGCTGGCTTCTGGCAGCGGTCGAATCAGGTTTAAGCCGCATTACGTAGGGTGTTTCAGGATCACACTCCCTTCTTCGCCGTATGCTATGTGCAGGCAGCGCGCACACAAAATCACTCGAAATAAGTACTCCATTGCCAGGAGAAGACACTTAGTGAAGTCAGTGCCATGGCGAACACAAGGCTTTGTAAGTACGTTAAGTGTAGTGTAGCGAAAGTGAATGGGATGAATTAATGGTCATGTATATATATATATATATATATATATATATATATATATATATATATATATATATATATATATAATGAAATAGGTATAAACGATGTGTAAATGGAATCAAACATTACCAAAAGAAATTAGCAAATGAACGGACAAACAAATTGTTGTTCAAGTTAGATCCGTCAAAGTGCTACATAATAACCGTTAAATTGGATTCAAATCAAAATTAAGCTACTTATTAAGAAAAGCTAGCTGCTTAAGCCGTAAGGCTGTAGTGCAATATAGCCCAATGAAGAAAATAAATTCCCGCCTCCACATGGGTACTGCGGAGGGAAAGTTACAAAACAAAAAAAAATAGAAAGAGACGGAAGGAAAATATAAACAAAAAAACAAAAGTACTCAACCACACAAAGTAATCAATGTGTAAAACTTCCTCTCAAATTACATAACTCTCCGAATTTAGACGCAGGCGCCCGATGCTGAGTGAACTTCGCATATCTTTCTTAAGACTTCGCCACCTCTTCTACAAGCTCTTTAAGGCGTGATGTAGATCATTACCCTTGTCTTCTCGCGCCATCAGAAACTTTCAACTGAAAAGTTACTGTCCCTATGGATTTACAATGTACTTAAGGATTGACAAACTTTGCCATTGTAAAACAATAATAATTTATCTTCTGGTATGAAACATCTCAGTCACATCATTAACAACTTAGAACGGAGATACTGACTCACGAATAGTTTTATTACGTACACAAAGTTGATCTAAATCATGTTTAGTGCACCCGTGTGCACCCGCTGGAAATCGCCGTAAGATCCTTGGCGAAAGAATAAATTCAGATCTGTATTTATAGAATAACGTTTTGGAGATTCAAAGAAAGATAATGAATCCTTTTGAGATGAAATAAAATCAAGAGCAATAAAAGAAAAACTATCAGTTACAAATATGTTTATTTGATTGCATATTTACAATCTGTTCCAGTGAGATAAGTTAACTGACCAGGGCCCTCTTCTTAGTAGACTGCTACGGCATTCGCCTAGTAGGGAAGAAAAAAAAGGAAAAAAAGAAGAAAAAACACGTAAACCTGCCATTGAGAACAATCGAGCGTTAGAAATCAGTGTTGTCTAAAATATGTAGTGTCAAATATTTGGGATAGGAATTACGTTGTCTTTCTTTTTTAATTGTGTTAATTGATGTAGTGTGCTATGGATCTTTAAGCAGGCAAAGGTGGCTCAGGGTATCAACTGATGTCACTGTAGTGCTTCTGTCCGAGAGGTCCTGGGATTCGAGTCCACTTTTCAGCTAGGTCGAATTCAGTCTCTGTCTGGCGGAGAATTCAAGAGGCGAGCTGCTTGAATCGGCAGTTCTCCGTGATTCATTCGATCAACACCAAGCGAATGACAGAGCAGAACCCTAAAAAATGTGCCACGGACCACGCACGATCTTTCATTCCACTTCCTTGTCCTATTTCCACCCTTCACTTACACTCACTTGCACTATGTGTCGGTAGACCAGACGGGAGATTAGAGTTTGTACCGACTGACGCGGTGTCCCGCAAGTGGGAGATACCTAGTTGGGGAAATCCACGCATGCCGCCGGGTAGGTCGGCGCCGGATCCTGCCATCCAGCTGCGGAAGATCATAGCCATCTTCCGCGATAAAAGCCAGCACAACACTTACAGGGCTAATGGCTTTTCACTTGACGCGACCGCAATCACTAATGAGCCAACCAATCAATGGGTCTTTCAATCAATCAATAGTCTTTGTCGAGACTTCGGCCCACTGTGCGCCTTCTGGCGCCGCGTCGCGCTGCGTCGTCCTTTGTCGCCGGCGCGCCTCCGTCGCCGATTGCCGTGTCGGCCCAGGGGTGGCGGGGGGGGCGGCGCGGGGGCGGCGCGGGGGCGGCGCGGGGGCGGCGCGGGGGCGGCC
This sequence comes from Gryllus longicercus, assembly GCA_038098605.1. NCBI lineage: Eukaryota > Metazoa > Arthropoda > Insecta > Orthoptera > Gryllidae > Gryllus > Gryllus longicercus. Next base: position 610,414 of record JAZDUA010000619.1, on the reverse strand, counting down.
GTGTCCGGTGCCGCCGACAGGGAGCGCGCGCGTCCTCGTTAGCATAATCAGCGGCCGCGACACGTCCCCTCGCCGTTAGCGCGCCCCTGCTGACTTAATCTCGCCCCATTGTGGCCACCGCCGCGCCGCCCGGCCGCTCCACCTGCGTCTTCCCCGCTCCCCTCGCGCCGCGCCGGTCCGCGCCACCGTCGCCCGTTCGCCCCGCTTCGAAGCCAGCAGCTCCGCGCCACGTGGCTCCACGCCGCACCCACGCGCGTCTTGCCCGCTCCCTCGTTCAGCCCACACCACGCCACGCTGCCTTCTCCCACGTTTTCCCCACTTCATCATTCTGCGTCTTCCACACTTCATCATTCTGCGTCTTCCCCGCTCCCTCATTCAGCCCATGCCACACCAAGCCACACCGCCTACTCCCACGTTTTCCCCACTTCATCGTTCTGCGTCTTCCCCGCTCCCTCATTCAGCCCATGTCCCACCAAGCCACACCGCCTTCTCTCACATTCTCCCCACTTCATCATTCTGCGTCTTTCCCGCACCATCATTCCCCCATGCCACACCAAGCCACGCCGCCTTCTCCCACGTTTTCCCCACTTCATCATTTGCTTCTTCCCCACTTCCTTGTGGCCTACATCCACAGTTTAAGTACTCCACAGTACTCCTGAGCGCGCCATCGCTGTCTTTCCGCTTCCTCCGCCCCCCCCCCCCCCCCCGACTGGCACTCCTCCAATTCACTCTTTCAACCTTCAACACTCGTGATATCGTCAATCAACGCTACGCTCCTTTTCTCTTCCATTCTCCCTGCCATCGGCGCCTTCCGCGTTGTTTCGACAGATTAAGTTGCCAATATTTGGAGGGAGTTACCAGCAGAAACACTCGGGAATTTAGGGATTGTGGCTACAATATATTGGGTTGACAATTGTGAAACAAGCAAGAGGATAAATGAAAGAGTAATAGCAACAGTCAGGGACGAACACAACAATGGCATAACAAAGCGCCATTGCTCTGGGAAGCGAAAATGTACCGGGAGCACGCGGAATCGAACTAGTAGAAGACAGATATTGCAAGGTACGTGTAGTACTATTGTAAAAAGGCAGCACTAAATTCAGAATTTTCTTTCTGTGTCGGGGGCAGGGGACTGTACGAGTTACATTTGTCGTACTATTCAAGACTGCAGTGGAGACATTTGATTATGGGACAAAACCCAGTTACAAATTTTTGACACATTTTCACTCCAACGAAAAATGCGTTATGTTATTTTGAAATTTGTTGTTTATTTTGTAAACGTAAATTCATTTGCTTAAAATTTGCGACTGCCACAAGATATAACCACGAACTGATTGCCCAATAGAAAGCTTCTTATTGTGGCGGTTTTTTCTTCCCACTGTAATATTCAGTGCCGACTTGCGGTGTTATCCTACTAAGTATCTCCGCCAGCAAGGCACCGCCCCATTCGGGATAAGCTCTAACCACTCGACTGAAATTCCAATGCGATGGAAGTGTAGTGTATGTAAGTATAAGTGTGTGTAAGGAGAGATGGTTCGAGAATTGGTAAGAGAAAATCGCGCGCTGTTCATGACCCGTATATTTGGATACTGCTTCAGCATTTGCCTGCAGGGAATATATCGATATTAGGATAGAGAGATTAATATAAAAAGGGACCGATTTGACAGTTGATGATAACATAACGGCAAGTTACATTTATGCATTCATTTTGTCAGTACGTTCGTTTACAGGTAGCTTATTTGCAGTGGCGGTTCGTGCTTAGGTCGCACGGTTGCACAACCCCCAGATATAATCGAAAAAATCTCTTAATGTTTTAGGAATATACGTTTTCCTTTAAATGACTTCAATATTCAAGATATTGCAGCAATATCGATGTATATGAAAACGTTTTGAAACCAAAGACCGTCCAACTGCCACTCTCTCCAGTGCTTTACCAGGTATTGCACCACGCCCTTTAATTTTGGCTACATTACTGGGTTTACTGCATTTACTCTTTGGCCCATCGATTTAACACGGGCAATATAGAGCTTCTTGGATGGGCAACCAGATAGGTGGCGCTCTAGTGCTGCGCAGCGACGGAGGGAGTCTCAGGAAAATATCAAAATTCTACCTTCGTCTGCCTCACTGCAAAGTGATTTTATAAATTTCGCTTATTATTGAAAATAAACAAGTTCAGTCAATTATTGATTGCATTGGATGTATTATTTACGGTGTTTAGAGAATTTGTTTTCATTATTATTAGATTTACTGATTTGAAATATACTCTTGATGAATTCTTTTGTGTAAAGTTGGCCGATGTGGAAGGAAGCCCTTCTTTCTCGGTAAATGCAGCAGGCTGCAATTACACCACTGAGAGAGCGGGAGAGCGAGAGCGAGCGAGAGAGAAAGACCGAGAGTGCGAGAGAGAGCGAAGGAGCGAGAGAGAGAGAGAGAGAGAGAGAGAGAGAGAGAGAGAGAGAGAGAGACCGTGATGAAGTTGGGGACGTAAGACGGGTGGGCCAGCGGGTGGGGGAGGGCGATTCTGATCCGGTGCCGCCGATGGCCATCGTGAACCGGTCACGATCGCTGCTGCTGTCGGATCTCCAAATGAAAATGTAGGGCGAGGCCCCAAGAGGAAGCGGCCGTGTTTTTCCTTCGGTCCTTGTAAGTGGATGTGCATCTCTATTTCGGGATTGTAGGTTTCTTTTTAGGAGAGGAGGAGAAATAAATGGGTGATTTAAATGAACAACCTCCGTTCGGTTTGGTTACTCCCTCAGAGGAGAAGTGATTATTCAAAATCACACGTATGAGGAGAGCATCGAGGCCCAAAATTCTGAACTCTACTTATCTCTATCGAAAGCGTGCTAGAGGAATTAAATTTGTTGAAAATACGGAGTTTTTTTATTTGTCGGGAAATTCTCTACCCACTTTATTTCTTTTACATTGATTTCTTTTTATTATTTGCTACCCCATTACAAACGCTTTCTGTATCATAAAATTATAACATTTCTAAACATAAAACCATTGCATTAACAATTTGTACTGAAAAATGAGACTCGTGATGTAATAAAGCAATGCTAGGGCATCTGTAACATCCTCAAATGTGTTCCCTTTTAAAGCTACAGCAGGTATATTAATACAGTACGTGTTAAGGACTCAATAGTGGGCTCTATCACGAAGAAATATATATAATCGACGCTCCTTTTTAATTATTTCTAATACTATATAAAATGATCACATGTTTGATTAATGGTAAAATAGCTTCTATTGGAATCCATATTATTCATTTACAGAATAAAGAAATCCTTAAGCAAAAATTACTTGCTAAATAATTATTAATCACTTAAAATAGACGGTCACTTATAGACGCTCGCATTTCATAGATGTTCCTCATGAACGCGTGTACATTGCTTCTTCCGTGATTAGAAACATGCCATAATCACCAGCTGATTCATCGTTGTGTGGCCACAGTGTGCAGACTTTTTTGTAAAAAGTTTCCAATTTGAATTGTGCGCTCTCAAAAAACCTCCCTTCAGATTTCTGGATGAAAATTTCTGAGGAAAACGTTGTTCGCGAATTGAACCCTTCGTATGATATTCGTTGCATTAACGTAATTCCAAAACTGTTAATTCCCTCCTACTTTCATTGATAGCAGTTTCTAAGAAAATTGCGTATCTTTTCTTTTTGAGATACTTCTAATTTTGTCGACAATTTCTGGAAAAGAGGGGAGTAATATTCGAGAATATACGATAGTACGTCACTGTACACTTCCAATTGATTATTCATGTATCTCATACTTTTCCCAGAATTAATGATGTGTTGCTTATTATTCAAAGTATTTTTCGAATTCAGCGCCATCGTTTTCCACATTAGCAACTTGAGCATGACCTGAGTAATGTAAGACTTTAACCTATACTGGTTAAGAGGTAACTGAATGAAGAGACCTTAAGGCAGCTAGAAACCCTTTGCAGGAATAAATGGCAGTTTATGAGAAATATTCATTCTCTTAAGGCCATAGGCGTCTCTGGCACAGGACAGACGTTATAGAAATTCACTAAAATACCAGGTCCTCCCAGTTACGACGAGGTACTTTAAGCTCCCTAATTTTAAGAGGTTACTATGAATTTGTTCCTTCATTGTTTCTACTTATGTATGTATCTTGGGTCGATAGTCTGAATTTGTCGGCCAGCTAACAGTGTTCCCATACCTGGTTTAAACCCCTTGCTTGGTCTGTAAGAGAATCATGTTGCGAACATGTATTTCCCTTCACAGTAACTAGCAAACTCCGCCTGCCAGACCTTTTCTTCGTCACACAGCTACAGAAACTGAAAGGGTTTTGAAAGAAAAACTGCAACTCTATTTTTGCCCATAACCATATTTTTCGAACTCGGGATCGCACCACGGGAAGCTAGAACACTACCCATGAGCCACTTTAGAACTTATACATTGATTTATTTATAGTGGCATCTCAAGGTCACGAGCTGGAAGGAGAGGGAAACTTTGTCATCCAATCGGAAGCTCCAATACCAACAATTTAAATAGTAAAGAAGATTCGGAGTGGATGGCAGTGTCTCTCTCTTCGTCCATCTCGTGGCCTTGAGGCGTCACTATATTGATATAGGAGAACATTTCATTTCTACGAAATTCAGTAAAAACGTATGTATATCCAGAGCAGATGCTTCCAGAGTTATTTCCCTCCCAGACACTCGATTCATGGATGACACGGGACGAAAAATCCAAAGGAATGAAAATAAGCTCTAGATTTAAGAGTGGAACGTGTGAAAAGAGGAGTCCTCCATAACCATAGAGCTGCTACTCGGCACTCGAGGAACGTGAACTACGGGCGCCTGCCATTGTAGTGGAAGCTTCCCCTGCCTCGCAGCCGCTCTGGGCGAGTGTCGGAACGTCGTTCGCGCCGCAGGAGACTTGGCAACAGCGCCGGGCTCGGCGTCGAGCGGCGCCGCGCACGCTAATCACGAGGGCGGAAAGATGGAAGATATCTTCATTCTAATGAGGAATTACTGAGAAACGCTGTAAATGATTTAAGAGCACGGCGACGCCTTGTCTGTTGTTTCGATGCAAATCTTAGATCTAACGCATAAACGGAAGTAGAAAACACGACAGGTTAAGACAGATTAATGGCTCAACTTGAAATGATTTGTAGGCGTCGTGACGTTAATTGTCGCATGTCATTACGAAGTGAAATGTTGAGGATACATTTAAATATGATTTCCTCGCGTTATAAAAACCTGACTGGCGTTTGTGCTTTCACTCCTAAAATTGTAATTGTGGCAGATACACTAAATCATTTTTTGTGCATTTAGTGCCGACGGACTTTAAGACACATTCCGACAGTCGAAGAACCAGGGTTAATGAGTCTAACAGAGATTCTACATGAAGCTGTTTTCACTAGAACTCTGCTCATAAGACTCCAGTTATATATCAGAATTACGGAAGACAGTATAGCTATAACAATGTATACGAGTTTATGAATACTAATTTCTTGTCTTTATTATGATTGTATGATATAAACTTATTTATAGACATTTTAAATAAAACGAAATACAAATAAAATTTGCAAATTGCGTCCACGTGGTGATAATCTAAGACCCGACGTAATTTAATTGAATTTTACTTTTGTTGTTAGCACTAATGCTAACTTCTGCTTCTTGATATACGATATTGATATCCGTATTTCTCTCTACATGATCTCAGTATCACTAATACAAATTTAGCACTTGAATTATGAAAACACCGGCAAAGGTGGCTCAGGGCATCAACTGATGTCCCTTGCTAGATAATTCTAGAGGATGGCTGCTTTAATCCGTAGTACGTTCACGTAGTTCCTTACATCAACACCAGACGAATACCGGAACAGTGACCTAACAAGAGGTCACGGACCGCAAGCCATCTTTCCTTTCCCTTTCTCATACTATCCACACCCCTTTAACACACACACACACTTATAAGCACTACACTATGACACTTGTCGTGAGACCAGTAGGGAGCTTAGAACTTGTCCGAGCTGGGGCGTTGCCTTACGTGGGGGGGGGGGGGAGATACCTGCTTCAAGAGAAACCCCACAAGCCGACGTGTTGGTTGGCGCCGGATCTCACCATCCAGCTGGGAATATCATCGCCACCTCCCTAGTTTAAAAAATATACTCCACTAACGGGAATAATGACCATAGTAGCCGACGTGCCCGTAATTACTAATCAATCCAAGAGATGAAAGACAATGTTTTAAAGAACATAAACACGTGCGATACAGAACGCCAGCACTAACGTATATTAACTGACTAGGATTAAATAACACTAACATTGTTGATACTGTCATGGATGCAAGTAATGTCGTCGATGACATCTCCTCTGGTTCACCTGCGAGCTGCAATGCAACATGTGATGTGTAGTAGGAGCGACCGCTTCGTGCATGTTCCGCAGTGAAGCGCGGCCACTTAAGTCCTGGTCTGACTCCTCACGCCAGCCTGTCCTGCTAACCCCCTTCCCTCTCCACCTCACCCATTGGGCTCGCTGACCCTTGCCACCCTGCCCGTACCTCTCGCCCCACCCGCCGAACTGCCGCCAGTCTGGCCCTACTCCCGTCCAGTCGCCCGACTGCTCGTCGATCCGCCAACGCCCACCAACCCACCCATCCGCCAGCCTGCCCGCAAGCCCGCCCGTCCACTTGCTGGTTCGGAAGCCCATATGTCCACCCACCCACTCGCTTGCTTGGCACACGTCCCATCCCCGTCCATGCTCCCGCTCACCCCCCCCATCTGTCCGTCCGCACGCCTGACGCTCGCCCACACGCCTGGTCGGCCGCCCGTCCGTCCGCCTGCAGAGGGCTGCACGGTTGCCCGCGGCCACGACGCGGCGCTCGGCGGCAATATAAAACTGCAGCGATGCCGACGTGACAGAGCACGGGGCGCGGGTGGCGGCGCGGGCGGGGTCGGTTCCATAGAGAGGCGGTGGAGCGGTGAGGAGGGTGGTGGCGTGGGCGGTGGAAGTGCCGAGGCAGGGTGATGGCAGAGGTACGGGCGGAGGAGGGGGCGTGGGTGGTGGCGTTGGCGCGGACGATGGAGGTGGCGGTGGCAATGGCAGGGGCTCGGGCGGTGATGGGGGCGCTGGCGGGGGCGGGGGCGGGGCGGCGAAGTGGCCGGAGGGCAGGAGCGGGGCGGGGCGGGGTAGCGACGGGCGCCCGGCGGCGGGAACATGCGTCCACCGCGCGCGCCGGCGGTGGCGGGGCGGGAATTAATAATCGGCTGTCTGCCGGGGAGTAATTGGACTGCGGGGGCGGGGGGCGGGCGGCGGACGTGCGCGGCGCGAAGGGGAGAGGCAGCGCCGGGGCCTGTCCGCTAGGCTGATTCAAGATTTACTGCAACAGCGCGCAAACAGCACGACAGCAGTGTCGCCGCCTGGTGGTTGACGGTCGCCCTTTCATTATTCGCAGCGGCAGCGACGGCAGCGGGACGGGGCCGGGGCGGGGCGGGGGCGGGGGCGGAGGCAGGCGCTTCCCTCGCCCGCCCCCGCCGCCGCCGCCGCTCGCCACCACCCTCCGCTGCAACGACCGGCAATTTTCGCGTCGTAAATCCCCGCCCGCTGCCACCCTCACTTGACAGCGCAGTGGTAGCGGTGAAAGGAAGCACGTGAGGCGGCGTGGGCGGAGGAGTGACAGGGTGAGAGACACAAGCCGCTGGAAAGGAAGGGAAAGAGAAAGGCGCCATAGGAATGAGAGGTAAGATGGAATGTTTTTCTTAATTAAATCATGTATACAAGGGGAGTTGAAAATAATAAGGACGACAGTGAGTTGAACTAAGTAAGAGGTGAGCACGCAATGAGGTACAGTGACAGCCACCTGCCTTAAGGTAAGCAAGAAAGAAAGCGAGTTTGGATGGAAGGCGGGTGTTGGAATCAAAGCCGGTGCGCAGACGGAAGCCCGCCCTTGCAGGCCACGTGCGTTGGGGGGGGGGGGGGGCGGAGATGGCAGAGGCCCGCAGGCGACTGCTGAGGGCGCAGAAACAGTCCCTGCGAGACGCCCCCGAGCGCGCCGACGCAACGAATACACAGTGCACAATTTGAAAATGGGGGCGAAACGGCCGCCGTCAGCGATCCTGTGACGGACGCGTGGGGCACTGGGGGGCATATGGGTGGGGAGGGGGAGGGGGAGGGGGAGAGAGCATCGCACATGACAGACGCCGACAGCTCAAGAACAAGCACCGGACTGTTACGGCGATCGACGGCTATGGATCATATCCAGCGCCCTTTTCAGCTCTGGAATTTATTTTAATATAAATAAAAGTAGTTGAATCATTCTTCAATTTGTAAATTGAGGGATTGGATGGAAGAAGGGCATTATTAAAAAAAACAGTTTTGAGAAAATGAAGATAAATTGTGGACTACCTGTATTTCTCACATATAATTAAAAAATACCTTCATATCGCATGAAAAATCATACTGAAAACTGATTAAAAACACAAAATACACTAAAATGCTTAAATATGTGGATTTAGATTAATTTGAAAATGTTGAATTATGTCCTTATTCCAATAGAACAAACTAATTTAGTTTCCCTCTATGAAAATCTACACATATTTCTTAATTTCAGAAGTAAAGAATACTTCGCATTTTCATCCAGGTTAACTAAATCTCGTTAAATCTTGTTTTCTGATTTTCGAAAAAGTTTTCCAATTTAGTCCTTTATTTTTATCTTCAACACTACTTAAATAAGCATCTGAAGTTGTATTACTCTCGTCTAGAGGCATTAACTCATTCTCATTCGATGAAAAATCAAATATATCGGACAAATTCACATCTGTATTCATAGCCATCCCGTCGATGTTCTCAACACCGGGACGAAATGATGCAAAATCATGGATGCTACAAAAAAAAACAAAAAAACGCGCAGTTCAGAATTTCAAAAGCCTCTCGAACGTCATCTATTGGGGTTAGCGCAGAACCATCGGGAGGGGTGGTAGAAAGTCACCTAGAGAACTCTTTGACACGTTTTACGGACAAACGCCATAAGTTACGTCCTTCTTCCACTCAACCCCTCAATTATTGTTTTAAGGGAATATGGCTGCATACTAGAACCCAACTTTGAACGGCCTGGTCCTGAATAGGCCCCTGGAACTAGAATAGGCCCCCGGAACCGCAAAATGTGGAGGGAGTATGTACTAGGAGCCAAGGTACAAAACTATAGATAGTCCAAACCTGTTTAAGAGACAATGATTTTTTCTATACGGTCATATATTTTTGCTTGATTTCAAATGCACTTAACTCCCTCGTTTAATCCTTTAACTTTTGGATTATTTAGAGCACCATTGTGTCTTAAATAAGCTTGGCTTATAGTTGCATTACATGGCACGTAGCTGTACCATGTGACGCTAATGTGAGAGGGTAAAAATTGTGCGATTAAATTGCGGAGAACAAGAAATTCTACACGTATCTTACAACCTCTGCTATGGAGTTGGGTATACCCATATGAGCTAAATTTTCAAAAGTGTAGTAGAATCCCCAAAAGTGAATGTCATCGAATAGTCACTTTATAAATCAAGAATTAAGAAACATCACTAATACTTAATAAACAACAGTAATTAGACGATTTGATGCTGGAGAAGAATTGCTGGTGAATGATGGAGAAGAATTTAAGAATATACGATATTTCTCAATGAAACGCTATTCAACACTCATCGCACTTTTTAACCGCTTAGCGGTCATCGTGAGGACTTACGTTCATTTTTTGCAGAAAAGAAAGGGTCGGGACATGGGTCGGGGGAAAGGGTCGGGTAATGATGTTTGGCATTTCACATATCGAAAATAATAATCGTAGAAACCCCCTAATCAATATTATCATACAAACAGTATTCAAATTCGTTTATACATACGTTATTTGATATATAGAAAACAGAAGAAAGTGCGCATGTCACCGCTAAAGACGGAAATATGGGGAATGCTATTATTAATCAATTAAATCGAAAATAAGCCGTACTTCGCGAATAAAAGAATGTGAATTACGATCATTTAGGAATTTATCGCGTTAATGTTGGTATCAGCCCTAGGACGGTAGCTAAATGGTAATTGTTCCAGTGTGAGGCATCTTGACTATTCGCGAGAGGTAATTCGACAAATTGTGTTGCACCGAGTGAAACTATGAACTCCGTCACCAACTGGGAAGTGCGTAGCGACGCGTCCACTGAGACACAGAGAGATTATGTTTCTTAAATCTGAGGTGTACATAAAATGTTCCAACTTTTGGGGTCTGGAGATGGCGGTGGAATCGGGTGCTGACCTACCGTCGGGTAGCGGGGTTTCCCTCAACCAGGTATTTCCCACCAGCGAGCACCGAGCAGCGAGCACCCAAGAAAACTAAAACTAATAAGCCTGAAGTCTGAATAAATCCTATCTTGTGTTAATCTTAGGTTGCCGGCCAAAGTGCC